>OX578285.1:37347951-37947951 GCA_951217055.1 Gerris lacustris | reverse complement strand
GGCTCTATTTTCAATATTCCCACCCTGTCAGAGTAAACCCTACAGTTGTTTATGAGTTGTGATTTTTGACAGCACGGGCCAGTGAGAGGTCAGGCTTTTGAATTCTAGATGGTCGAGCCAACTAGGCACACAAAAATGTCACTGGCCCCACCCCTCCCACATTAGTTTTGAATTTTGACAGCACGGGCCAGTGAGAGGTCAGGCTTTTGAATTCTAGAAGGTCGGGCCAACTAGGCACACAAAAATGTCACTGGCCCCACCCCTCCCACATTAGTTTTGAATTTTGACAGCACTGGCCAATGAGAGGTCAGGATTTTGAATTCTAAAAGGTAAGGCCAACAAGACAAACAAAAATGTCACTGGCCCCACCCCTCCCACATTAGTTTTGAATTTTGACAGCACTGGCCAATGAGAGGTCAGGATTTTGAATTCTAGAAGGTAAGGCCAACAAGACAAACAAAAATGTCACTGGCCCCACCCCTCCCACATTAGTTTTGAATTTTGACAGCACTGGCCAATGAAAGGTCAGGATTTTGAATTCTAAAAGGTCAGGCCAACAAGACAAACAAAAATGTCACTGGTCCCACCCCTCCCACAGACAAATGGCTTCACAGACATTTTTCTCTTCATTTAGGTTGGCCAATCTGAGTGTCGTCACAACTCGTGACGATAGTACAGTAATTGTAATTTTAGTATAGGTAAATCGTCAATGTCTAAAGTAGCCACGAGAAAAGGTTTTACCCCGGTGCAACCTATTAGTCTTAAACTGCATCAGAGATAGCACTTAAATCCTATAGTTTATACATTTTTTTTCTTGGGAATAGTAAATAAAAAAAATAATAAAATTTGTATATTTAAGTAATAATTTTCATAACAAAATTGATTTTATTTATATTTTTTTAGAGGGTTTTCAACAATGTATGCTTATTAATTAGGTTAAATGTAATTTAAATTGTAAAAAAATTTAAGAAATAATTAACAATCTCAATGACTGAAATTTGACTTATCAGGTATTAAAACAGGTATGTATGAAAAACAGGTATTATCCCTCATCTAATACATTATTCTAATACATATTTATTTTTATTTTGAAAATAATGGAAAGTGGGACATAGGGCACAGATCTATTTAAAAGACAGTAAATTCTCAATTAAATAAATAAATTGAGAATGCCAAGGGATAAAATCTTAAAATAATAATTTATTAATAAGGTATTACCGCTAAAAATTTTGACTTGGTGTTGGTCTATCCATAGCGACAGGTCATTTCCCAGCCTCCGAGTCGTACAGCAACAAACGAACAACGTTAAAAAAAAGAATATCCTCATTTATTAAACGTCTGATAAAAGATGTCATTTATGGTCAAATCGGACAGAACGGCTTTACTAAGGGCAAAATAAAAAAGAAACTATAACCGCTCAGCCAAGGTATAAGCATAAATGCACGGAATAAAACATCTGCCGGTTAAATTTAACGTATAAAATAAGAATAAAACACAAATAAAAAAAAGACTGCGGTCGGTGCGAACCAATAAATAAGGGAAAAAAATAAAAATAAATAAAAAAGCAAAATAAAAACAAAAATAGCGGATCTAGTAACAGTTAATAACCTCCGTTCAATGATGCCAACTTTAGAAATATCATAAAAAGAAATTGTTTGAACCTACTCGACCCCAAGGCTCGTCATCGGCCACGCTCATCATTTGCAAATGAATATTATCTAAATGCAAGTTTTTTTAAAAAAGACACATAAACAAGACGCGCTACATAGATTTAAAAAAGGTCAAGATCATAAGAGGTCAAACTATAATCATTTTTTAATTCTAGGAAAGTAATTAGATAATCGATCAATTATTTTCCTGGTTTTCCCATTTATCACGTGCACTGTATAAAAACAAAAACAACTAATTATATAAAAACAAGAAAATATATAATCTTAGGTTATTATATATATAATTTTAACGTTTTATATTATTAATGACAAAAATAAGATTAATAACAAAAAAGGTCAAACTATATTTATAAAAGAAATGGGAAAACAGAGAAAGAAATAAGTCAGAGATAATCATTCTGAGATTTTTATTGGATTTGCTGCCAAAGGCGTAATTCGCAGATTTAAAAATAAGATAAACATTTTTATGCAATGAAACAAACAATTTGATTCCCATACATGTTTCAGTTGTTAAAAATTGATTAAAATATATTATTATTTGACGGCTGCTTAAGATATAAGTTGAGCAGATAATTTTTTACTTTTTTATCCTCCACTATAATTTCAAAATTATTTCTAGGTCCAATTCTATCCAATCAGATGGTTTATTAAAAAAGATTACCAGTAAAGCCTGTACACATTTCTAACCTCAGCACCGTATTCCTCAGTTTTACCCTAAATAACTAGTCTTGAGGATTTAGGGGATAGCCCCCAAAAGTAATTAACTAAAAGTAGAATAGAAAAATATACATGGTACTTTTTTTCTCTTTACCTTAATTGTATAAAGAATAAAATGTTGAGTAACTGTGCACTTTAATATATGTAATTTTAATATTATAATTTTTAAATGTGTTTTACCCTCCCCCCCCCCCCCATTCCCCTCAAATTGAAATTATCTTTTGCTTCAAATTCATCAACCTCTTATTTTATCACTTTTTTATTTATTTTTTTATAAAACAAGGCGTATTATATACGTTTTAAGCCTAATTCTATTTGTTGTATTTTTTAGTTTAAGATAAAAGGGAAAAGGAGTATAGAGTTAGCGCTGATATCGCTGTTATCCGGTGTTTATTTCTGGAAACCCTATGGGGGGTGTTAAAACTCTCAAAATCGTTCGTCCAAACGCCGCGACTACGACAACATTCAAATAATTTCCGAAACTTTAACATCTGGTAGACCCGATTGTTAAAATTGAAGACAATTCAGTTAATTTTACAAGCGTAAAAATGTGATATTCGGTTCGTACACAACAGTTAAACTTTTATAAGTCGATGTTTCATTTGATTCGAATGTAAACTTAAATGACATTGAATCTCAAAGTCTTATCAACATCAATGCGTAAACA
Organism: Gerris lacustris; assembly: GCA_951217055.1. Lineage (NCBI taxonomy): Eukaryota > Metazoa > Arthropoda > Insecta > Hemiptera > Gerridae > Gerris > Gerris lacustris. Next base: position 37,944,897 of record OX578285.1, on the reverse strand, counting down.
TTACAATCAATTTGCCTGTAGAAAAAGGAATGCTCTTGGAAAATGTTTTTTCTCTGCTATGCCGTACCTCTGCTGATCCTGTGGCAATCGTCTATTTGTTGTGAACATGTTAGTATATGATTTAATATTTTACAGTATTATCTTACATTGTTATATAATCGTGAACTTTGTTGACCTACCGTCTTCAATATTGTCAATATGTAAATGCTTAATCTACGATTTAACCATAAGTTTTTATAGTAAATATGCATTAATAGACCTTTAGCCTTTCCCCGATTTGATAATTCAATAAAATGTCGTAATATTTGTTATTCTTGATATTATTTACAACTTATGTTCATCCTAAAATTCTCTAAATGTGCTTCTTTGTAGTCAAAGCAGCTCATTTCTGAGACAACTTTGTCTTAAATAGTTTACTTATTGTATTTTTTTAAATTTGATTTAAACCTACAACGTATATATGTAGTTGTGCCCTTGCTGTTTTATGTCAAGTGCTTTATAATGGTTTTAAACGACACGGATTATTATTTCATGTTCTCATTATTTATTAGTTATACACTCTAAAGGTGCGTTCGGAATCACTAAGCAGGTCGACAGAGAAATAAGTTGTGTGTCTGTAAAGACCAACCTATCAACCGACCACTTTTGTGTTATGAATAAATAAGAAAGATACAAACAAAGAAAATAAGAGAGATGCAAACAATAATGATAAACAAGTGTATATTAAACAAAACGACCATACAAGAACGTGGTTAGTGATGGATAGGATATAAGGCGTGACCTTAAAGGCGGAAATACACTACCATCACGTCACGTGACATCACGTGATGTGATATCACGCAAAAAAAGTGTGCGGTGCTGATTTAGTAAGCTTTAAGGTGGAAACACACTACCATCACGTCACGTGACATCACGTAACATCACGTGATGTGATATCCCGCGAAAAAAGTGTGCGGTGCTGATTTAGTAAGGTTTATATACATTGCAGCTACACTGTTATCACGTCACGTGATGTCATGTGATGTCACGTCACGTGATGTCATGTGATGTCACGTGACGTGATAATAGTGTAGCTGCAATGTATACAAACTTTACTAAATCAACACCGCACACTTTTTTCGCGTGATATCACATCACGTGATGTCACGTGACGTGATGGTAGTGTGTTTCCACCTTTATATACATTGCAGCTACACTGTTATCACGTCACGTGATGTCATGTGATGTCACGTGACGTGATAATAGTGTAGCTGCAATGTATAAAAACCTTACTAAATTAACACCGTACACTTTTTTCACTTGATATCATGTTACGTGACGTGATGGTAGTGTGTTTCCGCCTTTAGTCTTACAAAATACATGTGTTGATAATATCATCTAAATTAAGATTTACAAATCATATAACAGTTTGTAAACCTTTCCGTTTAGCGATAAACCATTGATGGTTCTTAATTTCAAAGTAGAAATCATTGTTTACTTCACCATGAAATGATTTTGTAAAATCAAATTTGTTGTTTTATATTCTTACTTACTTATTCCTGGCCTTGTCTACCTTGCCGACACCTTCCAGGTGTCGGTCCATTGTTTTATTTTCTACCACTCAGAAACGTATATCGATTAAAATAATAAAGTTTTTTAAACGTGAGCTCTTGCAATGACCCTTTGGCAACTAGAATTATTTGAAGCCGCTGTAACACTAAAGAAACCTTGATGACACCAAAACTAACCGCGATCCCCCAATACTAAGTAATGAACTACAATTATTTGGCCTATTGTACCTGGTAAGTTTTAGTTTGAGGGGCCCTCAAGAATATGTTTTTCGTAATTTAGGATTTACTTTGCAGTGTCTATTTTACCCCTAGAATACTTATCTTTAAAAAACACCCTTTATTACTTATCATGTGTCAATATGACGTACAACTAGAAAATAATTAGTAAACATCTATTTTGAAGCCACCAGATAAAAAGATTCATGAGTTTGCATGAGTGCAACATCGTTAGACATCAAACCCTACCACTTACACACACCAGTACGCACACAACACTGTTTTTTGTGCACACAGGTTTTTGTGAGTATGAAGCATGTTGGAAATTTTAGAAAGTTTATAAGTAAGGGAGTGGGAGATCACAAAGGGAAACACAATAACACAACATACACGAGGGACGCTTTGGAACAAAACAGAAAATATATTTTTACAAGGAAGGTTACAACATGGTTATAATACAAAAAGTATTTCTAAATGAAGTATTGCTTACTTAATAACATTAATCTCAACAAAGCATGTAAATAGACACTATGAAAAAATTATATTTTTTTATTAGCATTCAGGGATTTATTTTCAATCAATTTTTAACTTCTATAGTTATATAAAAACAGAAAGAACAAGAAAAACATGTAAGGAACATTGTGTGTTTGATGCACAATACCATTGTCAGCTAAATATGATTTTATCTCTTTACTTATATATTCTTTGGCATTATCGGATTTTAATAGTTTTATTTTGAAACCTGTTTGATTTTCTACCATATTTTTAAATTCAACAAACTTATTCTTAACTTCAAATTTATTTTTTAAAAAATATAAAAAACTTTTACGTGTAAAATCATCTGTAAATGTCAAAGCATAACGAGCTCCGCCCCAACTTGTTTCTGTCATGGGACCGCAGATATCTGAGTGAACAATCCCAAGTATTTGTTCAGCACGAGTCCCAGAATTCTTAAAAGGAGTTCTTGCTTGCTTCCCCTTTATGCAAGCTTCACATGTTTCATTGTCGGAGGGGCCTGTAAAACAAATGCCTTCAGCCATACCTTGCTTTAAGTAATGCATTGCTTTGCGGCAAGCATGCCCTAATCTTTTATGCCAAACACGCTCTGTGGCCTTAGAATTGCTTGTGAGATAAGCTTCCTCATTTTTTTCAGGCGAAGTAAACTTGTATAGTCCATTTGCTTTAGGACAATCCACAACCTTGGAACCTTGAACTTTACAGTTCCTGTCGTACACTTGGCAGTTATTTTCTTGAAATACAACTGTAAGCCCCTTTTCAGTCATTTTACTTACTGATAAGAGGTTCGCAGACAAATCTGGCACATATAAGGTGTCTTTAATTTTTAAATCGCTTACCTTGACATCGCCACGTCCTTCAGATGTTATTTTCCCGTCATTTGCCATTGTTATCACTTGCTGCTCCGGTTGAATGTGATCCATCTAGTCTTTCCTCATCGCCATGTGACAAGATGCACCACTATCCACGATCCATTCTTTCGAGTCAGCTGTGACTGACGATAGAGCTGCTAAAAGAACTTTCGAGTTGTTCTTCTTTTGATTAGGAGGATTCTTGTTCTTATCCTCATTCACATTATTCTTGTAGTATCTAGTTTTATCAGGGCACTGGTAGGACTTATGCCCTCGTTTGTGACACTTGAAACACTGTACAGCCTTATTTTTGGAATATAAAGCTGCCTCTGATGAATCATTTCTCTTGTACTCCTTTTGCAAGAGAGTTGATCTTACATAATCACTGGAGATCTTGACATTTGAGCTCTCCAAAGCCATAATCATTGGCTCAAAATCTTCAGTCAGTCCATTGAGTAAAATTACTCCAATAAACTCGTCTTCTAACCCCGCACCAATTGCGTCTAACTTTTGGGTTAAGGACATTATTTCGTTAATATAACAAATATACAATCATATATACATCATATATATCGTTATATATTCAATTGACTCATGACCTACAAGGCTCACTTTAAATAATTTGCGAAGCAATCCTAACCTTCTAGTGAGACCTCTGTCTTCATACGTGTCTTCAAGCTTCTTCCAAACTTCCGCTGCCGTCTTCAAACCTCGTACTATTGAGTACAGACATTCGTCTACCATCAAGCAAATCTTTGCTTTTGCTTTAGAGTCCCTTTTAGAGTCTTTGTCTTCTCCTGTAACTGCAGCCCACAAATCTTCTGCCGTCAAAAACATCTCCATCCCAAACTTCCAAGTACTATAATTACTCCTTCCTTCCAATTTTTTGATAGTAGGAAGTCCAATTCCACTGCCACTTTTTACTTCAGACATCTTCACACCCGAACTTTCACTGCCTAGAAACTCACAGCGCCGCCGGTTTAAATCACAATTTTATATTAATTTAAACACTAAACAACAAAGCCGCACTTTAGAATCGAGTCTGGGCCCATAACCTGTTGGAAATTTTAGAAAGTTTATAAGTAAGGGTGTGGGAGATCACAAAGGGAAACACAATAACACAACATACACGAGGGACGCTTTGGAACAAAACAGAAAATATATTTTTACAAGGAAGGTTACAACATGGTTATAATACAAAAAGTATTTCTAAATGAAGTATTGCTTACTTAATAACATTAATCTCAACAAAGCATGTAAATAGACACTATGAAAAAATTATATTTTTTTATTAGCATTCAGGGATTTATTTTCAATCAATTTTTAACTTCTATAGTTATATAAAAACAGAAAGAACAAGAAAAACATTTTTTTTATTAAAATATAAACAATATATATTTGACCAGTTTTTGGACAAATATAATACAGACTAGGTGGTATAGATAATATAAGTTATTATCTATACCACCAAGAACTAAAAAGACAAAACTATTAGTAACATTTGCCTGAAGCAGACTAACTGAGGAAAGATTACCTTGAATATGGACGGGAAAAAACTAGTGGTGGAGTCAATACCACCTTTTTTCAAAAACATACACGTCAAAATAATGTAGATAAGCATTCTAGGGTTAATCTATTACTTTGCAGAATTTATTTTTAATTTCCTATGCTTATTGGATTTTTTGTTTTGCTCCATCAGGTTTTAATATAAGCATCCCCATACTTGAAATTCTCACCAATATTATTTTTGTTATTTAAGTTAGAGGTAGGGTAGGTACCTGGTTATTTCAAGTCTTAATATTGAAGATTGACTGTTTGCACAAGCATTTGAAGCAAATCGGTCAAAACCGAAATGTTATTACAAGCGGATTATATAGCAGTGGCAGTGTTCGATGATATTTGGCCTATGAAAGACCTCATCCTGTTGAAATACCGTTTAGGATGGAGCATTTTAATTTATTTTTTAACTACAGTAGAAGTCCTAACTGGCCACCTTGGAACCGAACACATGGCTGGGTAACAAAATGGACAGTTAAACCAAGTTTTTCTAGTAACAATCAAAATAATTTCAAAACAATTATATTTTTATTTATTTAACATCCCTACAGCAATGTGACAACTTCTTAACAAATACAATAGACAGATATCTTTACCAAACATTGGTAAACAGACCTTTTTACTTTTATACCATGTCACAAAGCCACTTGACACAAGTGTCGCTTATGGAGTCACTCCCAGCTGAGCGGCCGTGTAAAACCGATGGTTTAACCGAGATCTGATAAGAAGGCATCTACTGTAATTCAGCATTTTTGGCGGGAATTATTTCTTTGTCTTGTTCCCCAGGGTACGCTACTATCTATTTTCTCCTACCTCTAAGCTGTAGGGGGAAGTTCGCCCCCACACTCTTCCAAGAAGGAACTGATTATCTTTCCATTTATTATCTCTGCCTCATTCTGTTATACTATCACCTATTATGGCATTAAAAAATAGTAATAATAATTAATTCTGGTGTGAGATTATCACAGTTAGTATGAGGTGAACTTTTTGAAGCTCTGCGACTAAACGGTCATGGCTAAAGTCCCTCCTCCCTCTTTAGCCATTTCTTAATTTAGATCCTCTGCTTTCATTTTAGTTATTCGTTTTTTTTCAATCAAGAAATTAATTTCTCGGTGCAAGCAGATTCAGTGTCAGACATCTTCTCTCTAAGAATTTCACAAAATGAATGTTTGATCAAGCCATTCCATTGTGTATGTATCAAAGTTCACACAAAATAATTGAGCAAGTATGGGGCAGATAATTGTGGTTAAGTATTCTAACTTCTTTGTTAGTAAATATGGAGATAGTCAATGTAAAAATGTTGTATAGTTTTCAAAGAAGGCTGTTCAGTTTTTTGCTTTTAGCAAATATAAAATAGCTCCCCTGTAATTGCAAAAATGTGACTAAAGATACCAATGTCATCGCTACAGTCAGTAAAGTTGTGACTACAGTTTTCTAGAACTTCTCAAAAGAGACACAAAAGAAGCTATTTATCACTTAGAAACAAACCAAAAATACTTTATAGGCTTCAAATTAATTTTTCTCTGTCATTTTTACAAATATAGAACCATTGTTTGTGTAAAATAAGCAAATGTATTTGCTTTCCCTAAAAAGCAGTATTCACAACTTTATCTGTTCATTATCTGTATCCAAGAGGTTAACTATCTCAACTAACAATTGGGTTAATAAATTTACCGAAGAGCCATAATAAATATTTTAGGTTAACCATCTTAATTAACAATTGGGTTAATAAATTTACCGAAGAGCCATAATAAATATTTTAGGTTAACCATCTTAATTAACAATTGGGTTAATAAATTTACCGAAGAGCCATAATAAATATTTTAGGTTAACTATCTTAATTAACAATTGGATTAATAAATTTACCAAAGAGCCATGATAAACATTTTAAGTTAACTGTCTTAATTATCAATTGGATTTAAATTTACCGAAGAGCCATAATAAACATTTTGCCAACAGGCATGTTGTTCTTTACAAAATAATATTAATGGTTAAAATTTATATTCAAGGTAATAAAAACCTCAAATGTGATGAGTTTGTACTAACAATAATTTACCTTTCGAGAAAACTACTGTTTTGAATAGATTTGTTTAATTTATTAATTTTTATTTTTAGGAGTCAACTGATAGTTTACAAGAGTCGACTGAACTTAACCTTAAGAGGGCTCCTAGAAATGTGTTTGTTCCGCAGTATGGACAAAAGAGCAAAGGTAAAATTATAATATTTAGATTTACCTCTTTTTACGTTTGTGAGTGCTGATTGTTATATTCTTGGTAATATATGTCAACTTTTTTAATTTGTTTGAGAAAAGTTTCCTGTTTAACATATACAGGGTGTCCCTGAACGATTTGAACAACCAAATCATGATTTTCAGTAGAATTTGAAGAAACACAATAATAATAACTAGGGGGGTCTCCCTATTCGCTTCGCTCGAACACCCTTGGAGATGAATTCGCTGTTCTCGGCGAATTCACTGCTTGGCCCCCCAATGATGATGAGGGGGCATAGCCCCCTATGCCCCCTCATCATCAGTGTCACAGAGCAGCCCTATGTAGAGGTCAAAGTGTAAACAATTTCTTTTTTTTATGAATTTAATAAAAGAAAATATTAATTTACAACGGAATGGATACATTACTGTTTAAATTAATAAGTAAAAAATCATTCCAGTTTCTCTCGGGTGTCCCCCGTTTCCTCTTATTCTCCCAGGGTGTCCACTCCATTAAAGCTTTAGTCCAGCTATCCTATTTCCTCCTTATTGCGTGTCCAGCCCATTTCCACTTCCTGCTGTGAACCCATTCCACTATGTCTATGAGTCCAGAATTGGTTCGAAGCCATCTTTTGCTCTTCCTGTCTTTCCGAGTGTAATTCCATCATGTATCTTTTCATATTGCGCTCCACAACTCTCAGCTTCATTACTATAATTTTATATTTACAAAGTTTATTTTAATTTTATTGATTTTAGGTTATATATTAAAAGAATGGTTGAAGGAGGATCACCATTTGGGCCAAGTTAATGGCATCGCTATTGATGACAACGGTCTAATATATGTTTTTCATAGATCTGATAGAGTATGGAACATGAATACATTTAATGTTAACAATGAGTTTATGCAAAGTGACTTGGGGCCTATTGTCAATGCTACTATATTAATATTTCATAGTAATGGTACTCTAGTTGGTTCCAGAGGTAGAGGAATGTAAGTAAATAATTATTTTATTAATTATTGTAATTATAAATTTTAAATGACCAAGTGGTTGACGTACGTGTCTAAACCACTATCCCAGAACAGAATTACCTGGTTCAAATCCCAAAGAGGTAAAACATGTTTTTCACTAATAATTACATCGAGTAAATGTGTAAAGTGGCCAATCCCTCCATTCCTTAATGACCTAATGTTTTGTTGGTCAGGATCCAAAAGGAACAGATTTGCAAATAGTCGACTCTATTGAGAAAGGCGATAACTATTATCTAAGGTTACTTTTGAAAAAGACGGTTTTTTTATTCAAATTTTCATTTATATGAAATATTTCAACTACCCTATTGCTTTGAATATCCCAATAGAGCATCCCAATTTTTGAACCAATAATCCTGAAAAACAATAATGCATCGAATATATGACACAAACTGTTTCAAAGGAAAAATCGTTCGTTCTTTTTATTACCAACTTATCTAGACGTCAAATTTAGGCAGTATACCATGGGTATTGTTGGAATATTAAATCTTTATTTAGTTGTAAGGCAGACACCATTACTGCAGGAGAAGTAGCAAGGTTAGATATATTTTTAAAAAAAAGAAAATATTTTGAAAATAAAAATTTTTAGGTTACCAGAAATACCTAGTTACAATAAAACCCTTAACACCCAACATCTTATAAAAAATTGAACACGTTAAAATTCCTGAATTAATGAAAAAGGAAAGCTTGATTATAATATTCCGGAAAAATTCAGAGAATTGGAAATATAAAGTAAAATAACGATCTCAGAATACTTGAACGAGAAGTTCGTAGAAAAAAAAGGTTGTTAGCTCACATAACGTCGCTTACTGAAGGAAATGCTATTTCAATTTGTCTATTTCTCATTTAAATTCATTGATTATAAGATCCATATCAATTTTCACGATGAAAAAAAAAAAAAAAAACGGGGGAAAAAAGTGCGTCTTATATTCTAAGCAATATGATACTCTATTTTTTGTGGTTTATTTTTACATGGATGTTAATTTGTTTTATAGGTTTTACATGCCTCATGGAATTTTTGTGGATAAGCATTTTAATATTTGGGTAACTGATGTTGCTTTGCATCAAGTTATGAAGTTGCCTGCTGATACTGACAATCCTCTTTTAACTCTCGGAAAGCCTTTTAAACCCGGACAAGACACGGCTCACTTCTGCAAGCCTACTTCCGTAGCAGTTTTAAGAGAAACCGATGATTTCTTTGTGGCAGATGGTTACTGCAACTATCGCATTCTAAAATATAATTCTAAAGGTGTTAAATTGTTAGAGTGGGGAAGATCTTCAGCTGGTTCAAGTGGTATGTTATAAATTAGAAGTTTTATCATTATTTTTTTATAGTTTCATTAACTTTTGTAAGTAAATGAATCTGCTTTTGTTCAATATTAATTCCGTAATTTTGTTTTATAGGTCGTATTCCAGGAAAATACGAATTCTTTATACCTCATGCTTTGACGGTAGTTGAAGAAAAAGACTTAATTTGTGTAGCCGATAGACAAAATGGAAGAGTTCTGTGTTACAACGCTAATAATGGGACTTTTATTTTAGAAATTTCAAACCCATCTGCTATTGGATCTCTAATATACAGTGTTTCCTACTCACCTGCTTATGGTATTTTCTAATGTATTGTTTATTTAGCTAGTACATCGCTCAGTAAAAATGTATTCTTATGATATGTTGAAAATATTAAATGCTCATCGTCTTCTTTATCAATTGCCAGATGCAAGACTACCTAAATAATTCATATATTAGGATAGATTGGGCTATTTTTTATTCTGTATGTTTTTATATTCCGTATTGAGCATATTTTTATGACCCATCTAAGTTGTGACACACATGATGCTGCTTAACCTGGTTTTTTAAGAGCCAACCGTTCTCCCCTATGAGCTCACCCCTCAGCTCAACCCAGGCCTCCTACTGATTGAGCATATTTTATGACCCATCTAAGTTGTGACACACATGATGCTGCTTAACCTGGTTTATTAAGAGCCAACCGTTCTCCCCTATGAGCTCACCCCTCAGCTCAATCCTGGCCTCCTACTGATTGAGCATATTTTATGACCCATCTAAGTTGTGACACACATGATGCTGCTTAACCTGGTTTATTAAGAGCCAACTGTTCTCCCTTATGAACTCACCCCTCAGCTCAACCCAGGCCTCCTACTAATTGAGCTTATTTTTATGACCCATCTAAGTTGTGACACACATAATGTTGCTTAACCTGGTTTATTAAGAGCCAACCGTTCTCCCCTATGAGCTCACCCCTCAGCTCAATCCTGGCCTCCTACTGATTGAGCATATTTTATGACCCATCTAAGATGTGACACACATGATGCTGCTTAACCTGGTTTATTAAGAGCCAACCATTCTATGAGCTACCCAGGCCTCCTACAGATAGCATATAGTAGTATTATGGGTTAATTTGGTAACAGGTGCAGCCTTGTCTATTAAAGCTTAATTTAATTTTCTTTAACAGTCCAAGAATATATGTTTCAGGCGGTCAGCTATTTTTGGTCAACGGACACACAGAGTCTAATTATGTCCAAGGTTTTGGTGTTTCTCTTGAAAACCAGATAAATTCAAGGTTCGGAAGTAATTATCTTCAGTACGCTCATGATATTGCCGTCAGTAACGATTCATCTGCTGTATACATTGCTGAATTAAGACCACCAAGAGTTACAAAATTTGTTCTGGATGCAGGTAAATAATAAAAAGAATGTTATCATGGTTTATTCGCATATTAATAGACGTGTTATTTAAATTAGTTTGTTTATATATAGTTGAAAAATAACTATTGTTTATTAATGTTTTCTTTAGACGAGGATATTGTTAAAGTTAATGATACATCCCTGCCACAAATCCAGAAAATGCAAAGTCCAAATGTAGAAGGCAGGATAACTGGGGCTGTTCTCGTTATCACATCTTGTTTTGTATTTGCTGCTGCCATTATAATAGCGACATTTATTTATACTAAAAATAAAAAATCAGGTACTTATGAAACTACCGAGCGATTACTTAGTAGTCAAGATGCATAATATCAAAATTGTCTTAATCAAAAATTGTTTTTGTGTAGTTAAATTGAATTTCTTTGTTTCTGTTATTTATTTATTTTTGCATTATGCTTTAGTCATCTGTAAGGACTATTAAAAGTCCATATACTAATTTAGTTTTCTCTTTCTTCTGTCTTCTTTCTTTTCTCTATATTCAGGATTTTACAAGTCAACCAAACCCTTCCTGCCTTTACTCGATTACCTATTATGATAATTTTAACGGTATACATTATCGATTTACCTCTGATTTATTTTATTTTGTATCGTAACATCTTTACTGGCACTAGTTTTTGTATAAACATAAACATCAGTCACAAGTCAGATTATAATATAAGTATATATTTCAAGTAGTTTGTTGAATTATATTAAAAATTCCTCATTAATATATATTTCACCTCTTCCTTCAGTTAACGTAGTTATTTATTAAGCTTAAAAATTGGATATAATTTATAGAATTCAAATACCTAAAAGGTATTTTTGCCTTAAATTCATGTTGATTCCTTATTATTGTGTTTTTACCACAACAAAAAAGTATAATTATATAAAGACGTGAGATATATTTTAATAATGTTCTTATTAAAAAGCTTTATTAAACTAAATTAAAATCAATAAAGGTAAATGTTTTAATATGTACTGAAAACTGTATTTGAAGACTGTCTACGAATCTATCATTATTTATTTTAATTTCACCATATTATTGTGTTACGCAGTTTTTTTTTTTTTTTTTAAATAAGACCGAGTTGTTTGTTAGCTCACTTAGACTTGTTCATTGGCAATATCACCATTATTTATTTCACCATATTATTGTCTTACACAGTTTTTTAAAAAAAAAATAAAACTGAGTTTTTTGTTAGCTCACTTAGGTTGTTTATTGACAATATCACCATTATTTATTTATTTCACCATATTGTTGTCTTACAGTTTAAAAAAAAAAAAAAAATAAAACTTTGAGTTGTTTGTTAGCTCACTTAGACTTATTGTTCATTGGCAATATCACCATTATTTATTTTAAAATAAGAAATATATTAAAAAATAAAATAGTAGGAAGGACTAAGTGACTTTTAAAACCCTGATTCTTTTCCGTTACCTATTAGAATAAGATTGATGTAGTTAATTTTTTGAAATTTTTCTTCTTATATGTGGATTTAATGCCACTATGCTTGTTTATTATACCTATTTTGAGGCTTACAATGCTTCTTGCACTTACTTTTATTTATTATGGTTGTACGGATTATAAACCCTAATTTTTAGCTTAGAAACACCTATTTATGTATTTGCTAATTATCATATTTTCATTCCTAACGCATTTACTGTTATTCATTCAGATCTGAATTCTTCAAACATCCATACTTTTTGGATTAGGTATTTTAATATGTATTTTATCAATTAGGATCTTAATTAGTGTAGTTTAATTATATGATATTTAGCTTACTTAACAAATCTATATCAAGATCATAACGCAAGGTACTATCAGAAAGTTGTCAAAGTAGGAAACAACCAATTGGATGTTTTACTTGATCTTTCTATGCTTGAATTAAGTCTGGATGTTTAATATTGACTGACTGACTCATAATATCTTATTGAGTAGCTCAAATATACGCACTCTGTTTTGAAATCTGTTATTTATTTAAGCTAAGTTAATAACTAGTATTCCTGACTCTGGCAAAGGGCCCCATGCTCAGTGTTTACCCAGCATTACAATATAAATGAGTAGCTACTTAACTCTGCCAAAGGGCCCCATGCTCAGTGTTTACCCAGCATTACAATATAAATGAGTAGCTACTTAACTCTGACAAAGGGCCCCATGCTCATTGTTTACCCAGCATCACAATATAAATGAGTAGCTACTTAACTCTGGCAAAGGGCCCCATGCTCAGTGTTTACCCAGCATCACAATATAAATGAGTAGCTACTTAACTCTTGCAAAGGGCCCCATGCTCATTGTTTACCCAGCATCACAATATAAATGAGTAGCTACTTAACTCTGGCAAAGGGCCCCATGCTCATTGTTTACCCAGCATCACAATATAAATGAGTAGCTACTTAACTCTGGCAAAGGGCCCCATGCTCAGTGTTTACCCAGCATCACAATATAAATGTGTAGCTACTTAACTCTGGCAAAGGGCCCCATGCTCAGTGTTTACCCAGCATCACAATATAAATGAGTAGCTACTTAACTCTTGCAAAGGGCCCCATGCTCAGTGTTTACCTAGCATTACAATATAAATGAGTAGCTACTTAAGTAGAGTGGTGTCTCTGTATGAAGCGACATTCTATCCCTGTGTCATCCATTGCATATATATATATATATATATATATATATATATATATATATATATATATATATATATATATATAGTTGAATAAGCCCTTAAAAGGATACTAATAATTGAAGATTAAAAGTATTATAGAATATTTCCATTTTGTCCTAATGACTCTTAGTTTTTGATAATCTTTAATTGAGTTATGTACTGATAGCACCTTGTTTAGCAATTTTTTTTTTCATAATTTTGACCATTAAAGGCCATTATTGGAAGAAAATGTTATTTATTTTAGATTCTTTCTACTCTTTTCCTTATCTAAATATTTTTAATTTCTAGTTGAGATTATTTATCTTCATAATTTAGTTGTTTTGTTAAGATAATTAATGCATTCTTAATAGATTTATGTAATTTTTTTTTTTATTTTCATTTATTGATTATATGGTAAACGAAATAAAATTGTTTAGTATTTGTCAGTATTTCGGTAAATATACGAAACTATTGTTAATGTTTAATCACATTATATAATTAATTATAATTCAGTTTAATCAATGTTTGTAATTTAAGTGTATGGTTCTTAAAACTTAAATATTTTATCTAACAATTTATTTTACCATTATAGAAACCATTTTTTTTTTTTTTTTTTTTTTTTACAACTATTTATTTAAGCCAATCTTGCAAGTAAGAATCTATATTAATAGATAAAATTTTAAAATATATGTTTATGATGGTGTTAAGATATTAAGATTTTAGCTTCAAATGTCTTAATAAATTTCCTATTTTATATATACCTTTAATTAAAATGAATAGGACCAGTCGAGTATAATACGAGGGCTGTCCAGAAAGTAACAGACGTTTTAAAATAAAATATAAGCAAAGTGGAAAAAACAACTTTATTGTATACATTTTGAAGGTAAAGTTTAGGCTATTTTTCTACATAATCGCCATTCAAATTAAGGCATTTATCGTAACGTCGCACAAGCTATTCAATACCCTCTCTGTAGTAACCCGCCACCTACCATTTCAACCACTGGTTTACACCAGTATGCATTTCAGCATCAGTGTCAAAGCATTACCATAAAATTTGTGGTAAACAAGTTTTCCAGTCGGGAAACTTGGAATAAAATTGTAGTCACAATTTCATGAACTAAACTCCGTGAAATTTGGGGGAAATGTTCAGAGAGTTGGGTAATCGTGAAATGACGATTTTCATGGATTTTTATCATCGATTTTCGCCATCAGTTCATCAGTCACAAAACTTGGCCTACCACTGTGGTCCTCAAGATGTGAACATTGGTTCGGTCATTTCTAAAATCCTCACTTGGCTTTCACTGATTATTCCTTTGCCACACACATCACAAATCTGACAGTAAATTTCAATTGGTTTGTGATTTTTCGCCAACAAAAAGCTTATCACAGATTGGCAGGATTTTCAATTGCTCATTTTAGCACTCCACTGCAGACAAAGAACGAGAGGCACGACGCACACACTACCACAGCTGGATGCGTACTGAGTGTAGTAAAGCTCTGACGCTAACGTGGCGGTGCTAGCCCCATACACTGCCTCGCCAGGCCCAAAACATCTTGATACTTTCTGGACAGCCCCCGTAGTTATTTTCACAAAGATTATGTGGTGTTATCTCTTCCTTAATGAATAAAGTACAAAGATTATCGCTGACCAGTTTTGACTACTCTAAAATTCATCATCTGTTCACTGATAAACAAATGAACTAATCTGTATTAAATATTTGTTTGGTTAGAAACTGATTAAATGAATCTTTGTGTTTATGTAGCATATATAAAGCATTATTCTATAGCATACTAACTGTTCTGAAGACGTTGTTTAATGCGTTTAGATCTTCCGGCGCACTTCTTATCTGAGATTGTGTCAATCCCAACTCATTAACTCAATCGCTGATGACTCCCATTATTAATGACTCTTTTGAGAATGATTCCTACAATGGGTTAAATCATCAGTATTTATATGATATAATACACTGTCTTCTCTGAATTATCTAGATTTAAGTGTTATTTTTTTCTAAATGATCTGATTTTAATGGGATATATGTACAGAGTGGCCACGATAAACTGGCTCACCCTGTTATCTCTTTTATTTTTGAAGATAGAGAAAAAATGTAAATGGTAACTCACCTTGGATTTTCACGTAGTTTTATAATATGATTTCCAAAAATATTTTTATCTCATATTTTCGGCGGTATCTCTCTCAACTTTGTAATTTTAAATAGTAACCTATATTTCTTTTATTATTTTCTTAAATTAGATTTCTTTAGAAGAAAAATGAGCTTTGAATCAACAATCGGTTGAGAATTGACAGAGATATTCAGTTTTCAATATGACAAAAATGCTATCTAAGTATGTAAAATACTGTAAACAAAAAAATCGCAAATTAAACGAAATTATCTTAATTCTGTTTATTTCACTTATTGAGGTTAGTCGAATGCATTTACTGATCAAAAGTCAAACCTTTTTTCCATTCCTTTCTGAAACTTTAGAGAAAAGGAAGATTGTCGACACACTGATCAAAAGAGGCCATACTGACTATGTTACTGAATGGAATGGAAAGAAGGTTTGATTTTTGATCAGTAAATGCATTCAACTAACCTTAATAAGTAAAAAACAAAGTGAAATAAACAGAATTAAGATCATTTTTATTTTTTTAGATGTAGTATTTTGCATACTTAGATAGCATTTTTGTTATATTGAAAACTGAATATCTCTGTCAATTCTGAACCGATTTTGTTGATTCAAAGCTCATTTTTCTTCTAAAGAAATCTAATTTAAGAAAAAAATATAAGAAATATAGGTTACTATTTAAAATTACAAAGTTGAGAGAGATACCGCCGAAACTATGAGATACAAATATTTTTGGAAATCATATTATAAAACTATGTGAAAATCCAAGGTGAGTTACCAATTACATTTTTTCTCTATCTTCAAAAATAAAAGAGATAACAGGGTGAGCCAGTTTATCGTGGCCTCCCTGTAAATTAATTGATTTGATTTTTTTAATTAAATAATTTATGCTTCCTTTAAATTTTATGTTTTACTAAGACTGATTTCAGTATTTTGAGTTTTCTGACTAAATGTGACCTATTAAAATCATTTATACACTTATATTTTTTTTTTTTTTTTTTTTTTTTTTTTGTGTGTAAAATCTTATTATACACTATAACTTGTTACATAAACTACGCCTTATTCAAGCAGAACGCAAATTAATTATTTAAATTGTATTTGATAAATCAATTTTAATTTTAATTGCTAACCAAAGACAAATTTTATAATATGTAGTTTAATATAGTTATTTATTACATGAAGATCATAGTAGTGATATGTATGAATATGATGATCTGCTATTTGCCAATATGTTTAAATTAAATTATTTTATTTAAAAATTTACTAATAGATTAAGATAAACATGTTATCTCACCGTTATTATTTATTGTATTTAAATAAATTTTTTTTTTTTTTTTGACAAAATCTCAGTTTTAAACTTTTTTCTTACAACTTTTTATTCTTCGTTGTTAGGAGTTGTTTTACTAGCTAAAATAACTTCTTTGATTGTGAGGTCTTATATTTGAATGATAGGCGCCGTTTTGCTTTTACATTTTTTAAGATGGGAAAACTTTTAATCTTTTAATTTGTTGATTAAGAACCTTTTTTTTGTTACTTCTGTTCTATTGCTACATTTATTCTATCTCTAAAGTACTCACAGTGAAGAATACTAGCGTTCGGAACTAATCGACTGAAAACAGTCGACTAATCGGTTGTTTTAAAATATTCATTCATTCGGTTGTGGATATCTAGTTTTCATTCAACTGATATCAGTCTATAGTTTGGAGTTGTATTAGTTGTAATTCGGACGTGTATATGTGGACATGTGTATAACAAAATAATGAGTGTCATGCGCCTTCTCACCCCAAAAAACATCCGATAGAAACATTCGACTTGCGGGTTCAGTCTTGGTCTATATCTTTATTCGTATACCCTATTCCCGCTATGAAATTGTTTTCAGTCGATTGTTTTTCCCCGAATCGACTTATTCATTCAGTTGTTTTTTCTAGTCGGTTGTCCCAACTCTAAAGAATACTATTGTAGAACTCCTCCTGAAGTACTATAGAATTAAAAATATGCTTAAAGCGTAGGAAAATGTTGATTCAATAGAGTAAAGGACAATAATTTCAACTTAAGTCAAAAATATAGCTGGTGTTTACAATCTAAATTTCACTAAATTATATTTTAGAGCACAAAAATTAACATTTAAATTTTATAAAATATTGGAATTGATGTTTGGAATCTAGAAATAGCTGTATTTTGAAATATTTGATTGAACATTTAGGTGCAACTGAGATTTCATGTTTTTTCTTTAGACCCCTTCTTAACTTGCCGTGTTTTTAATTATTGGTACGTTCATTGTGAACATTTGGAAATTGTTATCGTAAGCTTTCATCCTTTAAATTGAGTTTATCTAAGAGGGATATAAACTTTATTTAACTAACAGTTATATCTAGTAGGTGTATGGTAATTATTATTTATTTTTATCGAGTTGTCACAAACAAAGTTTAGTTATCATTTTTAAGTAATTTAGTTTTGGAATATCAAGGAGAAATTCCTTTTTTTCAATACACTTCTTTAAAGAGTATAATTCTATTAAAAAATGTGTACAATAACCACTCTTTCCTCAATTTTCCTTTCTCTTTCACAAAATTAGCAATTTCTTATTAGGTTCGCACCTTTTTAGATAACTTTTCTTTTTTTTTTTTTCATTTTATTTAGCATTTTCACATTTGAATAATGATTTAAGCATTTTACTGTGGATCTCAGCGGCTTATGTTTTTAGTGCTTAATGCATGTCGTATAGATTATATCCAATTCAATGCATGTTATACTTGTAGAAGATTTAGAGTTAATATTTTGTTATACCTGAGATTATTATTGTAGTACTGTATTGTTATGTTTCAAATGCATGGTTTTGTGTTCTCTCTTATGAAGTCTATAGTTTTATTTTCATTTGAAAGGATCAAATTCAATACTTGATGGTAAGTGATGTATTTTTATTCTATTATTTTTTCTTGATTATTTAGTGAAAACTATTTATTTTTTAAAAAAATATCGTTCTGTGTAATAACTTATTTTTGCTCACATATAAACATTATATATGAAGAAATTTCCGTCACGGAATAAACGACATAATGTCACACTCTTATATATAGTACAGTAGAGGCCACTTAATGTGATCAACTCTATGTGAATGTGGCAACTTAATGTGAATGGACTCCCCCATTACTATGAGGTGAGGTTAGGATTACTTTCTAGGACAAAAGGATTTTCACAGAAACACCAGTGCCACAGCTCTTATTATAATTGTAAAAAAAAAAAAAAAAAAAAAAAAAAAAAAAAAAAATCAACGATCTCTATAAACAAAATATTGGTACTGGGTGGGCTTGTTCCAAGCTATTTTGATCACACTATGCGGTTGAAATCATTAACCGAGATTACAATATATGGCCTCCACTGTACCAGGAAATTGGGATATAACAGAAGGTAGCTTTGTTTTCACTTTAGTACTATATTTCGCCACCAGGGGTGAACACAAAAACATATCTATGATTCAATGTTTGTCCATAAAGTGGAGACATTTTTTAAGAAGAGGAAGGTTACAATATGCAGGTTATAAACAATTTTTATTTGACTAAGTGCCCTGGGCCAATAACCTGAAGGGTTTTAATATTAAATGGAAAAAATACAGTTTTTAAGTTCTAAAAAAAAGTTTTATGGTTTTATTTTAATAGCATTACATACTGTGCTATACAACAACAGACTGAGAGATCATGGTCACAACAGTGTTACCATATTTGACAATTTTTAAATAATATCTAAATATAGATTATACCTTAAATCAAATTATAATTATTATTAACTACGGGAAACAGTTAACGTAATTAATAATAATTATAATTGATTTAAATTAAAAATTAAACTTTCCGTAGTATGAAAACCAAAAACATAAAAATTGAATATAGATTTAGTGATAATAATTATTTCTCTCAACACTTTTTTAAATTTGAAGTTATAAACTTCCGTCAAGAAATATTGAAGTTATTAAGTTTTTTTACTAAGCAAGGATATCTAGATCCCATATTTTTCTGCATCCCTCCCTCCTTATTGCTATTATCCTTTAGGATCATATAATTAGCAAAAATCTCATATTAATAATTGGCTCCGAATACTGGAGAAACAGTTTTAAAATTTAATCTGGGAAAAACAGAGGGATTTTCCTTCTGTATCTTATTGTATCCTTGTGTGGAAACTACCTTTTATTAATATATGCTTGCATTCTTAAGAGAAGCCCTCTCTCAAATATTCTCCTTTAGAGATTACCTCCCACAAATATACAAATATTAATATTAATATAATAATTATAATTATAATAATTAAATAAAATAATTGTGAAAGAATTTTAGAATCAGATCAGTAGTTTCAGAGATTACCTCCTACAAACATATTAACTTTCAATTTTGCCTCTTTGTAATATTAGTATTCATTTAATTTTCTGCACAAGTGTTTTACATTAGAAAGATGGAAATCTTATAAGGTCCCCATAGATAATCCGGAAAAACTGATCAGGCCAGCCTGTGCGGTTATATCCAGATAATTAGTGATGGAAAACTGACAGTAATTCCTGAAGCAGATGAGATAAACCATAATCATATTATTTATTTACTTCTCACCTGCGAGAGCCAACGTGACCATGTGGATTAAATTGCTTATCCTGTTTGCTCTGCCATCAATGAATCAAGGTTAAGGGTTCAATCTTGCCGTAATACTCTGATTTATATGGCTTACTTATGATCATACCATACTCGCTTTGGTACTTTACCTCAGTACAATGTAAAGAGGTATGATGTGTGAAGGGTCTGGAACTCTCTACCGTGGGCGATAGTAAAATGGGCCCTAAACATGACCTAATTGCTAGGTTCGAACAGGTGGTTAATCTTACCCGTCTAGTACTACTTCTTCTGCTGACCAGCAGGGGCGAGATTAATAACTAAAGATAAAGTAGAAGACATGTCTCTGGACTGTGTGTGGTTGAAGAGGCATTCAGGCTAAATGAGGAAATCTGGAAATCGACTATAGGGGCCTTTAGTAAAATTAAAGTTGACATCTTTGATAAAGTGTTTGAAATACATTTTTGTACTTATAACAGTTACAATTAGGTTATAAGTTATGATTTTAATACTTTTTTTATTAATTCAGGTTGTGGTCGCTGTCGTAACAACTTCTGGATGTTAAAAAATGGCGGAGGAGAAGGTTTCAAACTTGGTAATATCCTTGGACATCAAGGTTTCGAACAGTTAAATCAAGGCGGAGAATCAGACGAAGAGCAAGCTCTAGCCTAATTTCTAATTTTTTACTCCTTCCCAAGACTGATTAATTTTATTTAATATTTTTGTAGAAATTATTTTTATTTATTTTCTGTATTTATTTGTAGACAAATCTTTAGTAATTAGGAAATCTTTCTCTCTTGAGCATCGTATGTGTTATATTCATCGATGAATTATAAAAAGAACAAACTTGTTTTGGAGAAAATTGTGAACAGACTTAACAGTTTCTTGTTCACTTTCTCTACATGAGATCAATTGTGATAATAGTGACATTTATATACTTATAAAATAACTATTATAGTGAAATAAAAAAAAAATTAAAAAATTGTAAATAATTATATATTACTAAGTATAATTGTAAGTGAATTAATATGTGCAAAAGTATACTCTGTATTTAAATATTTAATTTAGCTTTTCAAGTTTAACAAATTATTTTTAAAAAATTAAATAATAATTTATTTCATCAGAAAGATTTAGTAGAATTGCAATTCAAGAACATATAATTTTATTGTCTCACTTCTACTTACATTGAATTTTAAAAAATGTGTGTAGTAGGTTTTTAATCTTGAAGAAACGATTTAAGGACAATTAACGGTGATAAAGAGAGCTTTTTTATCAAACAAAACTAACTCATCAGCAATGAAATACCGTGTTTTTGCACACTGCAATAATGTACACAATTTGTGTTAGTGAGAGACACCAACTAACACAAATTGTGTAAAACTAACTCAATTTATATTTTTTCCACAGAGTGACATTAAAAACACTATTTACAAGTTTTTTTCTAAGATAATAAAATTTTCCTTACATTTAATATGAACCCTTCCCATTACCTACCTTAAAGAAAATACTACTCTTAGTATGACAGTATTACATTAATATAATTTGAAATCATTCGAATGAGTATGATATAAAAATTCAGTCAATGTTACTATTCCATTGACACATAAGGTCTTTATTAATTAGTTTTGGGTTGTAAAACTTAAAACATGGGCCTTAGGAGGGTTCATTGAACTAATACGGTCTATCTCCTTATCAACATAATATTTGCTTCTTTAATTTCTTCTTTAGCTGAAACTAAATCGATTTCAGAGTCTTTGTCAGTAGCTAGTAAGGTTGATGTTTCCTTTACGCCTTGTCGGTTGTTGTTTGGAATTATCACCAGAAAATTACGGATTCTTCTTAGTGTTCCTTCGTCTTCAGTCGTAACAGTGTAGGTACATGGAGTACTGTCTTTACTTATTATTATCTTGTTCCGCTGTATCATAACTCAATTATTTTCAGGTATTTTTGGCAATAAACAAAAGAACCATGATTACAGTAAAAGTGTTGTCTAGCTTTTAATTTATTATAGGTTTGATTCACAGGTATAACTTTAGGTTGTAAATTTTGAGATACAGAAGTCAAAGTATTTCAAATCATTAACTGCTCAGTAGGACTGCCTAAGTCAGTAATAGGTGTATTTCTATCTTGTAAATGAGCAAGATATGGATTTTTACCTTCATTACAAGCTTTTTTAATCCTGTTTTTGACCATTTTTATGGCTTGGCATTGGCTTGTTTGTAAGTTGGACTGGTTCTTTTATGTGGAAATCCCGATGCTTTGGCAAATTGTTGAAATTCAAAAGCAGAAAACTGCGGGCTATCTAATAACGATATTCGGTATGCTATGACGAGTAAATACTGACTTTAAACATGTGGTCACAGCTAGACAGTCAGTTCTTCACAAGTCAGATATTTGGACAGGACATACTTAAAAGAATAGTCAATGACCAAAATATAATGTTTACATGGTCTTGAAGGTAGTTCATGAGAAATCATGGGTTGTTTTTAATTTGATTTTCTAAATGGTAACCATGTTTGACAATTTGTCACAGTACCAGATATTTGACCGGACTGATCAATATATACATTGCCTTTTCGAGGCTTTAGTTCTCCCTGATGACTATAGTGGAGCTTTTTAAAAACAGATTTTCTTATCTTAAACGGTTTTATGACACAATGTGTTTTACATCCTATAGAGAAGCCTAATATTAACTTCCTAACTTCAGAAAATCAGTCTGTGCTCAATTTGGTGTATTCTACCTCCATTAATTTAAGTGCAAAGAAAATTATCTTTGCACGGTATAGAGAAATCTCTTAGTATCAGTTTAGTATTAATTTCAAAAGTTTTTAAAGCTCTTGACTTTTTCAAAGTAATTTGCTCACCGTACTAATGTCTATAACAAATAATTACTTTCAGTAGAAATTAATCTATTCTAAGATGTAGATAAAGGAGTGAAGAACACAAAAGTATCCCATAAATGTGAAATCACTTCAAGTTCAGTGTCTAAAATTTTGAAAAACCGGGATTCAATATTTAATCCATACAAAACAACTGGAGATTTTTTAAAAAAAAAAAAAAAAGATCTGGAGGTTGTAAGTGTAGTAGATGAAGCTGTTCTGCAATGGTTGAAAATGGTATGCGATAAAAATCTTCCTCTCTCAGGACCACTCATTTTTTCTCTTACGAAATTTCTATAAAGCAAATTTTTTTTAAGGATCCATCAATTTCATTGTATGGAGGTCCAACCGTATATTAGAAATTATTATACAAAATACAATGATTTTATTTTGGTGTTTTAAACAAGTGGAAATAATTATACTGAGTTGAATCTAAGATAGTTATCGAATCAAAATGGTCAATTGTAAAACCCTTTAACAAAAGTTATTAATTTCATTAAAGGAAGTTATCTTCCAAATTTCAAGATTCTAGTACTTATGGTTCCAGAGATATTATCTTGAATGTTGTGTATAAAATGACCGCCATCTTGGATCAAGATGGCGGATTTTAAAAAAAAACCCTAGGGGGTAAGACGAACCTACCTACAAAATGTCATGGCCATAGGCCACTGGTCAGAGATATTGTGGTGTCAGTGAGTCAGTTAATTGTATTTTGATTATATATATATATATATATATATATATATATATATATATATATATATATATATATATATATATATATATATATATATTTATATATATATATATATATATATATATATATATATATATATATATATATATATATATATATATATATATATATATATATTGTATTGATATTAATATATCGATTGATATGGATATTAATATTGGACGGGAAGAGATCAGCCACTTGACACATACACTTGATAGGATCATCTGTGTGAACCTTGTTTTACCTCTGGTATTTGAACTATCGCTATTATGTTAGTGTTTGACCTTGGTTTCAAGAAAGCACACTTACCATTAGGTAGGTAAAGATTTGCTATTTGCAGAATTATTTTGTAGAAAACAAAGCATAAAATTTTGCAAACTTACAACTACCTATAATATTAATTACGCTTGAAAAAAATGGTTTGACCATTCAATTCGTATGGCTTAAATTTGTCACATCTTAGGGGCTCTCCTCACACCCTTAAAAGAATTCATGAAATTTGCTGTTGATAAGAATGGTTATTGTTGCGATTTATTTGAAGTGAATATGTTTATTACTCAATACTTTAATATAAAATCACTGCACAAAGCATAAGCTTTATGACTTAATAATTTCTAATTTTATGTAACAATATGTTATCTCTTCAATAGCTTTATTAAATAGCCTTTTGAATATTTACTGCCTTTTAAAAAGAAGTTAAAAGTATATATTTATAATAAATAAAAAGGTTAGCTATTATTAGAGAATTATATTAATACGTATCTACATGTACCTATTCCCTAAAAAAATATGATTTGTGAATCCTTGTTCAAAATATCATATTACCATCAACTTTAACAAAGTGGTGAAAATCTTATTTTTGTTGTGAAAAGGACTTTTTATTACTTATTATACTGATTTTATTTAGTTTCTTTTATATTGTGAATTGATTGGTAGAAACAAAAAAATATTACTATAGCACTATTTTTCAAATAATTTCTTCTTCTTTTTCAATACTCCTTTATTTTATTAAATGGTCTTTTTAAAGCCTTTATTTTCTGTATTTCCCGGATTATTTTCAGTGAAAATGAGGGTCAAGCATGCAGAAACCTTTGCTCTTTGTCATGACCATCTACCGCTACACAGTATAAGCAAGAAGATTGACATTTGTTGATTGTTCTTTAGATTATTAGCAAATAAAATCCATTATGTCCAGTTTCCATTTCCAAGGTCTACATTAAAATAAAAAGTAACAATGTAAAGGAGTATTGAAATCTTAATTTTATATATAAATTAATAAACTCTACACTTTATCTGTAAATGGTTTTTTTGGTCTTGCTGAACTGTCAAGACTAAATTGTAAGGTTATCCCAAAAGGTTTGTCTTAATAACCCAAGATACCTATGGTCCTATTATTTATGACAAAGAGTATGCATGCATTACTCTAGCTTAGAGACTTATTAGGAACAAGAGTTTGTCTTAATAAACCAAGATTCCTATGATCCTATTATTTACGGCAAAGATTTTGCATGCATTACTCTAGCTAAGAGACTTATTAGGAAAAAGAGTTTGTCTTAATAACCCAAGATACCTCTGATTCTATTATTTATGGCAAAGAGTTTGCATGCATTACTCTAGCTAAGAGACTTATTAGGAACAAAAGTTTGTCTTAATAACCCAAGATACCTATGATCCTATTATTTATGACAAAGAGTTTGCATGCACTACTCTAGCTAAGAGACTTATTAGGAACAAGAGTTTGTCTTAATAACCCAAGATACCTCTGATTCTATTATTTATGGCAAAGAGTTTGCATGCATTACTCTAGCTAAGAGACTTATTAGGAAAAAGTTTTTTTTTTTTTATTAAAACAGTATATTTTTTTTTTTTTTTTCAGTGTTATTTATATTAATTATAAAAATATTAAAAACAAAAATATATTACAAATCTATGTATAAAATAAATAAATGTATTTAATAAAAATAAAAACATGTAAAACAATAATACTAATTTAATATATATATATATATATAATCATTTAAATTCTATATTATGTGTACATATTTAGTATAAAAAAGTGGGTGTATACTAATAAGGAAAAAAATTTTGTATTTAATAAGTTTTGACCTGTATCCAGGTAAATAATTTACAAAAAAAAATATTTCCTTAAATTTTACATTATTATAGTACAATCATATGAATGCATGCACATGAAATTAAACCCCATTATATACTATTAAGTGACAAAAGATTAAGATATTTAGATTTTTTTCCCATATTTTTAAATTTGTGGACAATAGAAAAGGTTTATAATCAGTATTTAACTAATTTTATGCTAATCATTTGTTTAGAAACATTGTAATCTGTAGTTGTTTCCAAATGGGAGAATTTATTTCTTTTATAATATCGCTTAGAAATTTGTCTATTTTATATAATTATTAAGTGATTGACAAATTAGCATTAAAGTAAGTTACATTTTAGATTTTAGCCTCAACCATAATTTTTATGCTAATAATTATTATTAATACTCGGAAAACTAACATTTTTATAACTACAAAATGTCCATGCACACATCACAAAAAGATAGAATCAGCCATTTCTAAAGTGACTGGGATCTAGAGTGGCAAATATATGACAAATTTCTTTCATGGAGATATATATTTTAATTGTGAGATAAATAAAAAAATATTTAATTATTGTAGCAAAATATGAATATTTATTTTCAATTAAAGATATAAATAAAAATGTATGTACAAAAAAAAAAAAAAAAAATAATAATAATATTAACATTTACTTAAAATCTTCATTCTTTTGTGGTATTCCTCCATCTGATCTTAAAATGTTTCCTTGTTATGTATCCTTTTATGTAAATTATAATGTAGGTTGAAAACTAATCAATACAGTGAATCCAACATGAAGATATGTTTCTATTTTTATTAAAAACATTTTATGATTGGTGGGGAAATAGCTCGAAGACCCAAGATCTTTCTTTAAGGAGCTTTTACTTTATATTTTATAATACATTTGTCGAATCTGCATCTCGTTCTTTTAGAAAATATCCCAACCAACTTATTTTTATGTTTTAGTCTTCAATTATTGTCACCGAAATGTATCATTTTCAAAATGTTTCTTCCCTAGTTGTTAATGAAAAAAGAGTATGTAAGTTATTATTGACATGTTATACATATATATTTATTGTTTTTGAAATTTGGTTCAGCCAGTAATTTCAACCGGATGTAAGCATTATGTTAGACATGTAAGCATATTGATTGCCTAAAACAAAAAGTAAATCAGGATGCATTGTTTAATGATCTGGTAGATTGTTTAAGAAAATAATTGACTTAATACTTACAAACTAGTTCATCAGTATCGACGAGGCAAAAGCTCGGTGAGGGTATAAGGTTTGCATTACGGGGACAGGCCCGTTTTAGACGTTCACTGCGCCCTGGGCACCCCATCACAATGCCTCCCCCCCCCCCCCCCCCCCCCCCAGTATATTCTAATATATTTGGCATATTTTATATAAAATATACATTTATTTTTTAATAAATATAGCCCAGTAAAATTAGACCAAAACAAAGCCGTGCCTCCGATTAATTCAGAAAAGCTGTAAATGGTTTTAATCCACTTAGGGCATCCCACATAAGAGTAATATAAGTTTGCGACGGTTTCTGAGGTGAGCTAAACTTTTGGGAGCCAAAAACGGCGTACTTTTGTCACTTTTCTTAGTTTTTCACTTATAACATCATAATGTATCGAAAAGAATCTGCGTTCTTCAAAAATTAAAAGAACATTAAATTCTGTGTCGTTTGAGACAAAGCTGGAAATAATAATTAACATTGGACTTTTCTAGGATAAGGGATATTTAGTTTACTTTAAACATATTCCCATTTATATTTTTTGCCCTAGCAAAGTTTAGCCGTGCCCCCCTCCCCCCTCTAACCTTTTGAGTTGCGCCCTAACCTCTTGCGCCCCTGGGCACGTGCCCATCGTGCCCCTATAGTTAAATCGGCCCTGTACGGGGAGGAACCTTTACTTAGGTAGAGTTAGAATAAATTTAGGTCACTGTTTGGTTGAAACTATGCATAGCAATATAGCTATATAGGTATAGCTATATTGCTCAATATAATAATAACACTAATAGCACATCTACACATTCGTGCCTGTGATTTACCAGCACTCACAAGTGGTATTCATGTGTTCATCCCCATAATTCGAAACCAACTATTTATACACTCACCGAAATTTTGCTCGTCGATACAAGTTTTTTACTTGTATCCAATCGTGCTATACAAGTGTATAGCACGATTGCCATGATCGGGATGGTGATTTACTTGAAAATGGCGAGTGATCCCACTACACATTTGCCTCGCCATTCGTGTGAAGGGTGATGCAAAATTTATTGCCTAAATTAGTGTTGCTTCTCTTTGTTGTGGTTGCTTGCACAATTAGGGTTTTATGGTGCCTATTGTATATTTTTTAGAGGCATATAATTTTGAAAAGGATCTTCATTATAAATTAATGATCACAGATTTTATTTTATTTATATACTTTTAAACTAGTATATGTGGATATAAAAATTACTTTTATTAAAAAAAAAGAAATCAAATTAAGTTGTAAAAGAACTATGGTGTTAAGGTAATTGCAGCTTCTACTTAAAACATTCAGATTGGACAAGGGGTCCTTACAAGGTAAAGTGTTAAATATGGGTCATGGACACCTTAGCGTGGCCCGCTCTTAGACGTCCGTTTTAGAGGCTTTTTCGGGGGCGTGTATCTTTTTTCCTATTCACTTTAAAAAAAACAACAAAAAAAAACTATTTTTTCCCTTTACACAAGGCCTACAAAAAAGGTCCTTTGCGTTGGTGCGGTCGACCGTATTCGAGTTATGCGGAAAAAACTGTTTCTTTTCCCCCGAAAAACCGTTTTTTTTCTGCATAACTCGAATACGGTCGACCGCAGCGGTCCGACGCAAGGGACCTTTTTTGTAGGCCTTGCGTAAAGGGAAAAAATTGTTTTTTTGTTTTTTTTTTAAAGTGAATAGGAAAAAAGATACACGCCCCCGAAAAAGCCTCTAAAACGGACGTCTAAGAGTGGGCCACGCTAAGGTGTCCATGACCTAAATATGATATGGTTGGATCATAGATATGTAAATAGCTTTTGGCCTGTACAATTAGCTAACTCCATACATTTTTTTTTATCATTGTTGACAAATTGATTCTTATGTCAAGTTAGTTCCAGAGGCCAAGGAATGTATGTAAACTCTTTTTACAATTAGTATTAATTAGTGTTAATTTTTGACACTCAGATTGGCCAACCTATATGAGGAAAAAAAATAAAGCTACTAGGTCTGTGGGAGGGGAGGAGCCAGTGATATTCTTGTTTGCCTAGTTGGCCCGACCTTTTCGGATTCAAAATAAGGTGCTCTCATTGGCTCCCCTCCACATTTCTTAGATTTTCCAGTGTTGTCAAAAGCAAATACTAATTGTAAAAAGAGTATAGGTAATTCATGATTTTTATAATAAGTGTTGTAATTTGAATAATAATTTTATCATTGGCTGACTCCTTGATATTGTTTGAGATGATCCTTTTCTCAAACAAACTTGACATTTATTAAGAGAAAGGGATCGGTATTGCCAAATGGTTAGAGACCGATTTTTCAACACTGGCAAACCTGTTTTGAATCCCAGAAACGTGAGGCACGTTTAACACTTATGATTACATTAAGTAGATGGCCTAATATTTTTTGGATCAGGATAAAAATATGTAGGATGGATAAAAAAAAAATCAAATTGAATACTGTTTATTTACCCGTTTAGTTTATCCATGCCTCATTTAGTTTAATTTGGTCTTGTAATGACCCTAGATAAATGTAGTAAAATATTATGTTGGTAAAATTTAAAAGTTTAACCTGTTTAAATATGTAATTAGAGCATCTAAGGATTAGGGTTGGGACATCGATGTTTTCAATGTTCGACATCAATGTTTTCAATGATCGACATCGATGTTAAGAATGTAAACATCAATGTTTTCAATGTGCGACATCGATGTTAGTAAAGTAAACATCAATGTTTTCGATACATCAATATCGACCTCTCAACCCGATGAGCAAAAAATAAAATGTTGCTGCTCTTCCAAAATTTTACCACAAGCAAAGAAAAGCTCACCGATTTCGTAGTTTTCATCATCTTTTATTTGATGTTTCTTCGGGTCAACATTGATGTTGCCAATACGTTGATACTCCAACATTGATGTTTTTTTATCTGATACATCGACATTGATGTTCCAACCCTACTAAGGACTAGGAGGATTGATCAAAGGATCAAAGAAAAACTCTAAGGACATTTATGTTGTTTTATTTTAATTTAGTTACAATTATGAAATCCTTATTCTTGAAAATTCAAGTACAGAGCGTAAGATATTTATTAAAAGGTACACAAACCATGTATCTATAAAATGAAGATTATTCATTACTTATTAAAAGACAATATTATTTTGATTAAAAGCTTTTATTTAAAAAAAATATATTTATATATTATATCATACTCCTGTTCTTTGTTTGTACCTCTGTGATATTCTATTTTTGAAATAAAAAAAGCTTCTTAAACGGTGTTTGTATTTAATTATAGAACAGTTATTATTAATTCAAGAACTATACTGCAACGGTGAATTAATCTCTTATGTACAATCCTATTTTATGCATAGGAAACTTTAATGATTTATTTTAAACTCAAAATTAAACCTTTTTTTAACTGAAAAGAGATTCTTCTTCAATAAACTTTAAATCAAATTGGAATCCTAAAAGAAATGACAAAGTAAACATCCTGCAGGAATTAACAAAGTACAAGACTCTTAAGGGTGCGTTCGGAAACACTAACCGGTCAACCTCTCGGTCGACCGGCGGTGGCG
The DNA here is from genome assembly GCA_951217055.1 of Gerris lacustris. NCBI lineage: Eukaryota > Metazoa > Arthropoda > Insecta > Hemiptera > Gerridae > Gerris > Gerris lacustris. Next base: position 37,914,418 of record OX578285.1, on the reverse strand, counting down.
GTTTGTTGTGGTTAGTGTCATGGCGGCATGAAATCATTTTTGTTTCCGAACGGGCAGCGGTCGACCGAAAAGGATATAAACAAAGAGAGGTTACAAATATTAATTCGTTTCTCTTTGGTGTGAGATAGAAGTGAAGCTGTGACGATTCCTCAAGTGAATAAACTATTGCAGCGGCACCCCTAGGTTAAATCTGTGTATAGCAATCACCCCTTTCCTTTTTCCTTCTACCAAATTCTCAGATTACACGACGTTCAGCAGCATCTTCCTCCTGAAACCTTGAACTTCACTGTTTACATCGATAATATCAACTCTTCTGTGTACAAATGATACATTTATAATCTCTTAAATGTATAAAATATGCAAACGGACAGTTTAACAAATGTATATAATTATAATCTCTCATGAATGAATCAAGCAAAATTATGCCACCAAGCGATCCTTGACCGCACAGTCTCCTTCAACTCAGGCAGGGGTTCTATTTGATTGTCTAATAAAATAACAACTATATCGGTATCCATAAAATGTTGAAAACTAGGATTGGTAACAAAGTAAATAATTATTAGGACAAAAGTAGGTCTATAATGACCTGTGGTACAAAGGAATATCACACGTTTCAGTTTTGATATATTGTTATTATTAGTCAAAAAAAATTACCCACCAAATTCATTTTAATTTTAAAATAAAAAAGGTGAATAACAAAGTAAAAGAATGCCGAAAAAGGTCCATGTTTCACAAAAACTAAATATTAATAAAGAATTTTAAAATTAGCAAAAAAAGACGTGTATTCAATGTTTAATAAAAACGTATTCAAATGTTTACAAAATAACAATGACATTTTGCTAAAAAGGTAACATGATGGTTACTAACCGGACTCACCGTATTTCGATTTCGGTCGAAGCGGTCGACCGCTAAAACAACCGGAGCTTTACGAACGCGGTCGGTTGTTTAGGTTGGTGTTTCCGGACACACCGGTTACTTCTCGGTCGACCTGGTTAGTGTTTCCGAACCCTAAGGTCAACTTTTTAATAGAGGAACAACGCTATCTGGCTGCAGTTTAACATCCTCAAACTGGATTCCTGGATAAGTTCAGGTGGCAATACCTCTTTACTATGTTTTCCCCAGCCACAATTTCTCTCTTGGCTTCAAAATTGTCTCTTCTGTATTTATGATTATAACTATAACAACAAACGTTCCTTCAATCAAAATCTATTCCCGAGGAAAACACAACTTCATTCTGCTATCATTATTAATCAATAAAGCTGGAGAATAATAGCATGTTTAGGGAGGAACTTGGAAAAGTGGGCAAGGCCTCACTCGAATGTACTGTTTTGACAAAGGGACTGTATCGTCTCCTGAATAGCTCATTAACCGTTCAATACTGAATGTTGCTTATTTTTTAAGAAACTGAGAGATAATTTATATACTGAAATAGACATAATCCCATGACCTCTGGTAACATAAGTTTATAGGTATTTCATTCCTCATGAGAGAGATTTTAAATTTACAATCAAAATATATATATTATGTACTATGTAAAGAGTTCATTTTACTTATAATTAACTAAAGTTTATGCTTCTCCTAAAAGTTATAATGATACCAAAAGGCTGAGACAAAGGCCCTAAACAGTGTCATACTCCGATTACTGCGCATGTCCCATCCAGGTGGTAAGAAGGATGGCGAGTTTCACCTGAGTAGGGAAGGGTAGAAGCAATAATACTATTAGAGTGTTACTGTAAGTCTGGATGTGAACTGAGAACACTGACTTGGAAGACAAGGGCTAAATTACCTGCAAACTTAACTATCAGTGGCGTATCCAGCGGCTAGGTCTGGAGGGGCACATTCTAAGTCAGTTTAGATTTGGGAGGGGGGGGGGGGGGAATCGTAGTGGAAACAAGAAAAGGAAACTACTTATTCAACAAAGCAGTTGCTGGATACGCCACTGTTAACTATGGAGTTGACAATACTTTACCACTAAGCTTCAACAGTTAGAGCAACATTGGATAGTACTGACGGTATATGAAGAATATCTCAACAGACTTTATTTATCCATTTCTATTAAATTTAATTTAATAAAGATATTTTATTATAATTATTATAACTTTGATTACTTATAATTTATTCAACAGCCTAGAACAGGGTTCCGAGAGTCTGGTCAGGTGTGTCGCGGGATCTAGAATAAAAAATAATAAAATCCAAACTAATCAGAACAAAATAATGCCTGCCTGTATAATTGCAATAGTTTAAAACAGAATAGTTTTTTTTCTAATAAAGGAACTATATTTATAATGAGAGTATGTTTTTTATCGGGTAAAATGACGCTTCACATCATAAAGCACTCCCTCCCCTAACCCCAACCCTGGTCTGGCACTTATTTCTAGTATTAAGATAAAAAAATAATAACTAAATTGAAAAGTAACAAAAATTGTACACTGAAACTAAAAATGTTTCTTATTCCTGTTAGGCCTGATGAACGCCAAACATAAGAAGTATTGAAATAAACAGCGTCTAAGTTATATAATAAGTGGCTAGTATCCAGTATTTACTAACTTTTTAATATGTGTTTCCATAAAAATCTGATTAGTAGATAGTTTGGGAGTAGTAATTTGCTTATGGTGTTAATTGAGCATTGAGGATTATTGGCAAAAACCACCGTAGTTATTACTAATTCAGGCCAGATTCAACCACTATAATTGGCCATCACTAGTTATACACGTTTTAAAATTATATCATTATTAAATCACAAATAATTACTAAGTTTTGTAATAACTGTTTATGATGGTAGAAGCCAAATTGCGTAAAAAGTTATTTATATCAGATAACTTACTTATATCAGATAAGTAATTTTCAAAAGTTTTCCGGGGGAGGTAAGTCACGCCCTGAACCCCTGCTAAATGGAGGACTCAGTACACCTATCGAGATGAGTTCCGGAATGGCTCTCGACAGCCCTGCATAAAGTGTAGGTGTGCCACGGCTATCAGCTTTTTATTTTATGGTGTGCTGCAGGTTAAAAAAGTTTGGGAGTCACTGGCCTAGAACCTATAAATATGCTCTGACACCATCATAAACTTAGTCTGGAGCGTTTCAAAGTAAATACCGTTGATCTGCAGAACAGAGGATGTTTATCAAATACTATCATTTCTATCCACAGGAGAGATTATTATTCCTTGATTTATCAAGAACTTTTAATGGTATTATGCATCATTCTTACTGTATATAAAAGTTTTAATATCCATTTGTCTTAGCAGTTTATTAGACTACAGTAAGATTACAATTAGAGTTAATTCTAACAGCTCAGGTTTAACAACCTATGTGGGGGGAAAAATAAAACCACTAGGTGGTATTCTGAGGTTATCCAGTGACACTTTTGTTTGCCTAGTTGGCCCGACCTTCTGTATGACAAAAATCTCCAGCTCTCATTGATGGGGTCCCACTCCCCCACCCCATTTTTTTCGATTTTCCCTCGCTGTCAGAATTAACGCTAATTGTAATCCTACTATAAGCAATAATCATCACATAAAACGTCCTCTGTTTTGCAGATTTACTTACCATGTAATTTATTTACCATTAATTTATATTTTCTTGGATAAAAGTACATGACTAAAAGTTTTGTATTAGGTTAATAACGAGATATTATGTATTTTTTTCCATAGAGCAAAGAATCAAACGCCAGTAGTGGCACCTAGCAGATGATTGGGGAACCTTCTAGTTCTCTAATACGGCACGAGAAAGCACCACGTTACAATAGTACAAATGTTGCGTGGGAGGGAGTTGGGAGTTTCCATTCATAATGATTTTCCGGCATGCAGCAACTACCTCCTACAGCCTTCCATATTCTGTTACCTCAACTCGGCTCCAAGCTGCTTTGAAGCACAATTTCCAGGAAAATCCAACGGTTCTTCGGAATTAGTTGATATTCCGAGAATCCCCCAAGTCTTATAAAAGATAATAACTATTTGGATATACTAGGAATTAAATAAAATATTAAGAGAATATCGAGAATCAGATTTTAATTCTGAAAAATATTTATTTTTTAACCCTTGATTCTTAGAAAGGATATATATATGTGTAAACTAAATTCCCACACACATTCACTCATGAATGCCCCCCCCCCCCCTCCCCCTTGGACCAGGATGGTGGTGCTGCCTATACCTTCTCTTAGGAACTACAACGTTTCATATCCAATCCACTAGGTGCCACTAGTGGTATTTTTTGCTCCGCGAATTTGTACATTTCTACAAATATATTTCTAGTTTGTATTATTCATCCTGATTTCTAACGTCTCAATTTAAATGTACTGTAGCGAAAAATGCCAAAATCAATGATTATGTATTAATCTAAAATTAAGGGATAATAGATACCTATACCTATAAATATTTGTTAACCTTATAATTTTAAAGGCGTCATAATATTCTCAATTTTAATATGTTCTTTTTCAATATAGCGACGCAAGCCCACCGCCTTTTCTCTCTCACTCATCACCATTCTCATAAGTTTCTTAATAAAACACTGACACAGAAGATGTCTCATCTACCAAAGAACATAAATAGTTTTCTAGTTGATAATGCAAGGGTAGGTATTGTAGTATCCGAGAGGTGGCGCTATAAAGAGAAGTGGTACACCTCAGAACTAACAGATGGATCAATAAATTTTTATTACACGCAAATTGTTAGTGATATCTTTTATAATTGAATACATTTTTTATCTAAAGTAATTGATGCAGTTTGGAAATTTATTGCTTTGAGAATAAATATTGAAATTATTAAATTGATAAATCTCCAAAGAATAGACATTTATCAGTTAAATTTCAAACCACAATTGTAAGTACCACTATTGTTAGAACTATAGGCACATAACAATTAATAATCAAAAGATAAAATTTTATTTAAAAAAAAAAATACAGAGAAAGTTTTTAAGCAGGTATTAAATTTTAAAATAATAATAATAAAAATAAAAATTGGAAGAACAATTAAATAGTACATTACACGTCTAGTCCGGAATGTAGCATTTTGCATGCGAGTGTGAAGTTTGCACCCGAGCGATAGCGAGGGTAGTAAAACCACACGAGCAATGCAAAATGCCGTTTTCGCACGAGTTGCGTACCATACTTTATCTACGATTGTTAGATTTAAATAATAAATACAGAAAAAATAAACTTGCTGTATGTACCTCTCTCTTGATAATGATGGCATTAATTCTTGAGATGTATTGTTTGCCGAATTCTGAGGTATTATTATCTGAGGAGTATTATTCTCCACATTTTCGTCTAAGTCACTTGATTCACTCATTGTTTTTCACTAAAAACTCGATATAAACAGTTACTTTAATAAAAGAACAGCAAATTAGTTTTGTTAAATGTAAACAACCTCGATAATCGTGAGTAAAGCTGAAGAATTCCTCTTCTTTACCGCCCTAGGGTAGTAAAGAAGAGGAATTCTTCAGAACTATGAGACGCGCATGCGCAATGAATACAAGTACGTAAAGAATCACTTTCTACGCATCTAAACAGAGATACAATGTTTATATTTCGTATCAATCGTAGATAAATACATTTATGCGCAGAAATCACATTTCCAGGGTCTATCTTGCGCTTCAAATTCATCCCAACCAGAACATTCCGCATGAGCCCAAGATTGACACCTACAGCATTGGTACCAAATTTCATCCTTTCCCTGCTCTCCGCAGATAATGCAGTCCTTTTGCTTATCCTCAAATAAATCATCAATATCTAGGTCATCATCTGTATCAATGTATGGGACCTCTTCTTGTGATGAGTCATCGAAGGATGAAAAATTTAGATGACGACGTGAGGCAACTTTCTTGGCATTTTTAGTTGTTTTCACTGATTTAGATGGCTTGATTTTCTTTGCTAAAGTTTCAGCTTTTTTTTTTATTCTTTCCTGTCTTTTTAGTTCTAGTACTTCTTTTCTTCGAGGGCTTTTTTAACAGGAGTTCCAGACAGATGATATGAAGGAAGTTTCTTCCTAGGCTTTCTGGATGCTTTTTGCTGGCCACCGGAAGTGGAGGAAAGGCTGAAGAAGTGGAGAGTTGTGTAAGCAGGGTTGAGGAATTGGATGGATGAGGAGAAATGTATGGTGAAATGGGTAACTGTAGAGGAAGGGTTGGAATATTGGTTGCAGGATGATTAGAACTCTGAGTAGAACTCTCTGCATCTCTATCAGGATCCAAATGATCGGCTGCAACAATATCAGTTGTGTATGAACCATAAAAATCTTCATTAGTGAAAATATTGCTGTCCACAGGCTCAATGCCAGTAGCTTTGAATCCATTCACAGCAGTCTGAATTGTACTTGCCAAATATCCCTGCTATCTCTCTGATTGTAATAACGGAGCCCGGATGAGTCACCAAATAGTCTTCACAACCTTGACTGTAAGCAGTTTTGAGTGGGCAATAAAAAGCTACATCGAATGATTGCAACTTATGGCTCGTATGAGCTGGAAACCCAAACATACATATCCCGTTATCCCTACAGAAGTTAATGGACTCCAGCGATACATGGGACGCATGGTTGTCCATTAAGAGTAAAACTTTGTTACTTTTAAATATTTTAATTTTGTACTTACTACTTCACCGGTAAAAGGATCACGCCTCTTTTGTATATATCTTCTTAGCGTATAGGCTCTGGTATATTATGTTTTTTTGCTACAGCATGAACACTTAAGTTATTATCTGCAACTTCTAAAATGGCGCCTCCATGGCTTCCTTACTCCACTTTTCCCTGTCACTTTTTCTGCAGTAATTCCGTTGCATGTTAGATTCACCTGTAGAAAAAAAACAGCTTTTCATAAAGGTACAAATTCCCTATTTCAAGGTCGGGTCACAGTGTAGTTTTCGCGTAGTCCGTCTCGACGATGCGCGCCCTATCCCTACGAACTAGACACAGGGCCGGCGCGACCGAATAGGCAAACTAGGCGACCGCCTAGGGCGCTAGGGCCTGAGGGGCGCCGCAAGATACGTGCCCACCAAGAAGTCAATGTTTTTACAAAGAAAGATAGATGAATAACTTAAATTAGGAGAGATCTCAGGGGCGGATCCATGGGGGTGGAAGGGGAAAATCCCCCCCCCCCTCAAATACAACAAAATTACGAAAAAATATCAATTGAATAAAATAAGGTTGAACATTTCTTATGTTTTATTATTTTTCATACCCATTTAAAACTAATAATATAATTATTTTGCAAATAAATTATTATTGTTTATGGAGCAATAGTCAAGTTAATATTAACATTTAAATCTGGGATTCCCACTTACATGTTTATGTGGGATACAAACATTAAACTATTTCGTGTTCGTTTATTTGCATACCTTAATGGTTGTTTGTTGATATTCTGAGTTGAGAGTGTATCCCCTAGTTCAGTTGCTGTATAGGACGTGGTGAAGGTATTTCATAATGAATCAGAAAGAATTAATAGCATAGTATAGCGTTAAAGGTAAAACTTTTTTTTAGTCTAAAAACCGATTTAGTTAATAAATAAATGTTTAAAAATTCTGCAGAAACAATTTTAAACAAACTTTTAGGTGATGCTTTTTTTAGCTGAAAAAGCTCTAAAAAAAGGCCCAAAATTCAACATTTTGAACCTAATTTTCTAAAATTTTCCGGGGGAGGCCCCCCGGACCCCCCTGGGGCTAGGTTCATGAATGACAGAAGAGAGATTAGTAGGACTGGCACCTATTTTAACTGAACTGAACAGGAGTTTATTATTTAAAAATAGATTTTATTTTTTACTAGAATTTAGTTGTTTCTTTTCGATGTCTCTGATGATTTAAGTCTCTTTTCCATTAAACATCAAAGAGCATAAAAAAAAAAAATCAAAACATTTTGCACCCGAAAAGTCAAATTTACATAAATACACTTTTAGTTTTGGGAAGAATTGTTTTATGTATAATATTTTCTGCGTATATGTATAATAATTTCTGGTATATTAAAAAGATTTTACTTGAATTGTTTCGTTTCTCATTTTCAAATAAACCTTAGTTATCAACTTCAATCATGGTTTTATATTTTATCCCAAATATTAATAAATATTTCAAGATTTTTCACAAGCTGACTTAGGAGTAGGAGTAAAAGTTATTGGCGAATTGCTAGGATAAAGTGGTGGAAGGGGGCGGCAAAATTAGGGCTTGCCCCTCCTGGCAAAATATGTAGCTGAGGCCCTGTTAGCGCATCATAAACAATCTACATTTCACATGATTTATTACATTTTGAGTTGTACTTTAAGAACATCTTAAAGAGAATTTAAAATAACTTACCATATAGGAGTAATCCCTTATGTTGTGAGGTCCAAAAATTAAAAGCACACACTCCAAAAACACGTTTAGGTTGGCTTCTCCTCATATGAAGATCTGGCCTTGATTCTTTCCAGTGCTGCACGTTTATCATTATCAGGAGTAACTTATGTGCCTTGCAGGAGTTGCTATCTATCATCATATCGGAGAAATACCGAATTCGTCATCTTACCCCCCTTTCCCCTATCTTTTGTTGTAAAAACTTAAAACTTCGAAAAAAAAAAAAAACATTTATGTACTTGCGGCACCAACATGAGGCATTATTGAACTGATTTCGGGCAAGAAAATGTAATTTTACTGCCAAGAAATCAACATATTTACTGTTATAATGTGGCAATAATAGTTTATATAATTATCTTTATACTCTAGCTATGGGTATTGTAAACTTTTAACACAATAATTTTGTTCTCGCCTTAATATTAATTGAACGACCGTAGTGAGTTCTTCATTTCAGACACTTGTACTTGGAAAAGTTTGTGTTTGTGTGTCTAACTATAACTGGCGTAAAAATTGATCGCATCTCATAACTTGTGACAACTGTATAGTTTTTAGAAATTCCACACTAAACATTTTCAAGATGGCGCCCAATATAGCAGACGAATAAATAAAAAGTTGTTAGTATAAGCATGACAAGTTGTATATCGTGTTAAAGGTCTTGAAGAGCAGGAAAAGATAATGTAACTATTATTTCGAAATTTCCATTCTTTACCGGCATTATAAAAATCAAATATGGCCGAAATAGGGGGTTTGCAAAAAAAGTTCATGGTTATACAACATACCATTTTAAAGATTTTTTCAAGGTAGATTAAGACAATTTAAGTTTTCCCCGCTAAATTTTTTCTGGTAGCCTTATTGAAAACAAATATGGCCGATTTAAGGCCAATTTTTTTTTACGTAGTTCTTTATGCACCACATCACTAGTACATTATAGTATAAGTAAAATAATTTGTTTATATTTATTAATCCTGTTTAGTAAGTTCAAAGAATAGTAGGTCTTCAATTAAAATTTTTATAAAAATCAGAGGAGTAACTGGCAAAACTGCGGCTTAAAGTTAACGTGCAAATTATTGAAGTCATTCGAGATTAGACCAGCTGCTTTTTTTTATTAATCTTAATATCTTCTTTTCCTAATTTATTATAATTTTTGTAAGATATCTTCAATAGTTTTTGTCATTTCTTAGAAATAAAAAATAAATTGTTTAATTGTTTTGTGCATTAATTTATTTATTTTTTAAGGCATACATAATTAACACATAATCAACAATTATAAATATAAAACATCGATCAGTTTGTTTTCAAGTCAAAATTTCAAATAAAAATTAAAATAAAATATTTGAATGTGATCAAATTTTATGTGAAACATGGAAATTAAGAGTTACTTAAACAAAAGAAAATATAAATAAAAATAGCGAGACGTATCTTCACATACTCTTCCTTAAGCCGGCAATACTCATTACGATATACCTGACCGGTCGAAGGTCAACCTTTACAAACTGGAGTGTGTGCTCTCAAGTTATGACAAAACTGGCAAGAACGAGTTGTCGTCATGGGAAATCAAGTTAGGACATAACTGTCATAACTTGATAGCACACACGCTCCGATTTACCTGTCAGGTATACCGCAACGTGATTGGCTGGCTTTTAGGATTATTTTTAACCTTTAGTCTTCTTGAGGATCGATCAGTTTGATTTCTGAAACAAATTTAAAAATGAAATATACCTGGTTTGGTTATTCAGTTCTGGTATCATCGAAAATAATTCTAAAATAGTTTAGATTAATCCATCCTGTATTGTATTGTCGGAGGGGACGAAAGGTCAAAGTTGTCCGAAGAAGAAAGCATATCAGGACATTTTGAAGTCACTCTTGTATTACCAAGCTCCCCTACTCTCAAGTACAATCGGAAACGCAATCCAACAAAAAAGAGGATGTTAGAAGAAACGGACTATTGATATTGTAAACAAACGTCGCGTCGATAAACGCCAAGGGTAAAGGTAAAGTAGGGCGTGTGCTTAATGTTTATTTGCATAGATCGACGGCTTGGATACATTAACATTTGTTAAGCTATAACGGCCGGTCGTCAACTCAACAATAGCTATTACCGATACGGTTTTTTTATACTCGTAGAGGACAAGTGCGGTGTCGCACTTCAAACAGCTGGGGTACGACACGACAACGCCCGCGATTCCGCTTTTCCCATGACGACAACTCTTGGGTGACGTCACGAGGCGGCAAATCTGTCGGGGTATATGGTATTTTGACGCCCGTTCAAATTAAGTTGTCACTTTGTTGTTTTATTCGGAGGCCACGTGTCCGGAGGGCTGCACCCGGTTTTCGTCGCCGTATATTCCGAAGGGGGGGTTGGTTGAACATGTCAATTATTCTTCTCCCCAACAATCTCAGCCTGTTTTATCAGCGTACCCCGCACTTCTCGATATATTAAACCAATGGCTCCCTTTTTTTATTTTCATATATCTCGACATAGGCCGGATATTGATTTTAGGGGAAGTCGGCCGTGGGATTTAGAAAAGGATTTAAATCATATTTGATATCACAATACTTTGATTGAGCCATTTGTTTTAAATTTATAAGTCCTAAAAAGTATTATTATCAATACTCAGAATAATAATATAAGGAGTATATGTATTTAGGGGATATGTTGATAACTGATCTTCCACTCAAGTCGGCCAATATTCCACGCAAAGTAGCATTGCTTACTGCACGACTTTCTAGAGGAATTAATAATTGTACAAAATTCATATTGCTCACAGCCTATTATGCATAATGAAAAGATTCTCTTATAAGCTCTTCTCTTGAAGATGGTCGTAGTAAAGGTTGACTAACACGGCCCAAAGGCAAACAAATCTCCGAAACTAACAGGTCTTGTTTGTACAGGACATATAGAAAAGAAGTCAAAGACCAAAAAAAAAGTCAATCTTCACTTCTTAAATAATTAATACAACGTTAACAATTAATGTACTTACACTTTATTCTTTCCTTGGCAGTTTTAATTATTGTAATTTTTCAGTGCTTCGTTTATCAAGAAAAATTTAAAGGTCATGGTCATGACAAAAAATTTCAAAATAAAAATGACTGCGGTAAGGCTGTCGTAGCGTTTTATCCAAGAACTATTAATTTGAAAAACATGATAGCACGTCTCTATAACATTACATTGCTTTCGGTTGTTCTAAAGCAGCCTTCTTCAGACAATCTGGTGGTTCCTGAATGACTTTGCGGAAGTACAAGTTCACTTGTACTCGTACATCGCTTGTATTTCCAAAATAATTCTTTAACCATCAGATTATCTGAGGAAGGCTGCATTAGAACAACCGAAACCGGTCAATTGTTTATTACAATTTTTTGGTTATTAGACTAGACCTTTTATATGATGAGTCGCTAACACACATTGGAGATAAACACAGTCGAGCACATTAACCGACCTTTTCCAAACATGCCAAGTTGATTCTTCGTATAGAAGTCGTAGGTACGACTTTCTTTTCGGCCGACCCCACAAGCCAATTAATTTAGGTTTCTAACTTAATTTCCTTGTATAAAAACTAAACTGTAATTGGAAGGGGGGAAGCTCAAATCATAAAACGAGGTTTTTATTTGCCGATGATTGGAAGTTACGAGAGCCGATCTTATCGCACAGGAACAGCCTAAGTTAAACTCGATTTTCGAATTTGCTCGAGGGGGTTCAGTGTCGAGATTCGAGTCTACTTCGAACTTTGAAGTGGTATTTCAACGAGGGCTCGGCTTATGAAATCGATTATCTCCTAAGTGCACAATATTTTGTCTCAAGGAGAGTAGCAGATCGAGTAGGGAAGTCTTCACGCTTGGCCGACCGAAGAAATAGTTTTATAAAATGATTATAGGGAGAGAACGGTGGGCTATGGGCCCCGAGGGATTCCCAGATTCAATTCGACTCAGCAATATAGTGCGTAATGCAGTTACAGACCGGCGTCAGGCTGACAAGAGAATACCGCAAACTCACTAGCGACTTGGTCCCTGAAAAACTGACTTTAAAACCGCACGATAACGCCAAAAGGGCCTGCTGAAAGAATTGGCTACAGGGACAGTTACTCTAATATTTGCTAACATTTGGGAATTCGAATATTCTTTTATAAAATTCTGCCCGGGGACTTGCAAAACGACCTGGCTCTGACGACTGCTTGGACCCGATAATAAGAGGCGTGTGCCATGTTAATTGAGAACTGATATCAATAGTACATTACGCTTCTAGTGCGGAAAGTAGCATTTTGCATGCGAGTGTGGAGTTTGCATCGAGCGATAGCGAGGGTAGTAAAACCACATGAGCAAAGCAAAATGCAGTTTTCGTACGAGTTGCGTACCGTACTTTATCTATGATTGTTGGATTTTAATAATAAATAGGTACAGAAAAAAACAGTTTAATTAAACAAACAGCAAATATGTTTTGTTAAATGTAATTAAACACGCTAATCGTGCGATAAGGTGAAGAATTATGAAACGCGCATGCGCAATGAATACAACTACGAAAATAATCACTTTCTACGCATCTAAACAAAGATATAATTTTTATATTTCGTATCAATCATAGATCATAGATAAACCATACAGGGCCGATTTAACTATAGGGGCACGATGGGCACGTGCCCAGGGGCGCAAGAGGTTTGGGGCGCAACTCAAAAGGTTAGAGGGGGGCACGGCTAAACTATGCAAGGGCAAAAATATAAATGGGAATATGTTTACAGTAAACCAAATATCCCTTATATATAACCTTAGCATATACCTAACTCTCCTAGTAAACAACTGCTTGGTGGAGAGAAGCTTTTCAGCTCCTCTCAATCAGAAATTAAATCGCTCAAGGTAGAACCGATGGAGTATGGAGTTACGACAAAAAGTGGTAGGACAAAAGTTGTTGGTCTTTTAAAATCAGTAACAACTGCTGGTGGAATATGCTTTTTGATACGACTTACCGTTTAGCCGCAATAAGCCTCGATAAAAACTTTAAAGTTGCGTTCGCCATCTTTAATTTTTTAAGGTGGGTAAAAAATTATTTTTTCAGATTATACAGTTCAGGCCAATTTCCGATCAAACACAAAAAACCGCGATTCTCTAAGTGATCAAGAAGTACCCTAACGTTTTGATTAGCGAGTCGGTGAGTTTTGGTTATGGTGGGTCAACCTAAATTTAAGCTTATTATTTTTATTTATTCTTTTTAATAAAATTGTTAATAATTTTGGTTCTACTCAATATTTTTCGATGAAACTAAGCCTACAACATGCGTAACATGTTTGCGCTCACCTTGAATAAAATGTTTTCGTTTTTAGCCAGTTTTGCTGCTATTAAGTAGAAATTGTGGCGACAGACATACACACACACATACGACATACAAACTCGCAAATAGTTAAGGCCGAATTTGGTTTTCGGAATGTATGAAATGAAGAAGTATCCAACAATTTTTCAATTCTTACCAATGTACAGACAAAACTCAAATTTGAAGCATGATTCTAACATAAAAGTAACTCATAAATCGTATGTGAGGATCCGCCTTAAGACAAGACAAAATGATCAGAGGGGGTAAGGGGGGGGGGGGGGCGCATCGTGACAGGGTGCCCAGGGCGCAGTGAACGTCTAAAACGGGCCTGAAACCATATTTATTCTTAATGCATCGCAATCGTATTATACAAGTACGAAATACTATACTCGTATACGTTCCGAAAATATACTTACGTCGCGTCGCTTGAAAAAGAATAATTTTACTAAAAAGGTGAAGTTAGTTTATATTTTATTAATTACCACTGTTATTATTAATATTATTTTTATGTGGTAGGTATCTATATTCTTTTCCACATATAATAATAATTATTATTATTATCATTTTTTGAGACAATTGACGTTAAATGCTTATTAAGATAATATTATTAATATACAAAATTAACTTACAACATGACGTGATTTTTATACATTTGGGTATTTTAGACTGTTAATGTTTTGTATTATCCTGCATATGTTTCATCAAAATGTAACTATCCTTAGTAAGTTTTTAAATTAATTATAAATTTTTAACTTGAAAATTATGCCTACACAGGGGCACCTAACACGATCCACTCAATATCTCCAGTATCTACTGCAGGAAGAAAGACGTGGTTTGCTGGGTTCTATGTTAACTTAAAATGCGCTTACAGAGAAAATGCTAAGAATTTTGAGCGCTAAAATGCTATGCAGCAGTATTTAAAATATGAAAAAGTTCAACATATTTTTAAGGCTATGGTTTAAAATAAGAACTTTTTTCTCTTGGCATTTTTTCTCCAAGAATTAAAGTTTCAAAATACGAGTGTTCAACTCAAGTCTAACAGCTAAAATAATGGATCTAAGAAAAAAAATTAAAAAAAAGAGTTCTTATTTAGAGCCATAAACTCGAAATCCATTCTTTTGCATTAATTACAAGGGCTCTTTTTTACTTTAGCACCCTCCTTGGTTCTAAGCAATAGTCTGCCCTGCAAAAGTCAAAAAGGTTTGTGTGTTTGTCTCCCTAGACATTGAGACTCCTGGGGAAGTTCTATATTTAATATTCCTTTATCTTAATAGTTGATTAGATTAAGGGATATGATCACAATTATATACACAAGTGTGATATTCCTTTGTCCCAAGAAACATTAGAATAAATATATCCCTTCGTCTTAACAGTAATTTAGTCTAAGGAATATATGCTACTCTGAATAATGTTCCTTTTGGCGAAATAACTATTAACACAAAGGGATATAGGGGAATGCTAAAGTAAAAAAGTACCATTGCAGGCAACTTTTTTGCTCATTTTCATAACTTTTTTGTTCTTTTTACTTTCGATATAAAGAGAAAGTATTGTAATGGCGCGAAAATTCGATTTTGATTGATTTACACGTTTTGAGGTCCCCTGAGTCGAAATAAGTAGTTTTTAAAAATGTCAGTCGTCTGTCTGTACAGAAAAATGGAGCCTAAACTACTGGGCCTATTTTGACGAAATTTAGCATACATGTTCAGAAAAATCATACCCCGAGAAGAAATTAATTTTACCTTCACAATTGGGGCGGTACTCCTTAAAAACTATGAAAAAAGTATTTATCGAAAACGGTTCCGACTATTTTGATTAAAATTAACCAAAATGTAGTCAATTTAAATACGAATTTAATTTCAATTTATTACAAATATCATGCCTATCCTGAAAAATGAGGCGACAAAGATATTTGGTCATCTTGGAGGGGGGGGGGGGGGGGGGGGCTCAAAAAAATCTTGCACACGGGCCTCAGCAGGTCTAGTTCCGTCTCTATCTACAAGTAATAAGGACCACAATAACCAATTAATAAACCATCATATCATATAAGTTAGATAACAATTAAATAGAAATAGAGAGTTGATGAGTTGTTCTCTAATCTTGTTTAAGATTTTGTGAAATCCGATCTTATTGCATTTTATTACCGTGAAGCAAGTTCCAAGAACAAATCTTCTCCGCTTGCAATGATTCTTATGATTATACAGAAAGAAAATATATTAGACAAAAGAAATAATTGAGTATAGCCTTGTCCCTTGTCCATGACATAAGACTGATATTTTTTTTAGCAAATAAATAAACGCTTGTCATATAAAAGGGTGATTAAATGCGACATGAGTAAAAGCTTTTATGCATTTCCCTACTCCAAGTAGGATTAATAGTACAAAAAGGGTGGGTTGCTATAGTCCATGTTTACGCTTTTAGCCACGCTAAAATCCTTTCTATAGACATGCAAAACAACTGCATCGATTCAGAATATACTTCAGGTTGAGTGAACTTGACTTCTAATAGTTTCCTTTTTTAAAAATCAGCAGCCCTTTTGTGATAAAACGATTTTTCACCCTTCCGTCTGACATTGATTTGTAACGTTAAATTAAAGAGCTGATCTTTAAGGTCCTCGAATGTGCTTTTCTCCAATGTGTGATAGCGACTCATAATGAAAGAGGTTTAGTTCAATAACCAAACATCTTCATAAAATATTATTGTAATAAACAATTGACCGGTTTCGGCTGTTCTAATGCTGCCTTCATCAGATAATCTGATGGTTAAAGAATGCATGACTTTGGAAGTACAAGTAATGTACAATTGATTTTTACTTCCAAAGTCATTATTTAACTATCAGATTATCTGATGAAGGCTGCATTAGAACAGACGAAACCGGTCAATCGTTACCATCGAATTACCATCATTTCGTGTGAACACGTTGTTTGGTTATTGAACTACACCTCTTCCATGATGTTGTTAAGATCCGAATGAATAAGGACAGACTAATATCCATAAAGAGATCATATTTAGTCAAAACTTACAGGTAATTAGGCGTAAAGAGGTAAATTGATAAATTAATTTACTAAAAACAAGAGTAACTAATATTTAGTAAAGACCTGGTGATTGATCCAATCGGTGTCAGTACTGATGATGCCAAATGCAACATGTATTGAGGTCGAAATCCATCTGTAGGTGTAGGAAACATTTGTTATTGGGTTTTTTTGACTCTACTGTTCAATTTTTATCCACTACAAAGTTTACTGAGTTCGGAAATCAGTTCGGACTTTATCATTAAAGGCCCCAGTTGGAATTTGGAATTTATCATACCGTTTATATTTTGATGAAAGGCCTCGCATCTGAAACTCTGCATCCTTGTACAAAGTTTCTACTTTAATGTAATAAGAAGGCAATTAAACAAGCTTTGTTACTACTTTGAGTAGGTTCTTTAAGCTCTTGAAGCAAGTATACTAGTTTCAAACGAGGCATCAAATCAATGCTTTCAAAAAAAGCTCCGAACTCCGAAGGGTGATACTTCTCGTCGAAGAGAATAGCTTCCTTCCTTCCTGTACTCGGAGACCTTCTTGACCGAGAGTCCCGAGTGTCTTTTCAGGAAGTTCTTTAGCACGAGATCGCGTGGCGTAGGACCCTCATCTTGTCGTAGATCAATCGTCCTCGTCCCCTCATACGAGTACAAAAACCAACCTCGTTTTTTTCCCTACTGGTACACGGGTCATCTGCTCTAAGTGTTCATTGGAGTCTTCCGTATGAAACCTATCCCTATCTTGTGTTGGATATAATAGAGCTTTACAATCTTTTCTTTAGTCATTCGACGCATGAAATAATCCATCTCGTCATTTGGATTCGTGAACACTTTCGTAAAAAAAGAAATCAAACCGTATTTTAAACATAATCACAAAAATAACAGTAGTTTTTACCTAATTTACATCGTTTAGCTGTAATAATTTTAACCAAATTCTCAATTTAGCTTTAAACATAACAATAAGTATAACTAATAAGGACACGTTTAGCCTAGAAACTGAGATTCAAATACCGAAATTACTTTTCACATTTTACGAGACGTGTCAATAAACATGTAATCAGTATACTTGTAAAGCGTACGAACCATTCATCCAGTAAAGAGATAATGCTATTTTGATCAGCACGTTAAATAACAAATATCAATAATAATCCATTTATTGTTATAAATACAAATCGCCAAAGGCCGTGGCGTGGAACCTTGTGAGGTTTTGAGTTGCTCCTCTTTACATTCGTAAATGTATATTAATAAATTAATAATAAAAATAACATCCTTGAAATAATTAAAATGAATACATACATACAATTTCTTTTTCCCTTCATTACATTAGTTAAAATAAAACATTACTTCTAAAATCTTAAATAAAATACTCTCTTTTAGTTTAGTATATTAAATTAAATCATTCCAATTTTTTAAAACTTTTTTTCCATTTATTTAAAAATAAAACTTTAGAAAACATTATCTTCACTTATTTTCTCATTAAACGCCTTTAATTTTGAATTAACTATTTTTCCCTAACCAAATTATTATTTTTTTCCCTTATTTGTGATTTAGTTTTTATAGAAACGTCTGCTTAAATTTGTTGCATTCTAGACCATTCCTTTCTTTGGTTGGCCACTCTCTGCCAAGTCACTTCTCCACACACCTTCCTCATTTCCATGTCCCATCTTTGTCTTGGTCTTCCTCTTCCTCAACCTCTTTTTAGATCTATGGGGATACCAATCAATTAAAACTTTGGTCCATCTCCCATCTTTTGTCTTAGCTATATGTTCGACCCATCTCCTTTTTCTTTCCAATATGACCTTTCCTATATCTTCTAATCTGTTCTTCCTATATCTTCCTTTCCTATCTTCTGTCTGCTGACGTACCCAAGTATTTCTCCTCCTGTCTTTCCTTGTAATTTTAAGCATAGACAACTCTCCATCGTTCTTTGCTGAACCCTCATTCTTTTCACGGTTTCCTCTGTTAGTATCCATAATATATCCGTCCCATATATCGTTACAGGCATTACACATGTATTCCAGAGTTTCATTTTCAGTGCGATGCTAACCTCTGATCTAAATAGACATCTATACTTAAAATACCCTCCAGCTGTGAACGTTAACGTTAAATAACAAAACAGAATAAAAAATAATCTTAATTCTTAAATCACTATGATAATTGTTTTATGCATGGTTATGAGCGGTTCGACACATGATCATGATAACCAGGTATATTTATGATGTGATCCATACTAACTTAGTCATTTTAGTTGGATAATGATACTCATGTTCCATAAGCGAAAGCGCCGATACAATAAATATTTTTCATCTTTGCAACACCGACATTTATTTCCAGCCTGCCCTCAGAATATTAGATGACCAAGTCTCCTAAATTACGTTTGAATGTTGTATTTCATCAATTTTGTGATAAAATTCGATTAATGATACGATTCAATTAGATTAGAGGCACCACGTCCACAAATAATATGAGCTCAAAGACAGATATCGATTCACCACTTTATATTCATTCGGTCTTTTTTTTCGGTGAAAAGGTTCGAGATTCTACTATGCAACTTCAAAGGACGTGTCGAACAGCCAACAATTCGGCGACAAGTCACTCCAGAGTAATTTCTTTTTTCGGTCGGTAACGAGAAGGGAGATGACGGAAGGCGATGTCGACAGGGTGAGGACAGCTTCACAGATTGTTTTGATCTTTCGGGAAGAGCCGTCAATAAAGAGCTGAGGGAGTGGGGCGGCCGCGTGTCCGGGGATAATCCTCGCAGGGAGGATATTGCTGTATCCTTTACGTCTCTTTCATCTGCTGTGGTTCCTCTCTAGTTTTTAATTGATAATACAGAGCCGTGTGCTTGTGAGGTGAGCCTATTGAAAAACTTGAGATCCACCCCTAGCCGACACCCTTTGCTCTATATCCTCTATTCACGCGCTAACTAGATAACGCTTATACTTTGGAAACACTCTTCTTTTTCCACGATATAATTGCCACACTCCCAACTTTACTTACACTTGGTATAAAGATTAAACAAGTTGAACGAGCGTGTGCCTTACTAAGCCTATTTTTCTACGATGTAATTCGACAGGCGATATGCATACTAATTCAGATCTTCATTATGAGGCTCCGAGTTATCAAAACTAAGTTCAAAAAAGTCCATAGAAATCCCCTAGTGTCCTAGTGTTTTGAAAAGCCTTTGAGAATCGAAGTTATTAAAAGAAAAATCGGTGACATGGATAATAAAGTAGCCATTTTAATTATTTCATCAAAAGAATATTATTCGTGAGTCATTTTGACTTATAGATCTATCGAAAAGTATTGTTTTCAGCAACTAGAGTGACGCTTGCCATTCCTCTAATATACTAACTCAGACCAGTGTTTCCAAATTACATATTATCATTCGGGAGAAACCCACTAATATATTACTAATTATTTGAAACCCTAACGGCAAAATATACAAGATAAAAAATACAAAAAGGCAAATTACAACTGTCTTTTTCAGGGCAATAGTCATTTACGCACCAAGGGAGTAAATTAAGTGAAGTTAGTTCCTGAGGCGAAGCCGAGTGAACCACAATGTTAACATCCTGTGGGAGTTAATTATCGCTCAGGTATACAATTGATTTTTACTCTCGAGGTACGTACAAGATTTTATTTACAGAAGGGAGAAAAAAATAATTGAAGAAGATTTAAATTGTAATTTATTTTATTAAACAAAATAAAAAAAATATTGTTAAATATAATATTAACAATTCACTTAATAAGTTAAATCAAATTAAAATTGAATTGTAATTATTTGAAATTCAATACTAAAATTATTTGGGAGGAGCAGCTAGTAGATGAGCAAGGTAGATAAGTGACATATTAAACAGTATTGCCAACTGATATACATATGCATTAGTTTATCTACGTTTAGAAATTATTTTATCTTTAACCTGTATGCTTGTTTTACCGAAGAATCACCATTACAACCATTGTGGAGGTTACATAGTGAAGATGGCATTATAGATTTAGATATTAAACAAAAGTTATAAATTAAATTGAGTATTTAACTCCAACTTTATTTACTTGAGCTTTATCTAGGGCCTAGGGTAACACTGGAGGGAACCATGAGAGTTCAAGATTCCCTTATTTTCTATTACTCCCTGTTCAACCTGACTAAACAAATTTTCTCCCTGTAAAGTGGAGAGAAAATTTCACATTTCCTCCTTTCTGAAGATAAATTATTCATACTGTTTCTTCTTGAGTTTCCTGCTTTTCCGTTTTTCTTTGGATAACTGTGGCATCTGGATATTCTCGCTTAGTAAAATAACTTTAATGTTAATGTTTTTTGACGGACATAATATTGCATATAACCACTGAAATCACCGTAAAATTTTGGCATCTGGCTAACTTTCATACTATTAGAAATTCATAGGTACTGTATAGAAGAATTAAATTTACTTTTAAAAGAGGAATGAACTGGACACATGTTAGTTATTAAAATATCGACTTTTAATTTGCCCACAAGAAACGAAATCTATAGCTCTCGTACAACCTAACAATAAAAATGGCGACACAGCGGCCTTAGGGTTACAATAATTGTATGTTTACTCAAAGACAAGTAAATTAAAAAATCAGTATATACTATTACATTATGGCAATGGGAACACTGTAAAATATCATAGAATAGTTTTATAAACCTACGAGCTGTTAAGCCCGAGGCAACGGGCTTAATTTTATAGTTTGAAAAAAAAAGTTAAATGAAGTAATTTAATTTGGATAAGTGATTACATCTATTTGAAGACCAACAATCAAAACAGGCATTTATTTTTATTGGAATAAATGTGGTTGCCTTAACTTAGCAATAACAAATCATTTCGAGGAGCGTCGTCGTCGCTGTCGTCGAAACTCTACTCGATTATATAAATGTTAGTGTGGACGAAACCACGACGGGGATACTAATATTTATGTGTATATATTTTAAAACAAATTTTTTTGACATTCATTTAGGCATATTGTCATTACTATAGTCTTAAAAAAGTGTGGAGTCTACACCTCCACGACAGTACTGCTATCGTGGTGACTGACATAATAGTTCTATCGTGAGAGTAAATAAAGCTTTAATTAAACCATATATTCCACCCGTTTTTTATAATACATATCTTGCTTCATAAACAGACATAAAACCAATATACTTATACAATGATAATAAAAATCTATATCAGTTCATAAAGTGCAATTGCATAATGTCGAACCACTAATCTATTCGCTACTACAAAAAGACTATGATGCCTTAATTTATCAGTACCTATCATTTAAAGGAGTTATATTGATTAAAAGTTTTAGCGGTAATGTACTTTAATATTCTTGATGATATACTAGTCATAAGGTATTATAGATTGTTTGATATATATTTCTTATATAAGTAATTATTAATTTTGAGGTAATTATAAAATGAGGAATATTCATTATGTAAGGGTAGGAGAAAGGCGGGGAAGGGAAAAAGGTAAATAAAGATTATTAAAATGAAAGAAAGGCGGTGTTCTTTTAATATCTCTAATGATGATACGAATGTATCAAAGAAAGCCGCATTTGAAATATACGAAATCGTCGCTTCCATGCTTGTACTTCGACGGTTGCCCGCATTTAATACCGCGGATTCACGACGAGATGAGATAGGACTACAAAATATTAAAACGCCTAATAAACAATAGGATACTTGGACCGTTCTAATAGGCAGAAACCAATATTTTAGGATAAGAATAGAGAGAAAAGAAGACAGAAAGGGGAATGAGAGACAAAAAAAAAAAAAAAAAAAAAAAAAAAACACTATGAATGGCAACATCAGGAAAATGAAAAAGTACGAAACCATTGGGTACAGAGGAAAAAGAAGATTTTTAATAAAGGGGGATTCGTGTAAGATACACTAGGAGTTGGCTGGTTTGTTATACGCGGATTGTTCTGGGGCCGGTAGTTTCGAAAAGGTTAACCGAAGCGAGATGCGGCTAATTTCCATGCTAGGATAAGGCAACATCTCAATTCTCAAGCCCGCAACTTCTACCTTTTTCCTATTTCCCTTGAAAATTATTCAGGTTTTCTTCTTACCAACTCAGACCCCGAAATATCCCCTCGTTTTTATCAAAAGACATTGAATACAACTAAAAATAATACTCAATTCTCAAAATATTTTACCTTTATGTATATAAACATGTAAATATAATGGGGGATTTAAGGTAGAAATCTAACAAAGGACTTTATTTTTTTCCTATCGAAATACTTATTATATTGAAAGTAAATTCATCCAGTACTGACGTCAGCAATATTTGTATTAACAATTCTTGATGATTGGTTAGATGGAAAATTGCGGGTTTCAGAAATGGTATTTATTATTTTAGAATTAGATTATTCGCTTAAAGATGATTTTGATAGTGAATAAAACTATTTATCTATATCTGCGATTAATAAGAAATATAAACATTTTATCTCTGTTTGGATGCGTAGAAAATGATTCTTTTCGTAGTTGTATTCATTGCGCATGCGCGTTTCATAATTCTTCACCTAATCGCACGATTAGTGTGTTTGTTTACATTTAACAAAACTAATTTGCTGTTTGTTTGATTAAAGTAACTGTTTTTTTTTTGTATTTATTATTAAAATCCAACAATCGTAGATAAAGTACGGTACGCAACTCGTGCGAAAACTGCATTTTACTTTGCTCGTGTGGTTTTACTACCCTCGCTGTCGATCGGGTGCAAAGTGCAAACTCCACACTCGCATGCAAAATGCCACTTTCCGCACTAAACGCGTAATGTACTACTATCTCCAGAAGAGAGGAAAAGTGAACTTTTCTCCCTAGTTTTCATAAGGAGGAAAGTTATACTGATGGCACCCTGTCAGGTTGATCAGAGACTAATGAAAAATAAGGGAATCGTGAAATCTCATGATTCCCTTCCAGTGTTGCCCTATATAAAGCACAAGTAAGTAAGATTGTTGTTAAATACACAATTTTTATTTACAACTTTTGTTTAATGTCTAAATCTATAATGTCATGTAACCTCCACAACGGTTGTCATGGTGATTTATCTGTTAAACAAACAAACAAGTTAAATGTTAAATCATAATTTCTAAATGTAGATAAACTAATCCATATGTTTATTTATCGGTTGTCAATACTATCCAATACACGAATCAACTACCAGCTGATTCTCCCATCTAATTTTAGTATTGAAATTACTATCTACAATTTAATTATAACGTGTTCAAACTTATTTAGTGAATTTTTAATATTATATATAACTATTTTTATTTTATTTTTTTGTTTAAAATAAATATCAAAATACTAATACTTTCTGTTTAATAAAATACTTTAAAATTAAAATCTTATTAAATTTCTTTTTCTCTGTGACAAAATCTTGTTCGTACCTCGGGAGTAAAATTTAACGCTTATAGTAAATGTCCTAATAAATCTAACTGCAATGTAATAAATAATGCACATAATGAGCATTGAAGTTGTTATATTTATAACCTCTTAATTCTAATGTAAATTATATGACCAAAATACAATTATGTATAGTAAATATTTTTCTGCGCTGTTGAGAATGTAATGATAAAGCCTGAACTTGAATTAAGGGAACTTAAGATATCTTTGACACTTGACTGCCAGTCGAAGGGGACTGTTATTGTACGGCATGTTTATAAAAGCAGGACGATAGGAAGTTCGATGGGGCGGAAAAGTGGAAAGAAGGCATCTGTAGCCCAAACTAAATGACCGTCTAACTCGTCCCAAGGGTCACATCTGTCGAGTTGGAACTTTAGCCCGCTGTAACGTACTTCTAATTGCATTAGATACAAGCGCTACTTTAAGTATCCAACCGGACGATAACGATAATTGCCTTTACTACCGGACTTTCATTAAATGTTTATTTAAAGCTGTTGACTCCGATAATGAAATGCAGGAGATTTTTTGATTTTTCTTACAACTGTCAGTCAGTTTAATCTTGTGAAAATCAAGCCGGTTAACAGAGCCGGCGAGTAATCCAAGAATACCCCGAAAAAAGCGAGCATTTATATAACGTTAACTGTTGTAGAGTTTTTCCCACGGTATCTCTGAGTAAATTGGGGAGGAAAATAAACAAAAGGAAACTGGCCAATAGAAAATGTCCAGTGTAGTCGCTCTGATAAAATTATTTTCAAATTGTAAACATTTCAACAATTGTAACATACGCGCGGTACAAAAGTAAATAATAAAAGATTTGGCAACATAGCAACCCCACTTTGTTTTCCTTAGAGACATCGTGGAAAGTACTCTACTATAGTACCTATACCTACATCGTTTTCGTTAACGTTATATAAATGCTCGCTTTTTTCGGAGCATTCTTGGAGATCTTGCCGGCTCTGTTACCAGCACGATCCTCATACGATTTAACTGACTAAGAGTTGTGAGGAAAATCATTAAATCTACTGCATTTTCATTATTGGAATCAGCTTAAATGAACATTAAAGGCCCAGTCACACAGAAAGTGGACTGTCTGCTGCGGATTAATTT
This sequence comes from Gerris lacustris, assembly GCA_951217055.1. Classification (NCBI taxonomy): domain Eukaryota; kingdom Metazoa; phylum Arthropoda; class Insecta; order Hemiptera; family Gerridae; genus Gerris; species Gerris lacustris. The sequence goes on along the minus strand of OX578285.1, from coordinate 37,889,283 downwards.
TTTTTCCTTTTTTTAATGTTTATGAATTTACTTGTTGAGTTAACGAAGTAATACTATAAGAATCAGTTTTTATGACCGTCCTAGAGCCGGTACTCTCTGATTATTTGCTATTTAACTTTATATTCATATTTAAATATTGTGTCTACTAAAAATAACAATTTTTTCTTTTTTATAATTTCATGTCGTCGGCCTTAAGCCATCTCCCGTCAGTCGACTATATAGCCATGACGTAACATGCTTGTAGTAATATTATATATTATATTAGTTATTTTAGTACTTTAGAGCCAGCTGTGGGGATTAAATTATTTACCACGTGTGCTCGACCATCAATGAATCAAGGGCGGCACGAAGTCGTGAGTTCGATCCCCCGCTGTGAAGCTCTGATTTTTATGGCTCATTGCTAGGTTCGAACAAGTGGTTCGTCCTACCCGTCTATAGTACTAGTACTAAGACCTTACTACTACTTCTACTACAACTACAATGTCATTACTTAAACTAGTGATTCATAAAGAACTCGAAAGTAAGAAAAAAAAGAATCTTAAATCAGCCACATTTGTTTTCAATATGGCTACCAGGAAAAATTTGGAGGGAAAAACTTACATAGTCTTAATCTAACTGAAAAGATCTTTGAAATGTATCTGACATGCTGTACCTACATTGTATAACCATTAATTTTTTTTCCCAACCCCCATTTCGGCCATACTTTTTTTTAAAATGCCGGCAAATAATGGAAATTTTGTAGTAATAGTTACATATTCTTTTTCTACTCTTCAAGACCTTTAACACGATATACAACATTTCTTGCCTACTAAAAACCTTGTGTTTAGTCGTCCGGCATATTGGCCGCCATTTTGAAAATATTAAGTATGAAATTTCCAAAAACTCTACAGTAGTCACAAATTGTGCGAAGCGCCTTTGTGCCCAATTTCGTTTAAATCGATCAATTATTACGCCAGTTATCGTAAGACAAACAAACACACAAACTTTTCAAAGCACAAGTGTCTGAAATGAAGAAGTCACTAGGGTCGTTTAAAAATAAAACATAATTTATTACTTAACTACTACTAAACAAAGCAATTCTCAATACCGAAAATTCTAGTCCGTTATTAATTACAAAAAGCGATTTAATAAAGATTTAAGACGTTTAACACAGTGTTTGTTATTAATCATGATTAATTAAAAATGTAAACTGTTGTTGCTTACATTTGCACACTTTATTTTACAATACATTTAATTGAAGTGTATTTGAAGAGAAGATAAATTCCCATACTCTACACTCTTCATGTATTTATAAACCGTATAAATTTAGTTTAGCGTAATTAGTAACATTGAATAGACAATCTTCTCTTTGAATACTTAGTAATTAGCTTACTGCAAAAGGGATATTCACCTTGTGAGCAATAAAGTCCTAGATTGCAATTGAATGTTTAATTAAGACATACGTGGCTGTGCTTTACCCTTTGAAGTCGAGTATTCAGTTGCCCCTTTGCTATTGCAAGTACCGTCTGTCCTTTCCCATGCTATTACAAGTGTGCATTCTGCTTTTCACCCACATATATTCGTGTTTAAAGAGTTGTACAAAATCAATGTGAAACTGTCGTCTATGCTAAAGTGCATTAAAGAGCCTCCAATATTTAAAAAAAGATTAAATTATTGACAATCTATGCCTAGAAATTTTGTTTTCTTCTTATTATTAAATTTATATTGTTTTATTCTTATAAATTATAATCAAGGGTACCCACAGGGAGGTTTGATGGCGCAAGTTGCGTAAAAAGAAATTTTGGAGGGGAATCCAATTTAGGGGCATTTTTCAGAGAATGGGGGGGGGGGTGAAATATTCCAAGTGCAGGCAGTTTCGGGGGGGAATTTGCGCCATGGGCCTTGGGGGGGATGGGCATCCCTGATTATAATTATTGTTGGATAAATGCAAATCAAAACGAAATAAACCTACAGTAAACAAAGGTTAAATTAATCCTCTCCTTAAGACATATAATTTCATTATTTTACACGCAAAATGTTGATGTATTTTGTCAAAAAAGGCATGAAAAATTAAACACTTTCAACAAGTGTAAAATGTAATCTACTCTCCAATACCTTTCATTTGATACCTCACTCAAAATTAAAAAAAAAAAAAATTCCCCGTGACAGGAATTATCCACCATTTTGGATTCTTGGTTAATCATATCAAATTTCTATTTTTTTCTATGGCCTAGCAGACCGCACATTTTTCATATTTTTATATTTAGTAATAGCAGAAATATAGTTCCTAAGGGGGGGGGGGGGGGCAAAATATGATGTTTCTTGAAAAAATTGCATGGAAAAGTAAACACTTTCCACAAGTATTATATATTTTTGTAATCTACTCTTTAATACCTTTCATTTGATACCCCACTCAAAATTTAAAAAAAAAAAAAATTCTTTTGCGCGACATGAATTATCCGCCATTTTGGATTTGAACAGCTGTTAATTTTGAGCACTATATTTTTCCTGTGTGTGCGTCAAAGCAATCTTTAATACTGGAAAATGATTCAAAAGTTATTGGAACTGTACAGAGTCAGTGCCGGATTTAAAAATTTGCCGCCCCTAGGCACTATTTTTACAGCTGGCAATCCCCCTCCTTCACCCCCTAAAAAAATTACCTACTTGCAATTCATTTATAGACAGTTTCTGCAAAAAATACAAAAAAATGGTAGGTTAATTGTTCATAGCCCTATTCAAACCTTTTATAAAAAAACTGGTGATTTATGGTTACATAGCTACTTGGCTTTGTAATTGTTTATTCTCACATAAAGAGAAAGTATTGTGACCACGAGAAAATTCGATTTTGAGATTTTTGGATTTACACATTTTGAGGTCTCCTTAGTCCAAAAAATTGGTTTTTAAAAAATGTCTGTCTGTGCAGACGCCTGGAGCCTAAACTACTAGGCCGATTTTGACGAAATTTGGCATACAGATAAGAAGAAAAAAAAAAAAAAAAGAAAGTTGAAAATAAGACCAGTTTAAAAAATGGCATTTTTATATTAATTATTTCTATTCTATTATACTCCTTCAAATTATTCAGTAATTCTTTAATTTCTAACACATTTCTTCATTAGGCTTTTCTTTCAAACCTACTCACAATCACTCTACATTCTACCACACCTAATCTTCATCGAGCCTTTCTCCCAAACCTACTCATAATCACTCTATTTTCTTTCTTCCATACTATCTACCACATCTATATTTCATCAAGCCTTTCTCTCAAATCAAACCTACTCACAATCACTCTACTTTCTTTACATTCTACCACTAACACAACCACTAACACAACCACTAACACAACTACAACCATTATCATTAAGATTATGATTATGATTATGATTATGATTATCATTATCATTATGATTATGATCATTATCATTATGATTATGATCATTATCATAATGATTATCATTATCATAATGATTATCATTATCATTATGATAATCATAATATCATAATCATAATATCATAATCATAATATCATAATCATAATATCATAATCATAATCATAATATCATTATCATAATCATAAGTATCCGTATCAGTTTCCATATATGTATCCGTATCAGTATCCCGTAGTATTCGTATTATTATCATCATTATCCACAACAACCACATCCACAACCACAACCACAACCATAACCACAACCACAACCACAACCACAACCATAACCACAACCACTAACACAACCACTAACACGAACCATTAACACGAACCACTAACACAACCACAACTACAACCATAATCATTAAGATTATCATTATGATTATGATTATCATTATAATTATAATTATGATTATGATTATGATTATGATTATGATCATTATCATTATTATTATCATTATCATTATCATAATCATAAGATCATAATCATAATATCATAATATCATAATCATAATCATAATATCATAATCATGATATCATAATCATAATCATAATATCATTATCATAATCATAAGTATCCGTATCAGTTTCCATATATGTATCCGTATCAATATCCCGTAGTATTCGTATTATTATCATTATCATTATCCACAACAACCACATCCACAACCACAACCATAACCACAACCACAACTATAACCACAACTACAACCACAACCACAACCACTACCACAACCACAACCACATCCACAATCACAACAACTAACACAACAACTAGCACAACAACTAACACAACAACTAACACAACAACTAACACAACAACTAACACAACAACTAACACAACAACTAACACAACAACTAACACAACAACTAACACAACAACTAACACAACAACTAACACAACCACTAACACAACCACTAACACAACCACAACCACAACCACTAACACAACCACAACCACAAACACAACCACAACCACTAACACAACCACTTACACAACCACAACCACAACTACAACCATAATCATTCAGATTATGATGATGATTATGATTATGATTATGATCATTATCATTAATATTATCATTATTATTATCATTATCATAATATCATAATCATAATATCATTATCATAATCATAAGTATCCATATCAGTTCCATATATGTATCCGTATCAGTATCCCGTAGTATTCGTATCATTATCATTATCATTATACACAACAACCACATCCACAAACACCAACCTCTAACACAACCACTAACACAACCACTAACACAACCACTAACACGAACCACTAACACAACCACTAACACAACCACTAACACGAACCACTAACACGAACCACTAATTCGAACCACTAACATGAACCACTAACACGAACCACTAACACGAACCACTAATACAACCACTAACACAACCACTAATACAACCACTAACATAACCACTAACACAACCACTAACACAACCACAACCACAACCACTAACACAACCACAACCACTAACACAACCACTAACACAACCACAACCACTAACACAACCACAACCACTAACACAACCACTAACACAACCATAATCATTAAGATTATCATTATGATTATGATTATAATTATGTTTATGATTATGATTGTGATTATGATTATGATTATGATTATGATTATGATCATTTTCATTATTATTATCATCAGCATTATCATAATCGTAAGATCATAATCATAAAATCATAATCATAAAATCATAATCATAATATCATAATCAAAATCATAATATCATAATCATAATATCATAATCATAATCATAATATCATAATCATAATCATAATATCATAATCATGATATCATAATCATAATCATAATATCATTATCATAATCATAAGTATCCGTATCAGTTTCCATATATGTATCCGTATCAATATCCCGTAGTATTCGTATTATTATCATTATCATTATCCACAACAACCACATCCACAACCACAACCATAACCACAACCACAACTATAACCACAACTACAACCACAACCACAACCACTACCACAACCACAACCACATCCACAATCACAACAACTAACACAACAACTAGCACAACAACTAACACAACAACTAACACAACAACTAACACAACAACTAACACAACAACTAACACAACAACTAACACAACAACTAACACAACAACTAACACAACAACTAACACAACCACTAACACAACCACTAACACAACCACTAACACAACCACTAACACAACCACAACCACAACCACTAACACAACCACAACCACAAACACAACCACAACCACTAACACAACCACTTACACAACCACAACCACAACTACAACCATAATCATTCAGATTATGATGATGATTATGATTATGATTATGATCATTATCATTAATATTATCATTATTATTATCATTATCATAATATCATAATCATAATATCATTATCATAATCATAAGTATCCATATCAGTTCCATATATGTATCCGTATCAGTATCCCGTAGTATTCGTATCATTATCATTATCATTATACACAACAACCACATCCACAAACACCAACCTCTAACACAACCACTAACACAACCACTAACACAACCACTAACACGAACCACTAACACAACCACTAACACAACCACTAACACGAACCACTAACACGAACCACTAATTCGAACCACTAACATGAACCACTAACACGAACCACTAACACGAACCACTAATACAACCACTAACACAACCACTAATACAACCACTAACATAACCACTAACACAACCACTAACACAACCACAACCACAACCACTAACAAAACCACAACCACTAACACAACCACTAACACAACCACAACCACTAACACAACCACAACCACTAACACAACCACTAACACAACCATAATCATTAAGATTATCATTATGATTATGATTATAATTATGTTTATGATTATGATTGTGATTATGATTATGATTATGATTATGATTATGATCATTTTCATTATTATTATCATCAGCATTATCATAATCGTAAGATCATAATCATAAAATCATAATCATAATATCATAATCAAAATCATAATATCATAATCATAATATCATAATCATAATCATAATATCATAATCATAATCATAATATCATAATCATGATATCATAATCATAATCATAATATCATTATCATAATCATAAGTATCCGTATCAGTTTCCATATATGTATCCGTATCAGTATCCCGTAGTATTCGTATTATTATCATTATCCACAGTAACCACATCCACAACCACAACCATAACCACAACCACAACTATAACTACAACTACAACCACAACCACAACCACAACCACAACCTCAACCACTACCACAACCACAACCACAACTACAACCACTAACACAACAACTAACACATCCACAACCACAACCACTAACACAACAACTAACACAACCACAACCAAAACCACTAACACAACCACTAAAACAACCACAACCACAACTACAACCATAATCATTAAGATTATGATTATGATTATGATTATGATTATGATCATTATCATTATTATTATCATTATAATTATCATTATCATAATATCATAATCATAATATCATAATCATAATATCATAATCATAATATCATTATCATAAGCATAAGTATCCATATCAGTTCCATATATGTTTCCGTATCAGTATCCCGAAGTATTCGTATCATTATTATTATCATTATACACAACAATCACATCCACTAACACCAACCACTAACACAACCACTAACACAACCACAAACGCAACTACCAACGCAACCACAAACGCAACCACAAACGCAACTACCAACGCAACCACTAACACGAACCACTAACACGAACCACTAACACGAACCACTAATACAACCACTAACACAACCACTAACACAACCACAACCACAACTACAACCATAATCATTAAGATTATGATTATGATAATGATCATAATCATTATCATTATCATAATCATAAGTATCCGTATCAGTTTTCATATATGTATCCTTATCAGTAACCACTAGTATCCGTATTAGTATCCCGTATATCTTTTCCGTATTGACTATACCGTATTCACATGTTAGTATTTCGTGTTCGTGTTAGTGGTTCGTGTTAGTGGTTCGTGTTAGTGGTTCGTGTTAGTGGTTCGTGTTAGTGGTTAGTGTTAGTGGTTCGTTTTAGTGGTTCGTGTTAGTGGTTCGTGTTAGTGGTTCGTGTTAGTGGTTCGTGTTAGTGGTTCATGTTAGTGGTTCATGTTAGTGGTTCGTGTTAGTGGTTCGTGTTAGTGGTTCGTGTTAGTGGTTCGTGTTCATGTTAGTGGTTTGTGTTAGTGGTTCGTGTTCATTTTAGTGGTTCGTGTTAGTGGTTCGTGTTAGTGGTTCGATTTAGTGGTTCGATTTAGTGGTTTGTGTTCATTTTAGTGGTTCGTGTTAGTGGTTCGTGTTCATTTTAGTGGTTCGTGTTAGTGGTTCGTGTTTGTGGTTCGTGTTCATGTTAGTGGTTCGTGTTAGTGGTTCGTGTTCATATTAGTGGTTCGTGTTAGTGGTTCGTGTTCATTTTAATGGTTCGTGTTAGTGGTTCGATTTAGTGGTTCGATTTAGTGGTTCGATTCAGTGGTTCGATTTAGTGGTTCGTGTTAGTGGTTCATGTTAGTGGTTCGTGTTAGTGGTTCGTGTTAGTGGTTCGTGTTCATGTTAGTGGTTCGTGTTAGTGGTTCGTGTTAGTGGTTCGTGTTAGTGGTTCGTGTTTGTGGTTCGTGTTCATGTTAGTGGTTCGTGTTAGTGGTTCGTGTTCATTTTAGTGGTTCGTGTTCATTTTAATGGTTCGTGTTAGTGGTTCGATTTAGTGGTTCGTGTTAGTGGTTCGTGTTAGTGGTTCGTGTTCATTTTAGTGGTTCGTGTTAGTGGTTCGTGTTCATGTTAGTGGTTCGTGTTAGTGGTTCGTGTTCATTTTAGTGGTTCGTGTTCATTTTAGTGGTTCGTGTTAGTGGTTCGTGTTCATTTTAATGGTTCGTGTTAGTGGTTCGATTTAGTGGTTCGTGTTAGTGGTTCGTGTTAGTGGTTCGTGTTCATGTTAGTGGTTTGTGTTAGTGGTTCGTGTTCATTTTAGTGGTTCGTGTTAGTGGTTCGTGTTAGTGGTTCGATTTAGTGGTTTGTGTTCATTTTAGTGGTTCGTGTTAGTGGTTCGTGTTCATATTAGTGGTTCGTGTTAGTGGTTCGTGTTCATTTTAATGGTTCGTGTTAGTGGTTCGATTTAGTGGTTCGATTCAGTGGTTCGATTTAGTGGTTCGTGTTAGTGGTTCATGTTAGTGGTTCGTGTTAGTGGTTCGTGTTAGTGGTTCGTGTTCATGTTAGTGGTTCGTGTTAGTGGTTCGTGTTCATTTTAGTGGTTCGTGTTAGTGGTTCGTGTTCATTTTAGTGGTTCGTGTTAGTGGTTCGTGTTCATTTTAGTGGTTCGTGTTAGTGGTTCGTGTTCATTTTAATGGTTCGTGTTAGTGGTTCGATTTAGTGGTTCGTGTTAATGGTTCGTGTTAGTGGTTCGTGTTCATTTTAGTGGTTCGTGTTAGTGGTTCGTGTTCATTTTAGTGGTTCGTGTTAGTGGTTCGTGTTCATGTTAGTGGTTCGTGTTAGTGGTTCGTGTTCATGTTAGTGGTTCGTGTTAGTGGTTCGTGTTCATTTTAGTGGTTCGTGTTAGTGGTTCGTGTTCATTTTAGTGGTTCGTGTTAGTGGTTCGTGTTCATTTTAGTGGTTCGTGTTAGTGGTTCGTGTTCATTTTAATGGTTCGTGTTAGTGGTTCGATTTAGTGGTTCGTGTTAGTGGTTCGTGTTAGTGGTTCGTGTTAGTGGTTCGTGTTTATTTTAATGGTTCGTGTTAGTGGTTCGTGTTAGTGGTTCGTGTTCATTTTAGTGGTTCGTGTTAGTGGTTCGTGTTCATGTTAGTGGTTCGTGTTAGTGGTTCGTGTTCATTTTAATGGTTCGTGTTAGTGGTTCGATTTAGTGGTTCGTGTTAGTGGTTCGTGTTAGTGGTTCGTGTTCATTTTAGTGGTTCGTGTTAGTGGTTCGTGTTCATGTTAGTGGTTCGTGTTAGTGGTTCGTGTTCATTTTAGTGGTTCGTGTTAGTGGTTCGTGTTCATTTTAATGGTTAGTGTTAGTGGTTCGATTCAGTGGTTCGATTTAGTGGTTCGTGTTAGTGGTTCGTGTTTGTGGTTCGTGTTCATGTTAGTGGTTCGTGTTAGTGGTTCGTGTTCATATTAGTGGTTCGTGTTAGTGGTTCGTGTTCATTTTAATGGTTCGTGTTAGTGGTTCGATTTAGTGGTTCGATTTAGTGGTTCGATTTAGTGGTTCGATTCAGTGGTTCGATTTAGTGGTTCGTGTTAGTGGTTCGTGTTAGTGGTTCGTGTTCATATTAGTGGTTCGTGTTAGTGGTTCGTGTTCATTTTAATGGTTAGTGTTAGTGGTTCGATTCAGTGGTTCGATTCAGTGGTTCATTTTAGTGGTTCGTGTTAGTGGTTCGTGTTCATGTTAGTGGTTCGTGTTAGTGGTTCGTGTTCATATTAGTGGTTCGTGTTAGTGGTTCGTGTTCATTTTAATGGTTCGTGTTAGTGGTTCGATTTAGTGGTTCGATTTAGTGGTTCGATTCAGTGGTTCGATTTAGTGGTTCGTGTTAGTGGTTCGTGTTCATGTTAGTGGTTCGTGTTAGTGGTTCGTGTTAGTGGTTCGTGTTCATTTTAGTAGTTCGTGTTAGTGGTTCGTGTTCATATTAGTGGTTCGTGTTAGTGGTTCGTGTTCATTTTAATGGTTCGTGTTAGTGGTTCGATTTAGTGGTTCGATTTAGTGGTTCGATTCAGTGGTTCGATTTAGTGGTTCGTGTTAGTGGTTCATGTTAGTGGTTCGTGTTAGTGGTTCGTGTTAGTGGTTCGTGTTCATGTTAGTGGTTCGTGTTAGTGGTTCGTGTTCATTTTAGTGGTTCGTGTTAGTGGTTCGTGTTCATTTTAATGGTTCGTGTTAGTGGTTCGTGTTCATTTTAATGGTTCGTGTTAGTGGTTCGATTTAGTGGTTCGTGTTAATGGTTCGTGTTAGTGGTTCGTGTTCATTTTAGTGGTTCGTGTTAGTGGTTCGTGTTCATTTTAATGGTTCGTGTTAGTGGTTCGATTTAGTGGTTCGTGTTAGTGGTTCGATTTAGTGGTTCGTGTTAATGGTTCGTGTTAGTGGTTCGTGTTCATTTTAGTGGTTCGTGTTAGTGGTTCGTGTTAGTGGTTCGTGTTCATTTTAGTGGTTCGTGTTAGTGGTTCGTGTTCATGTTAGTGGTTCGTGTTAGTGGTTCGTGTTCATTTTAGTGGTTCGTGTTAGTGGTTCGTGTTCATTTTAATGGTTCGTGTTAGTGGTTCGTGTTCATTTTAATGGTTCGTGTTAGTGGTTCGTGTTCATTTTAATGGTTCGTGTTAGTGGTTCGATTTAGTGGTTCGTGTTAATGGTTCGTGTTAGTGGTTCGTGTTCATTTTAGTGGTTCGTGTTAGTGGTTCGTGTTCATTTTAATGGTTCGTGTTAGTGGTTCGATTTAGTGGTTCGTGTTAGTGGTTCGATTTAGTGGTTCGTGTTAATGGTTCGTGTTAGTGGTTCGTGTTCATTTTAGTGGTTCGTGTTAGTGGTTCGTGTTAGTGGTTCGTGTTCATTTTAGTGGTTCGTGTTAGTGGTTCGTGTTCATGTTAGTGGTTCGTGTTAGTGGTTCGTGTTCATTTTAGTGGTTCGTGTTAGTGGTTCGTGTTCATTTTAATGGTTCGTGTTAGTGGTTCGATTTAGTGGTTCGTGTTAATGGTTCGTGTTAGTGGTTCGTGTTAGTGGTTCGATTTAGTGGTTCGTGTTAGTGGTTCGATTTAGTGGTTCGTGTTCATGTTAGTGGTTCGATTTAGTGGTTCGTGTTAGTGGTTCGTGTTAGTGGTTCGTGTTAGTGGTTCGTGTTCATTTTAGTGGTTCGTGTTAGTGGTTCGTGTTCATGTTAGTGGTTCGTGTTAGTGGTTCGATTTAGTGGTTCGTGTTAGTGGTTCGATTTAGTGGTTCGTGTTCATGTTAGTGGTTCGTGTTAGTGGTTCGTGTTAGTGGTTCGTGTTCATTTTAGTGGTTCGTGTTAGTGGTTCGTGTTCATTTTAGTGGTTCGTGTTAGTGGTTCGTGTTCATTTTAATGGTTCGTGTTAGTGGTTCGATTTAGTGGTTCGTGTTAGTGGTTCGTGTTAGTGGTTCGTGTTAGTGGTTCGTGTTTATTTTAATGGTTCGTGTTAGTGGTTCGTGTTAGTGGTTCGTGTTTATTTTAATGGTTCGTGTTAGTGGTTCGTGTTAGTGGTTCGTGTTCATTTTAGTGGTTCGTGTTAGTGGTTCGTGTTCATGTTAGTGGTTCGTGTTAGTGGTTCGTGTTAGTGGTTCGTGTTCATTTTAGTGGTTCGTGTTAGTGGTTCGTGTTCATTTTAGTGGTTCGTGTTAGTGGTTCGTGTTCATTTTAGTGGTTCGTGTTAGTGGTTCGTGTTCATGTTAGTGGTTCGTGTTAGTGGTTCGATTTAGTGGTTCGTGTTCATGTTAGTGGTTCGTGTTAGTGGTTCGTGTTCATTTTAGTGGTTCGTGTTAGTGGTTCGTGTTCATTTTAGTGGTTCGTGTTAGTGGTTCGTGTTCATTTTAATGGTTCGTGTTAGTGGTTCGATTTAGTGGTTCGTGTTAGTGGTTCGTGTTAGTGGTTCGTGTTTATTTTAATGGTTCGTGTTAGTGGTTCGTGTTAGTGGTTCGTGTTAGTGGTTCGATTTAGTGGTTCGTGTTAGTGGTTCGATTTAGTGGTTCGTGTTCATGTTAGTGGTTCGTGTTAGTGGTTCGTGTTAGTGGTTCGTGTTAGTGGTTCGTGTTCATTTTAGTGGTTCGTGTTAGTGGTTCGTGTTCATGTTAGTGGTTCGTGTTAGTGGTTCGATTTAGTGGTTCGTGTTAGTGGTTCGATTTAGTGGTTCGTGTTCATGTTAGTGGTTCGTGTTAGTGGTTCGTGTTAGTGGTTCGTGTTCATTTTAGTGGTTCGTGTTAGTGGTTCGTGTTCATTTTAGTGGTTCGTGTTAGTGGTTCGTGTTCATTTTAATGGTTCGTGTTAGTGGTTCGATTTAGTGGTTCGTGTTAGTGGTTCGTGTTAGTGGTTCGTGTTAGTGGTTCGTGTTTATTTTAATGGTTCGTGTTAGTGGTTCGTGTTAGTGGTTCGTGTTTATTTTAATGGTTCGTGTTAGTGGTTCGTGTTAGTGGTTCGTGTTCATTTTAGTGGTTCGTGTTAGTGGTTCGTGTTCATGTTAGTGGTTCGTGTTAGTGGTTCGTGTTAGTGGTTCGTGTTCATTTTAGTGGTTCGTGTTAGTGGTTCGTGTTCATTTTAGTGGTTCGTGTTAGTGGTTCGTGTTCATTTTAGTGGTTCGTGTTAGTGGTTCGTGTTCATGTTAGTGGTTCGTGTTAGTGGTTCGATTTAGTGGTTCGTGTTAGTGGTTCGATTTAGTGGTTCGTGTTCATGTTAGTGGTTCGTGTTAGTGGTTCGTGTTCATTTTAGTGGTTCGTGTTAGTGGTTCGTGTTCATTTTAGTGGTTCGTGTTAGTGGTTCGTGTTCATTTTAATGGTTCGTGTTAGTGGTTCGATTTAGTGGTTCGTGTTAGTGGTTCGTGTTTATTTTAATGGTTCGTGTTAGTGGTTCGTGTTAGTGGTTCGATTTAGTGGTTCGATTCAGTGGTTCGATTTAGTGGTTCGTGTTAGTGGTTCATGTTAGTGGTTCGTGTTAGTGGTTCGTGTTCATGTTAGTGGTTCGTGTTAGTGGTTCGTGTTCATGTTAGTGGTTCGTGTTAGTGGTTCGTGTTCATTTTAGTGGTTCGTGTTAGTGGTTCGTGTTCATTTTAATGGTTCGTGTTAGTGGTTCGATTTAGTGGTTCGTGTTAATAGTTCGTGTTAGTGGTTCGTGTTCATTTTAGTGGTTCGTGTTAGTGGTTCGTGTTCATGTTAGTGGTTCGTGTTAGTGGTTCGTGTTCATTTTAGTGGTTCGTGTTAGTGGTTCGTGTTCATTTTAATGGTTCGTGTTAGTGGTTCGATTTAGTGGTTCGTGTTAATGGTTCGTGTTAGTGGTTCGTGTTAGTGGTTCGATTTAGTGGTTCGTGTTAGTGGTTCGATTTAGTGGTTCGTGTTAGTGGTTCGTGTTAGTGGTTCGTGTTAGTGGTTCGTGTTCATTTTAGTGGTTCGTGTTAGTGGTTCGTGTTCATGTTAGTGGTTCGTGTTAGTGGTTCGATTTAGTGGTTCGTGTTAGTGGTTCGATTTAGTGGTTCGTGTTCATGTTAGTGGTTCGTGTTAGTGGTTCGTGTTAGTGGTTCGTGTTCATTTTAGTGGTTCGTGTTAGTGGTTCGTGTTCATTTTAGTGGTTCGTGTTAGTGGTTCGTGTTCATTTTAATGGTTCGTGTTAGTGGTTCGATTTAGTGGTTCGTGTTAGTGGTTCGTGTTAGTGGTTCGTGTTAGTGGTTCGTGTTTATTTTAATGGTTCGTGTTAGTGGTTCGTGTTAGTGGTTCGTGTTTATTTTAATGGTTCGTGTTAGTGGTTCGTGTTAGTGGTTCGTGTTCATTTTAGTGGTTCGTGTTAGTGGTTCGTGTTCATGTTAGTGGTTCGTGTTAGTGGTTCGTGTTAGTGGTTCGTGTTCATTTTAGTGGTTCGTGTTAGTGGTTCGTGTTCATTTTAGTGGTTCGTGTTAGTGGTTCGTGTTCATTTTAGTGGTTCGTGTTAGTGGTTCGTGTTCATGTTAGTGGTTCGTGTTAGTGGTTCGATTTAGTGGTTCGTGTTAGTGGTTCGATTTAGTGGTTCGTGTTCATGTTAGTGGTTCGTGTTAGTGGTTCGTGTTCATTTTAGTGGTTCGTGTTAGTGGTTCGTGTTCATTTTAGTGGTTCGTGTTAGTGGTTCGTGTTCATTTTAATGGTTCGTGTTAGTGGTTCGATTTAGTGGTTCGTGTTAGTGGTTCGTGTTAGTGGTTCGTGTTTATTTTAATGGTTCGTGTTAGTGGTTCGTGTTAGTGGTTCGTGTTAGTGGTTCGATTTAGTGGTTCGTGTTAGTGGTTCGATTTAGTGGTTCGTGTTCATGTTAGTGGTTCGTGTTAGTGGTTCGTGTTAGTGGTTCGTGTTAGTGGTTCGTGTTCATTTTAGTGGTTCGTGTTAGTGGTTCGTGTTCATTTTAGTGGTTCGTGTTAGTGGTTCGTGTTCATTTTAATGGTTCGTGTTAGTGGTTCGATTTAGTGGTTCGTGTTAGTGGTTCGTGTTAGTGGTTCGTGTTAGTGGTTCGTGTTTATTTTAATGGTTCGTGTTAGTGGTTCGTGTTAGTGGTTCGTGTTCATTTTAGTGGTTCGTGTTAGTGGTTCGTGTTCATGTTAGTGGTTCGTGTTAGTGGTTCGTGTTCATTTTAGTGGTTCGTGTTCATTTTAGTGGTTCGTGTTAGTGGTTCGTGTTCATTTTAATGGTTCGTGTTAGTGGTTCGATTTAGTGGTTCGATTTAGTGGTTCGATTTAGTGGTTCGATTCAGTGGTTCGATTTAGTGGTTCGTGTTAGTGGTTCGTGTTAGTGGTTCGATTTAGTGGTTCGTGTTAATGGTTCGTGTTAGTGGTTCGTGTTCATTTTAGTGGTTCGTGTTAGTGGTTCGTGTTCATTTTAGTGGTTCGTGTTAGTGGTTCGTGTTCATTTTAGTGGTTCGTGTTAGTGGTTCGTGTTCATGTTAGTGGTTCGTGTTAGTGGTTCGTGTTCATGTTAGTGGTTCGTGTTAGTGGTTCGTGTTCATTTTAGTGGTTCGTGTTCATTTTAGTGGTTCGTGTTAGTGGTTCGTGTTCATTTTAATGGTTCGTGTTAGTGGTTCGATTTAGTGGTTCGTGTTAGTGGTTCGTGTTAGTGGTTCGTGGTTGTGGTTCGTGTTCATGTTAGTGGTTCGTGTTAGTGGTTCGTGTTCATTTTAATGGTTCGTGTTAGTGGTTCGATTTAGTGGTTCGTGTTAGTGGTTCGTGTTTGTGGTTCGTGTTCATTTTAGTGGTTCGTGTTAGTGGTTCGTGTTCATTTTAATGGTTCGTGTTAGTGGTTCGATTTAGTGGTTCGTGTTAGTGGTTCGTGTTAGTGGTTCGTGTTCATTTTAGTGGTTCGTGTTAGTGGTTCGTGTTCATTTTAATGGTTCGTGTTAGTGGTTCGATTTAGTGGTTCGTGTTAGTGGTTCGTGTTAGTGGTTCGTGTTAGTGGTTCGTGTTAGTGGTTCGTGTTAGTGGTTCGTGTTAGTGGTTCGTGTTTGTGGTTCGTGTTCATTTTAGTGGTTCGTGTTAGTGGTTCGTGTTCATTTTAGTGGATCGTGTTAGTGGTTCGTGTTAGTGGTTCGTGTTAGTGTTAGTGTTTCGTGTTAGTGGTTCGTGTTAGTGTTAGTGTTCCGTGTTAGTGTTAGTGTTTCGTGTTAGTAATAGTGTTTCGTGATAGTGGTTCGTGTTAGTAGTTCGTGTTAGTGTTTCGTGTTCATGTTAGTGGTTCGTGTTTGTGGTTCGTGTTCATGTTAGTGGTTTGTGTTAGTGGTTCGTGTTCATTTTAGTGGTTCGTGTTAGTGGTTCGTGAACACTAACACGAAACACTAACACTAACACGAACCACTAACACGAACACGAACCACTACCGCGTACACAAACCCATAACACGAACTACTAACACGAACCACTAACACGAACACGAACCCCTAACACGAACACGAACCACTAAAACGAAACACTAACACGAAACACTAACACGAACCACTAACACGAACACGAACCACTAACACGAACCACTAACATGAACCACTAACATGAACACGAACCACTAACACGAACCACTATTACGAACCACTAACACAAAACACTAACACGAACTACTAACACGAAACACTAACATGAAACACTAACACGAAACACTAACACGAAACACTAACACGAAACACTAACACGAAACACTAACACGAAACACTAACACGAAACACTAACACGAAACACTAACACGAAACACTAACACGAAACACTAACACGAAATACTAACACGAACACGAACCACTAACACGAACATGACCCACAAACACGAACCACTAACACGAACCACTAACACGAAACACTAACACAAAACACTAACTCGAAACACTAACACGAAACACTAACACTAACACGAAACACTAACACTAACACGAAACACTAACACGAACACGAACCACTAACATGAACACGAACCACTAACACGAACCACTAACACAAAACACTAACACGAACTACTAACACGAACCACTAACACGAAACACTAACATGAAACACTAACACGAAACACTAACACGAAACACTAACACGAAACACTAACTCTAACACGAAAACTAACACTAACACGAACCACTAACACGATCACGAACCACTAACACGAACCACTATTACGAACCACTAACACGAAACACTAACACAAAACACTAACACGAAATACTAACACGAACACGAACCACTAACATAAACAAATCCACTAACACGAACCACTATTACGAACACGAACCACTAAATCGAACCACTAACACGAACCATTAAAATGAACACGAACCACTAACACGAACCACTAAAATGAACACGAACCACTAACACGAACCACTAACACGAACCACTATTACGAACCACTAACACGAAACACTAACACAAAACACTAACACGAAATACTAACACGAACACGAACCACTAACATGAACAAATCCACTAACACGAACCACTATTACGAACACGAACCACTAAATCGAACCACTAACACGAACCATTAAAATGAACACGAACCACTAACACGAACCATTAAAATGAACACGAACCACTATCACGAACCACTAAAATGAACACGAACCACTAACACGAACCACTAAAATGAACACGAACCACTAACACGAACCACTAACACGAACCACTAACACGAACCACTAAATCGAACCACTAACACGAACCATTAAAATGAACACGAACCACTAACACGAACCACTAAAATGAACACGAACCACTAACACGAACCACTAAAATGAACACGAACCACTAACACGAACCACTAACATGAACCACTAACATGAACACGAACCACTAACACGAACCACTAACACGAACCACTAACACGAACCACTAACATGAACCACTAACATGAACACGAACCACTAACACGAACCACTAAAATGAACACGAACCACTAACACGAACCACTAACATGAACACGAACCACTAACACGAACCACTAACACGAACCACTAAATCGAACCACTAACACGAACCACTAACACGAACCACTAAATCGAACCACTAACACGAACCACTAACACGAACCACTAACGCGAACCACTAACATGAACACGAACCACTAACACGAACCACTAACACGAACCACTAAAATGAACACGAACCACTAACACGAACCACTAACATGAACACGAACCACTAACACGAACCACTAAAATGAACACGAACCACTAACACGAACCACTAACATGAACACGAACCATTAACACGAACCACTAACACGAACCACTAAAATGAACACGATCCACTAACACGAACCACTAACACGAACCACTAAAATGAACACAAACCACTAAATCGAACCACTAAAATAAACACGAACCACTAACACAAACCACTAAATCGAACCACTAAATCGAACCACTAACACGAACCACTAACACGAACCACTAACACGAACCACTAAAATGAACACGAACCACTAACATGAACACGAACCACAAACACGAACCACTAACACGAACCACTAAAATGAACACGAACCACTAACACAAACCACTAAATCGAACCACTAAATCGAACCACTAACACGAACCACTATTACGAACCACTAACACGAACTACTAACACGAACCACTAACACGAAACACTAACACAAAACACTAACTCGAAACACTAACACGAAACACTAACACTAACACGAAACACTAACACTAACACGAAACACTAACACGAACACGAACCACTAACACGAACCACTAACATGAACACGAACCACTAACACAAAACACTAACACGAACTACTAACACGAACCACTAACACGAAACACTAACATGAAACACTAACACGAAACACTAACACGAAACACTAACACGAAACACTAACTCTAACACGAAAACTAACACTAACACGAACCACTAACACGATCACGAACCACTAACACGAACCACTATTACGAACCACTAACACGAACTACTAACACGAACTACTAACACGAACCACTAACACGAAACACTAACACGAAACACTAACACGAACAAAAAATACTAACACGAACCACTATTACGAACCACTAACACGAACTACTAACACGAACTACTAACACGAACCACTAACACGAACCACTAACACGAACCACTAACACGAACCACTAACACGAACCACTAAATCGAACCACTAACACGAACCACTAACACGAACCACATACACGAACACAAACCACATCCACGAACACAAACCACTAACACGAAACACTAACACGAACCACTAACACGAACCACTTACACGAACTACTAACGCAAACCACTAACCCGAACCACTAACACCAATCCACTAACACGAAACACTAACACGAACTACTAACACGAACCAGTAACACGAACCACTAACACTAACACGAACCACTAACACAACTACTTACACAACCACAACCACGACTACAACCACTAACAGAAAAAAATACAAAAAAATGGTAGGTTAATTGTTCATAGCCCTTTTCAAACCTTTTATAAAAAAAACTGGTGATTTATGGTTACATAGCTACTTGGCTTTGTAATTGTTTATTCTCACATAAAGAGAAAGTATTGTGACCACGAGAAAATTCGATTTTGAGATTTTTGGATTTACACATTTTGAGGTCTTCTTAGTCCAAAAAATTGGTTTTTAAAAAATGTCTGTCTGTGCAGACGCCTGGAGCCTAAACTTAGTGGTTCGATTTAGTGGTTCGTGTTAGTGGTTCGTGTTAGTGGTTCGTGTTAGTGGTTCGATTTAGTGGTTCGTGTTAGTGGTTCGATTTAGTGGTTCGTGTTCATGTTAGTGGTTCGTGTTAGTGGTTCGTGTTCATTTTAGTGGTTCGTGTTAGTGGTTCGTGTTCATTTTAGTGGTTCGTGTTAGTGGTTCGTGTTCATTTTAATGGTTCGTGTTAGTGGTTCGATTTAGTGGTTCGTGTTAGTGGTTCGTGTTAGTGGTTCGTGTTTATTTTAATGGTTCGTGTTAGTGGTTCGTGTTAGTGGTTCGTGTTAGTGGTTCGATTTAGTGGTTCGTGTTAGTGGTTCGATTTAGTGGTTCGTGTTCATGTTAGTGGTTCGTGTTAGTGGTTCGTGTTAGTGGTTCGTGTTCATTTTAGTGGTTCGTGTTAGTGGTTCGTGTTCATTTTAGTGGTTCGTGTTAGTGGTTCGTGTTCATTTTAATGGTTCGTGTTAGTGGTTCGATTTAGTGGTTCGTGTTAGTGGTTCGTGTTAGTGGTTCGTGTTAGTGGTTCGTGTTTATTTTAATGGTTCGTGTTAGTGGTTCGTGTTAGTGGTTCGTGTTCATTTTAGTGGTTCGTGTTAGTGGTTCGTGTTCATGTTAGTGGTTCGTGTTAGTGGTTCGTGTTCATTTTAGTGGTTCGTGTTCATTTTAGTGGTTCGTGTTAGTGGTTCGTGTTCATTTTAATGGTTCGTGTTAGTGGTTCGAGTAAGTGGTTCGTGTTAGTGGTTCGTGTTAGTGGTTCGTGTTCATTTTAGTGGTTCGTGTTAGTGGTTCGTGTTCATTTTAGTGGTTCGTGTTAGTGGTTCGTGTTCATTTTAATGGTTCGTGTTAGTGGTTCGATTTAGTGGTTCGATTTAGTGGTTCGATTCAGTGGTTCGATTTAGTGGTTCGTGTTAGTGGTTCATGTTAGTGGTTCGTGTTAGTGGTTCGTGTTAGTGGTTCGTGTTCATGTTAGTGGTTCGTGTTAGTGGTTCGTGTTCATGTTAGTGGTTCGTGTTAGTGGTTCGTGTTCATTTTAGTGGTTCGTGTTAGTGGTTCGTGTTCATTTTAATGGTTCGTGTTAGTGGTTCGATTTAGTGGTTCGTGTTAATAGTTCGTGTTAGTGGTTCGTGTTCATTTTAGTGGTTCGTGTTAGTGGTTCGTGTTCATTTTAGTGGTTCGTGTTAGTGGTTCGTGTTCATGTTAGTGGTTCGTGTTAGTGGTTCGTGTTCATTTTAGTGGTTCGTGTTAGTGGTTCGTGTTCATTT
This sequence comes from Gerris lacustris, assembly GCA_951217055.1. Lineage (NCBI taxonomy): Eukaryota > Metazoa > Arthropoda > Insecta > Hemiptera > Gerridae > Gerris > Gerris lacustris. Next base: position 37,868,639 of record OX578285.1, on the reverse strand, counting down.
TAATGGTTCGTGTTAGTGGTTCGATTTAGTGGTTCGTGTTAATGGTTCGTGTTAGTGGTTCGTGTTCATTTTAGTGGTTCGTGTTAGTGGTTCGTGTTCATTTTAGTGGTTCGTGTTAGTGGTTCGTGTTCATGTTAGTGGTTCGTGTTAGTGGTTCGTGTTCATGTTAGTGGTTCGTGTTAGTGGTTCGTGTTCATTTTAGTGGTTCGTGTTCATTTTAGTGGTTCGTGTTAGTGGTTCGTGTTCATTTTAATGGTTCGTGTTAGTGGTTCGATTTAGTGGTTCGTGTTAGTGGTTCGTGTTAGTGGTTCGTGGTTGTGGTTCGTGTTCATGTTAGTGGTTCGTGTTAGTGGTTCGTGTTCATTTTAATGGTTCGTGTTAGTGGTTCGATTTAGTGGTTCGTGTTAGTGGTTCGTGTTTGTGGTTCGTGTTCATTTTAGTGGTTCGTGTTAGTGGTTCGTGTTCATTTTAGTGGTTCGTGTTAGTGGTTCGTGTTCATGTTAGTGGTTCGTGTTAGTGGTTCGTGTTCATTTTAGTGGTTCGTGTTAGTGGTTCGTGTTCATTTTAGTGGTTCGATTTAGTGGTTTGTGTTCATTTTAGTGGTTCGTGTTTGTGGTTCGTGTTCATGTTAGTGGTTCGTGTTCATGTTAGTGGTTCGTGTTAGTGGTTCGTGTTAGTGGTTCGTGTTAGTGGTTCGTGTTTGTGGTTCGTGTTCATGTTAGTGGTTCGTGTTCATTTTAGTGGTTCGTGTTAGTGGTTCGTGTTCATTTTAATGGTTCGTGTTAGTGGTTCGATTTAGTGGTTCGTGTTAGTGGTTCGTGTTAGTGGTTCGTGTTCATTTTAGTGGTTCGTGTTAGTGGTTCGTGTTCATTTTAATGGTTCGTGTTAGTGGTTCGATTTAGTGGTTCGTGTTAGTGGTTCGTGTTAGTGGTTCGTGTTAGTGGTTCGTGTTAGTGGTTCGTGTTAGTGGTTCGTGTTAGTGGTTCGTGTTTGTGGTTCGTGTTCATGTTAGTGGTTCGTGTTAGTGGTTCGTGTTCATTTTAGTGGTTCGTGTTAGTGGTTCGTGTTCATTTTAGTGGATCGTGTTAGTGGTTCGTGTTAGTGGTTCGTGTTAGTGTTAGTGTTTCGTGTTAGTGGTTCGTGTTAGTGTTAGTGTTCCGTGTTAGTGTTAGTGTTTCGTGTTAGTAATAGTGTTTCGTGATAGTGGTTCGTGTTAGTAGTTCGTGTTAGTGGTTCGTGTTCATTTTAGTGGTTCGTGTTAGTGTTTCGTGTTCATGTTAGTGGTTCGTGTTTGTGGTTCGTGTTCATGTTAGTGGTTTGTGTTAGTGGTTCGTGTTCATTTTAGTGGTTCGTGTTAGTGGTTCGTGAACACTAACACGAAACACTAACACTAACACGAACCACTAACACGAACACGAACCACTACCGCGTACACAAACCCATAACACGAACTACTAACACGAACCACTAACACGAACACGAACCCCTAACACGAACACGAACCACTAAAACGAAACACTAACACGAAACACTAACACGAACCACTAACACGAACACGAACCACTAACACGAACCACTAACATGAACCACTAACATGAACACGAACCACTAACACGAACCACTATTACGAACCACTAACACAAAACACTAACACGAACTACTAACACGAAACACTAACATGAAACACTAACACGAAACACTAACACGAAACACTAACACGAAACACTAACACGAAACACTAACACGAAACACTAACACGAAACACTAACACGAAACACTAACACGAAACACTAACACGAAATACTAACACGAACACGAACCACTAACACGAACATGACCCACAAACACGAACCACTAACACGAACCACTAACACGAAACACTAACACAAAACACTAACTCGAAACACTAACACGAAACACTAACACTAACACGAAACACTAACACTAACACGAAACACTAACACGAACACGAACCACTAACATGAACACGAACCACTAACACGAACCACTAACACAAAACACTAACACGAACTACTAACACGAACCACTAACACGAAACACTAACATGAAACACTAACACGAAACACTAACACGAAACACTAACACGAAACACTAACTCTAACACGAAAACTAACACTAACACGAACCACTAACACGATCACGAACCACTAACACGAACCACTATTACGAACCACTAACACGAAACACTAACACAAAACACTAACACGAAATACTAACACGAACACGAACCACTAACATAAACAAATCCACTAACACGAACCACTATTACGAACACGAACCACTAAATCGAACCACTAACACGAACCATTAAAATGAACACGAACCACTAAAATGAACACGAACCACTAACACGAACCACTAACACGAACCACTATTACGAACCACTAACACGAAACACTAACACAAAACACTAACACGAAATACTAACACGAACACGAACCACTAACATGAACAAATCCACTAACACGAACCACTATTACGAACACGAACCACTAAATCGAACCACTAACACGAACCATTAAAATGAACACGAACCACTAACACGAACCATTAAAATGAACACGAACCACTAACACGAACCACTAAAATGAACACGAACCACTAACACGAACCACTAAAATGAACACGAACCACTAACACGAACCACTAACACGAACCACTAACACGAACCACTAAATCGAACCACTAACACGAACCACTAAAATGAACACGAACCACTAACACGAACCACTAACACAACCACTAACACAACCACTAACACGAACCACTAACACGAACCACTAATTCGAACCACTAACATGAACCACTAACACGAACCACTAACACGAACCACTAATACAACCACTAACACAACCACTAATACAACCACTAACATAACCACTAACACAACCACTAACACAACCACAACCACAACCACTAACACAACCACAACCACTAACACAACCACTAACACAACCACAACCACTAACACAACCACAACCACTAACACAACCACTAACACAACCATAATCATTAAGATTATCATTATGATTATGATTATAATTATGTTTATGATTATGATTGTGATTATGATTATGATTATGATTATGATTATGATCATTTTCATTATTATTATCATCAGCATTATCATAATCGTAAGATCATAATCATAAAATCATAATCATAAAATCATAATCATAATATCATAATCAAAATCATAATATCATAATCATAATATCATAATCATAATCATAATATCATAATCATAATCATAATATCATAATCATGATATCATAATCATAATCATAATATCATTATCATAATCATAAGTATCCGTATCAGTTTCCATATATGTATCCGTATCAATATCCCGTAGTATTCGTATTATTATCATTATCATTATCCACAACAACCACATCCACAACCACAACCATAACCACAACCACAACTATAACCACAACTACAACCACAACCACAACCACTACCACAACCACAACCACATCCACAATCACAACAACTAACACAACAACTAGCACAACAACTAACACAACAACTAACACAACAACTAACACAACAACTAACACAACAACTAACACAACAACTAACACAACAACTAACACAACAACTAACACAACAACTAACACAACCACTAACACAACCACTAACACAACCACTAACACAACCACTAACACAACCACAACCACAACCACTAACACAACCACAACCACAAACACAACCACAACCACTAACACAACCACTTACACAACCACAACCACAACTACAACCATAATCATTCAGATTATGATGATGATTATGATTATGATTATGATCATTATCATTAATATTATCATTATTATTATCATTATCATAATATCATAATCATAATATCATTATCATAATCATAAGTATCCATATCAGTTCCATATATGTATCCGTATCAGTATCCCGTAGTATTCGTATCATTATCATTATCATTATACACAACAACCACATCCACAAACACCAACCTCTAACACAACCACTAACACAACCACTAACACAACCACTAACACGAACCACTAACACAACCACTAACACAACCACTAACACGAACCACTAACACGAACCACTAATTCGAACCACTAACATGAACCACTAACACGAACCACTAACACGAACCACTAATACAACCACTAACACAACCACTAATACAACCACTAACATAACCACTAACACAACCACTAACACAACCACAACCACAACCACTAACAAAACCACAACCACTAACACAACCACTAACACAACCACAACCACTAACACAACCACAACCACTAACACAACCACTAACACAACCATAATCATTAAGATTATCATTATGATTATGATTATAATTATGTTTATGATTATGATTGTGATTATGATTATGATTATGATTATGATTATGATCATTTTCATTATTATTATCATCAGCATTATCATAATCGTAAGATCATAATCATAAAATCATAATCATAATATCATAATCAAAATCATAATATCATAATCATAATATCATAATCATAATCATAATATCATAATCATAATCATAATATCATAATCATGATATCATAATCATAATCATAATATCATTATCATAATCATAAGTATCCGTATCAGTTTCCATATATGTATCCGTATCAGTATCCCGTAGTATTCGTATTATTATCATTATCCACAGTAACCACATCCACAACCACAACCATAACCACAACCACAACTATAACTACAACTACAACCACAACCACAACCACAACCACAACCTCAACCACTACCACAACCACAACCACAACTACAACCACTAACACAACAACTAACACATCCACAACCACAACCACTAACACAACAACTAACACAACCACAACCAAAACCACTAACACAACCACTAAAACAACCACAACCACAACTACAACCATAATCATTAAGATTATGATTATGATTATGATTATGATTATGATCATTATCATTATTATTATCATTATAATTATCATTATCATAATATCATAATCATAATATCATAATCATAATATCATAATCATAATATCATTATCATAAGCATAAGTATCCATATCAGTTCCATATATGTTTCCGTATCAGTATCCCGAAGTATTCGTATCATTATTATTATCATTATACACAACAATCACATCCACTAACACCAACCACTAACACAACCACTAACACAACCACAAACGCAACTACCAACGCAACCACAAACGCAACCACAAACGCAACTACCAACGCAACCACTAACACGAACCACTAACACGAACCACTAACACGAACCACTAATACAACCACTAACACAACCACTAACACAACCACAACCACAACTACAACCATAATCATTAAGATTATGATTATGATAATGATCATAATCATTATCATTATCATAATCATAAGTATCCGTATCAGTTTTCATATATGTATCCTTATCAGTAACCACTAGTATCCGTATTAGTATCCCGTATATCTTTTCCGTATTGACTATACCGTATTCACATGTTAGTATTTCGTGTTCGTGTTAGTGGTTCGTGTTAGTGGTTCGTGTTAGTGGTTCGTGTTAGTGGTTCGTGTTAGTGGTTAGTGTTAGTGGTTCGTTTTAGTGGTTCGTGTTAGTGGTTCGTGTTAGTGGTTCGTGTTAGTGGTTCGTGTTAGTGGTTCATGTTAGTGGTTCATGTTAGTGGTTCGTGTTAGTGGTTCGTGTTAGTGGTTCGTGTTAGTGGTTCGTGTTCATGTTAGTGGTTTGTGTTAGTGGTTCGTGTTCATTTTAGTGGTTCGTGTTAGTGGTTCGTGTTAGTGGTTCGATTTAGTGGTTCGATTTAGTGGTTTGTGTTCATTTTAGTGGTTCGTGTTAGTGGTTCGTGTTCATTTTAGTGGTTCGTGTTAGTGGTTCGTGTTTGTGGTTCGTGTTATTGTTAGTGGTTCGTGTTAGTGGTTCGTGTTCATATTAGTGGTTCGTGTTAGTGGTTCGTGTTCATTTTAATGGTTCGTGTTAGTGGTTCGATTTAGTGGTTCGATTTAGTGGTTCGATTCAGTGGTTCGATTTAGTGGTTCGTGTTAGTGGTTCATGTTAGTGGTTCGTGTTAGTGGTTCGTGTTAGTGGTTCGTGTTCATGTTAGTGGTTCGTGTTAGTGGTTCGTGTTAGTGGTTCGTGTTAGTGGTTCGTGTTTGTGGTTCGTGTTCATGTTAGTGGTTCGTGTTAGTGGTTCGTGTTCATTTTAGTGGTTCGTGTTCATTTTAATGGTTCGTGTTAGTGGTTCGATTTAGTGGTTCGTGTTAGTGGTTCGTGTTAGTGGTTCGTGTTCATTTTAGTGGTTCGTGTTAGTGGTTCGTGTTCATGTTAGTGGTTCGTGTTAGTGGTTCGTGTTCATTTTAGTGGTTCGTGTTCATTTTAGTGGTTCGTGTTAGTGGTTCGTGTTCATTTTAATGGTTCGTGTTAGTGGTTCGATTTAGTGGTTCGTGTTAGTGGTTCGTGTTAGTGGTTCGTGTTCATGTTAGTGGTTTGTGTTAGTGGTTCGTGTTCATTTTAGTGGTTCGTGTTAGTGGTTCGTGTTAGTGGTTCGATTTAGTGGTTTGTGTTCATTTTAGTGGTTCGTGTTAGTGGTTCGTGTTCATATTAGTGGTTCGTGTTAGTGGTTCGTGTTCATTTTAATGGTTCGTGTTAGTGGTTCGATTTAGTGGTTCGATTCAGTGGTTCGATTTAGTGGTTCGTGTTAGTGGTTCATGTTAGTGGTTCGTGTTAGTGGTTCGTGTTAGTGGTTCGTGTTCATGTTAGTGGTTCGTGTTAGTGGTTCGTGTTCATTTTAGTGGTTCGTGTTAGTGGTTCGTGTTCATTTTAGTGGTTCGTGTTAGTGGTTCGTGTTCATTTTAGTGGTTCGTGTTAGTGGTTCGTGTTCATTTTAATGGTTCGTGTTAGTGGTTCGATTTAGTGGTTCGTGTTAATGGTTCGTGTTAGTGGTTCGTGTTCATTTTAGTGGTTCGTGTTAGTGGTTCGTGTTCATTTTAGTGGTTCGTGTTAGTGGTTCGTGTTAGTGGTTCGTGTTCATGTTAGTGGTTCGTGTTAGTGGTTCGTGTTCATTTTAGTGGTTCGTGTTAGTGGTTCGTGTTCATTTTAGTGGTTCGTGTTAGTGGTTCGTGTTCATTTTAGTGGTTCGTGTTAGTGGTTCGTGTTCATTTTAATGGTTCGTGTTAGTGGTTCGATTTAGTGGTTCGTGTTAGTGGTTCGTGTTAGTGGTTCGTGTTAGTGGTTCGTGTTTATTTTAATGGTTCGTGTTAGTGGTTCGTGTTAGTGGTTCGTGTTCATTTTAGTGGTTCGTGTTAGTGGTTCGTGTTCATGTTAGTGGTTCGTGTTAGTGGTTCGTGTTCATTTTAATGGTTCGTGTTAGTGGTTCGATTTAGTGGTTCGTGTTAGTGGTTCGTGTTAGTGGTTCGTGTTCATTTTAGTGGTTCGTGTTAGTGGTTCGTGTTCATGTTAGTGGTTCGTGTTAGTGGTTCGTGTTCATTTTAGTGGTTCGTGTTAGTGGTTCGTGTTCATTTTAATGGTTAGTGTTAGTGGTTCGATTCAGTGGTTCGATTTAGTGGTTCGTGTTAGTGGTTCGTGTTTGTGGTTCGTGTTCATGTTAGTGGTTCGTGTTAGTGGTTCGTGTTCATATTAGTGGTTCGTGTTAGTGGTTCGTGTTCATTTTAATGGTTCGTGTTAGTGGTTCGATTTAGTGGTTCGATTTAGTGGTTCGATTTAGTGGTTCGATTCAGTGGTTCGATTTAGTGGTTCGTGTTAGTGGTTCGTGTTAGTGGTTCGTGTTCATATTAGTGGTTCGTGTTAGTGGTTCGTGTTCATTTTAATGGTTAGTGTTAGTGGTTCGATTCAGTGGTTCGATTCAGTGGTTCATTTTAGTGGTTCGTGTTAGTGGTTCGTGTTCATGTTAGTGGTTCGTGTTAGTGGTTCGTGTTCATATTAGTGGTTCGTGTTAGTGGTTCGTGTTCATTTTAATGGTTCGTGTTAGTGGTTCGATTTAGTGGTTCGATTTAGTGGTTCGATTCAGTGGTTCGATTTAGTGGTTCGTGTTAGTGGTTCGTGTTCATGTTAGTGGTTCGTGTTAGTGGTTCGTGTTAGTGGTTCGTGTTCATTTTAGTAGTTCGTGTTAGTGGTTCGTGTTCATATTAGTGGTTCGTGTTAGTGGTTCGTGTTCATTTTAATGGTTCGTGTTAGTGGTTCGATTTAGTGGTTCGATTTAGTGGTTCGATTCAGTGGTTCGATTTAGTGGTTCGTGTTAGTGGTTCATGTTAGTGGTTCGTGTTAGTGGTTCGTGTTAGTGGTTCGTGTTAGTGGTTCGTGTTCATTTTAGTGGTTCGTGTTAGTGGTTCGTGTTCATGTTAGTGGTTCGTGTTAGTGGTTCGATTTAGTGGTTCGTGTTAGTGGTTCGATTTAGTGGTTCGTGTTCATGTTAGTGGTTCGTGTTAGTGGTTCGTGTTAGTGGTTCGTGTTCATTTTAGTGGTTCGTGTTAGTGGTTCGTGTTCATTTTAGTGGTTCGTGTTAGTGGTTCGTGTTCATTTTAATGGTTCGTGTTAGTGGTTCGATTTAGTGGTTCGTGTTAGTGGTTCGTGTTAGTGGTTCGTGTTCATTTTAATGGTTCGTGTTAGTGGTTCGATTTAGTGGTTCGTGTTAGTGGTTCGTGTTAGTGGTTCGTGTTAGTGGTTCGTGTTAGTGGTTCGTGTTAGTGGTTCGTGTTAGTGGTTCGTGTTTGTGGTTCGTGTTCATTTTAGTGGTTCGTGTTAGTGGTTCGTGTTCATTTTAGTGGATCGTGTTAGTGGTTCGTGTTAGTGGTTCGTGTTAGTGTTAGTGTTTCGTGTTAGTGGTTCGTGTTAGTGTTAGTGTTCCGTGTTAGTGTTAGTGTTTCGTGTTAGTAATAGTGTTTCGTGATAGTGGTTCGTGTTAGTAGTTCGTGTTAGTGGTTCGTGTTCATTTTAGTGGTTCGTGTTAGTGTTTCGTGTTCATGTTAGTGGTTCGTGTTTGTGGTTCGTGTTCATGTTAGTGGTTTGTGTTAGTGGTTCGTGTTCATTTTAGTGGTTCGTGTTAGTGGTTCGTGAACACTAACACGAAACACTAACACTAACACGAACCACTAACACGAACACGAACCACTACCGCGTACACAAACCCATAACACGAACTACTAACACGAACCACTAACACGAACACGAACCCCTAACACGAACACGAACCACTAAAACGAAACACTAACACGAAACACTAACACGAACCACTAACACGAACACGAACCACTAACACGAACCACTAACATGAACCACTAACATGAACACGAACCACTAACACGAACCACTATTACGAACCACTAACACAAAACACTAACACGAACTACTAACACGAAACACTAACATGAAACACTAACACGAAACACTAACACGAAACACTAACACGAAACACTAACACGAAACACTAACACGAAACACTAACACGAAACACTAACACGAAACACTAACACGAAACACTAACACGAAACACTAACACGAAATACTAACACGAACACGAACCACTAACACGAACATGACCCACAAACACGAACCACTAACACGAACCACTAACACGAAACACTAACACAAAACACTAACTCGAAACACTAACACGAAACACTAACACTAACACGAAACACTAACACTAACACGAAACACTAACACGAACACGAACCACTAACATGAACACGAACCACTAACACGAACCACTAACACAAAACACTAACACGAACTACTAACACGAACCACTAACACGAAACACTAACATGAAACACTAACACGAAACACTAACACGAAACACTAACACGAAACACTAACTCTAACACGAAAACTAACACTAACACGAACCACTAACACGATCACGAACCACTAACACGAACCACTATTACGAACCACTAACACGAAACACTAACACAAAACACTAACACGAAATACTAACACGAACACGAACCACTAACATAAACAAATCCACTAACACGAACCACTATTACGAACACGAACCACTAAATCGAACCACTAACACGAACCATTAAAATGAACACGAACCACTAACACGAACCACTAAAATGAACACGAACCACTAACACGAACCACTAACACGAACCACTATTACGAACCACTAACACGAAACACTAACACAAAACACTAACACGAAATACTAACACGAACACGAACCACTAACATGAACAAATCCACTAACACGAACCACTATTACGAACACGAACCACTAAATCGAACCACTAACACGAACCATTAAAATGAACACGAACCACTAACACGAACCATTAAAATGAACACGAACCACTAACACGAACCACTAAAATGAACACGAACCACTAACACGAACCACTAAAATGAACACGAACCACTAACACGAACCACTAACACGAACCACTAACACGAACCACTAAATCGAACCACTAACACGAACCACTAAAATGAACACGAACCACTAACACGAACCACTAACACAACCACTAACACAACCACTAACACGAACCACTAACACGAACCACTAATTCGAACCACTAACATGAACCACTAACACGAACCACTAACACGAACCACTAATACAACCACTAACACAACCACTAATACAACCACTAACATAACCACTAACACAACCACTAACACAACCACAACCACAACCACTAACACAACCACAACCACTAACACAACCACTAACACAACCACAACCACTAACACAACCACAACCACTAACACAACCACTAACACAACCATAATCATTAAGATTATCATTATGATTATGATTATAATTATGTTTATGATTATGATTGTGATTATGATTATGATTATGATTATGATTATGATCATTTTCATTATTATTATCATCAGCATTATCATAATCGTAAGATCATAATCATAAAATCATAATCATAAAATCATAATCATAATATCATAATCAAAATCATAATATCATAATCATAATATCATAATCATAATCATAATATCATAATCATAATCATAATATCATAATCATGATATCATAATCATAATCATAATATCATTATCATAATCATAAGTATCCGTATCAGTTTCCATATATGTATCCGTATCAATATCCCGTAGTATTCGTATTATTATCATTATCATTATCCACAACAACCACATCCACAACCACAACCATAACCACAACCACAACTATAACCACAACTACAACCACAACCACAACCACTACCACAACCACAACCACATCCACAATCACAACAACTAACACAACAACTAGCACAACAACTAACACAACAACTAACACAACAACTAACACAACAACTAACACAACAACTAACACAACAACTAACACAACAACTAACACAACAACTAACACAACAACTAACACAACCACTAACACAACCACTAACACAACCACTAACACAACCACTAACACAACCACAACCACAACCACTAACACAACCACAACCACAAACACAACCACAACCACTAACACAACCACTTACACAACCACAACCACAACTACAACCATAATCATTCAGATTATGATGATGATTATGATTATGATTATGATCATTATCATTAATATTATCATTATTATTATCATTATCATAATATCATAATCATAATATCATTATCATAATCATAAGTATCCATATCAGTTCCATATATGTATCCGTATCAGTATCCCGTAGTATTCGTATCATTATCATTATCATTATACACAACAACCACATCCACAAACACCAACCTCTAACACAACCACTAACACAACCACTAACACAACCACTAACACGAACCACTAACACAACCACTAACACAACCACTAACACGAACCACTAACACGAACCACTAATTCGAACCACTAACATGAACCACTAACACGAACCACTAACACGAACCACTAATACAACCACTAACACAACCACTAATACAACCACTAACATAACCACTAACACAACCACTAACACAACCACAACCACAACCACTAACAAAACCACAACCACTAACACAACCACTAACACAACCACAACCACTAACACAACCACAACCACTAACACAACCACTAACACAACCATAATCATTAAGATTATCATTATGATTATGATTATAATTATGTTTATGATTATGATTGTGATTATGATTATGATTATGATTATGATTATGATCATTTTCATTATTATTATCATCAGCATTATCATAATCGTAAGATCATAATCATAAAATCATAATCATAATATCATAATCAAAATCATAATATCATAATCATAATATCATAATCATAATCATAATATCATAATCATAATCATAATATCATAATCATGATATCATAATCATAATCATAATATCATTATCATAATCATAAGTATCCGTATCAGTTTCCATATATGTATCCGTATCAGTATCCCGTAGTATTCGTATTATTATCATTATCCACAGTAACCACATCCACAACCACAACCATAACCACAACCACAACTATAACTACAACTACAACCACAACCACAACCACAACCACAACCTCAACCACTACCACAACCACAACCACAACTACAACCACTAACACAACAACTAACACATCCACAACCACAACCACTAACACAACAACTAACACAACCACAACCAAAACCACTAACACAACCACTAAAACAACCACAACCACAACTACAACCATAATCATTAAGATTATGATTATGATTATGATTATGATTATGATCATTATCATTATTATTATCATTATAATTATCATTATCATAATATCATAATCATAATATCATAATCATAATATCATAATCATAATATCATTATCATAAGCATAAGTATCCATATCAGTTCCATATATGTTTCCGTATCAGTATCCCGAAGTATTCGTATCATTATTATTATCATTATACACAACAATCACATCCACTAACACCAACCACTAACACAACCACTAACACAACCACAAACGCAACTACCAACGCAACCACAAACGCAACCACAAACGCAACTACCAACGCAACCACTAACACGAACCACTAACACGAACCACTAACACGAACCACTAATACAACCACTAACACAACCACTAACACAACCACAACCACAACTACAACCATAATCATTAAGATTATGATTATGATAATGATCATAATCATTATCATTATCATAATCATAAGTATCCGTATCAGTTTTCATATATGTATCCTTATCAGTAACCACTAGTATCCGTATTAGTATCCCGTATATCTTTTCCGTATTGACTATACCGTATTCACATGTTAGTATTTCGTGTTCGTGTTAGTGGTTCGTGTTAGTGGTTCGTGTTAGTGGTTCGTGTTAGTGGTTCGTGTTAGTGGTTAGTGTTAGTGGTTCGTTTTAGTGGTTCGTGTTAGTGGTTCGTGTTAGTGGTTCGTGTTAGTGGTTCGTGTTAGTGGTTCATGTTAGTGGTTCATGTTAGTGGTTCGTGTTAGTGGTTCGTGTTAGTGGTTCGTGTTAGTGGTTCGTGTTCATGTTAGTGGTTTGTGTTAGTGGTTCGTGTTCATTTTAGTGGTTCGTGTTAGTGGTTCGTGTTAGTGGTTCGATTTAGTGGTTCGATTTAGTGGTTTGTGTTCATTTTAGTGGTTCGTGTTAGTGGTTCGTGTTCATTTTAGTGGTTCGTGTTAGTGGTTCGTGTTTGTGGTTCGTGTTATTGTTAGTGGTTCGTGTTAGTGGTTCGTGTTCATATTAGTGGTTCGTGTTAGTGGTTCGTGTTCATTTTAATGGTTCGTGTTAGTGGTTCGATTTAGTGGTTCGATTTAGTGGTTCGATTCAGTGGTTCGATTTAGTGGTTCGTGTTAGTGGTTCATGTTAGTGGTTCGTGTTAGTGGTTCGTGTTAGTGGTTCGTGTTCATGTTAGTGGTTCGTGTTAGTGGTTCGTGTTAGTGGTTCGTGTTAGTGGTTCGTGTTTGTGGTTCGTGTTCATGTTAGTGGTTCGTGTTAGTGGTTCGTGTTCATTTTAGTGGTTCGTGTTCATTTTAATGGTTCGTGTTAGTGGTTCGATTTAGTGGTTCGTGTTAGTGGTTCGTGTTAGTGGTTCGTGTTCATTTTAGTGGTTCGTGTTAGTGGTTCGTGTTCATGTTAGTGGTTCGTGTTAGTGGTTCGTGTTCATTTTAGTGGTTCGTGTTCATTTTAGTGGTTCGTGTTAGTGGTTCGTGTTCATTTTAATGGTTCGTGTTAGTGGTTCGATTTAGTGGTTCGTGTTAGTGGTTCGTGTTAGTGGTTCGTGTTCATGTTAGTGGTTTGTGTTAGTGGTTCGTGTTCATTTTAGTGGTTCGTGTTAGTGGTTCGTGTTAGTGGTTCGATTTAGTGGTTTGTGTTCATTTTAGTGGTTCGTGTTAGTGGTTCGTGTTCATATTAGTGGTTCGTGTTAGTGGTTCGTGTTCATTTTAATGGTTCGTGTTAGTGGTTCGATTTAGTGGTTCGATTCAGTGGTTCGATTTAGTGGTTCGTGTTAGTGGTTCATGTTAGTGGTTCGTGTTAGTGGTTCGTGTTAGTGGTTCGTGTTCATGTTAGTGGTTCGTGTTAGTGGTTCGTGTTCATTTTAGTGGTTCGTGTTAGTGGTTCGTGTTCATTTTAGTGGTTCGTGTTAGTGGTTCGTGTTCATTTTAGTGGTTCGTGTTAGTGGTTCGTGTTCATTTTAATGGTTCGTGTTAGTGGTTCGATTTAGTGGTTCGTGTTAATGGTTCGTGTTAGTGGTTCGTGTTCATTTTAGTGGTTCGTGTTAGTGGTTCGTGTTCATTTTAGTGGTTCGTGTTAGTGGTTCGTGTTCATGTTAGTGGTTCGTGTTAGTGGTTCGTGTTCATGTTAGTGGTTCGTGTTAGTGGTTCGTGTTCATTTTAGTGGTTCGTGTTAGTGGTTCGTGTTCATTTTAGTGGTTCGTGTTAGTGGTTCGTGTTCATTTTAGTGGTTCGTGTTAGTGGTTCGTGTTCATTTTAATGGTTCGTGTTAGTGGTTCGATTTAGTGGTTCGTGTTAGTGGTTCGTGTTAGTGGTTCGTGTTAGTGGTTCGTGTTTATTTTAATGGTTCGTGTTAGTGGTTCGTGTTAGTGGTTCGTGTTCATTTTAGTGGTTCGTGTTAGTGGTTCGTGTTCATGTTAGTGGTTCGTGTTAGTGGTTCGTGTTCATTTTAATGGTTCGTGTTAGTGGTTCGATTTAGTGGTTCGTGTTAGTGGTTCGTGTTAGTGGTTCGTGTTCATTTTAGTGGTTCGTGTTAGTGGTTCGTGTTCATGTTAGTGGTTCGTGTTAGTGGTTCGTGTTCATTTTAGTGGTTCGTGTTAGTGGTTCGTGTTCATTTTAATGGTTAGTGTTAGTGGTTCGATTCAGTGGTTCGATTTAGTGGTTCGTGTTAGTGGTTCGTGTTTGTGGTTCGTGTTCATGTTAGTGGTTCGTGTTAGTGGTTCGTGTTCATATTAGTGGTTCGTGTTAGTGGTTCGTGTTCATTTTAATGGTTCGTGTTAGTGGTTCGATTTAGTGGTTCGATTTAGTGGTTCGATTTAGTGGTTCGATTCAGTGGTTCGATTTAGTGGTTCGTGTTAGTGGTTCGTGTTAGTGGTTCGTGTTCATATTAGTGGTTCGTGTTAGTGGTTCGTGTTCATTTTAATGGTTAGTGTTAGTGGTTCGATTCAGTGGTTCGATTCAGTGGTTCATTTTAGTGGTTCGTGTTAGTGGTTCGTGTTCATGTTAGTGGTTCGTGTTAGTGGTTCGTGTTCATATTAGTGGTTCGTGTTAGTGGTTCGTGTTCATTTTAATGGTTCGTGTTAGTGGTTCGATTTAGTGGTTCGATTTAGTGGTTCGATTCAGTGGTTCGATTTAGTGGTTCGTGTTAGTGGTTCGTGTTCATGTTAGTGGTTCGTGTTAGTGGTTCGTGTTAGTGGTTCGTGTTCATTTTAGTAGTTCGTGTTAGTGGTTCGTGTTCATATTAGTGGTTCGTGTTAGTGGTTCGTGTTCATTTTAATGGTTCGTGTTAGTGGTTCGATTTAGTGGTTCGATTTAGTGGTTCGATTCAGTGGTTCGATTTAGTGGTTCGTGTTAGTGGTTCATGTTAGTGGTTCGTGTTAGTGGTTCGTGTTAGTGGTTCGTGTTAGTGGTTCGTGTTCATTTTAGTGGTTCGTGTTAGTGGTTCGTGTTCATGTTAGTGGTTCGTGTTAGTGGTTCGATTTAGTGGTTCGTGTTAGTGGTTCGATTTAGTGGTTCGTGTTCATGTTAGTGGTTCGTGTTAGTGGTTCGTGTTAGTGGTTCGTGTTCATTTTAGTGGTTCGTGTTAGTGGTTCGTGTTCATTTTAGTGGTTCGTGTTAGTGGTTCGTGTTCATTTTAATGGTTCGTGTTAGTGGTTCGATTTAGTGGTTCGTGTTAGTGGTTCGTGTTAGTGGTTCGTGTTAGTGGTTCGTGTTTATTTTAATGGTTCGTGTTAGTGGTTCGTGTTAGTGGTTCGTGTTTATTTTAATGGTTCGTGTTAGTGGTTCGTGTTAGTGGTTCGTGTTCATTTTAGTGGTTCGTGTTAGTGGTTCGTGTTCATGTTAGTGGTTCGTGTTAGTGGTTCGTGTTAGTGGTTCGTGTTCATTTTAGTGGTTCGTGTTAGTGGTTCGTGTTCATTTTAGTGGTTCGTGTTAGTGGTTCGTGTTCATTTTAGTGGTTCGTGTTAGTGGTTCGTGTTCATGTTAGTGGTTCGTGTTAGTGGTTCGATTTAGTGGTTCGTGTTAGTGGTTCGATTTAGTGGTTCGTGTTCATGTTAGTGGTTCGTGTTAGTGGTTCGTGTTAGTGGTTCGTGTTCATTTTAGTGGTTCGTGTTAGTGGTTCGTGTTCATTTTAGTGGTTCGTGTTAGTGGTTCGTGTTCATTTTAATGGTTCGTGTTAGTGGTTCGATTTAGTGGTTCGATTTAGTGGTTCGATTCAGTGGTTCGATTTAGTGGTTCGTGTTAGTGGTTCATGTTAGTGGTTCGTGTTAGTGGTTCGTGTTAGTGGTTCGTGTTCATGTTAGTGGTTCGTGTTAGTGGTTCGTGTTCATGTTAGTGGTTCGTGTTAGTGGTTCGTGTTCATTTTAGTGGTTCGTGTTAGTGGTTCGTGTTCATTTTAATGGTTCGTGTTAGTGGTTCGATTTAGTGGTTCGTGTTAATAGTTCGTGTTAGTGGTTCGTGTTCATTTTAGTGGTTCGTGTTAGTGGTTCGTGTTCATTTTAGTGGTTCGTGTTAGTGGTTCGTGTTCATGTTAGTGGTTCGTGTTAGTGGTTCGTGTTCATTTTAGTGGTTCGTGTTAGTGGTTCGTGTTCATTTTAATGGTTCGTGTTAGTGGTTCGATTTAGTGGTTCGTGTTAATGGTTCGTGTTAGTGGTTCGTGTTCATTTTAGTGGTTCGTGTTAGTGGTTCGTGTTCATTTTAGTGGTTCGTGTTAGTGGTTCGTGTTCATTTTAGTGGTTCGTGTTAGTGGTTCGTGTTCATGTTAGTGGTTCGTGTTAGTGGTTCGTGTTCATGTTAGTGGTTCGTGTTAGTGGTTCGTGTTCATTTTAGTGGTTCGTGTTAGTGGTTCGTGTTCATTTTAATGGTTCGTGTTAGTGGTTCGATTTAGTGGTTCGTGTTAGTGGTTCGTGTTAGTGGTTCGTGGTTGTGGTTCGTGTTCATGTTAGTGGTTCGTGTTAGTGGTTCGTGTTCATTTTAATGGTTCGTGTTAGTGGTTCGATTTAGTGGTTCGTGTTAGTGGTTCGTGTTTGTGGTTCGTGTTCATTTTAGTGGTTCGTGTTAGTGGTTCGTGTTCATTTTAGTGGTTCGTGTTAGTGGTTCGTGTTCATGTTAGTGGTTCGTGTTAGTGGTTCGTGTTCATTTTAGTGGTTCGTGTTAGTGGTTCGTGTTCATTTTAGTGGTTCGATTTAGTGGTTTGTGTTCATTTTAGTGGTTCGTGTTTGTGGTTCGTGTTCATGTTAGTGGTTCGTGTTCATGTTAGTTGTTCGTGTTAGTGGTTCGTGTTAGTGGTTCGTGTTAGTGGTTCGTGTTTGTGGTTCGTGTTCATGTTAGTGGTTCGTGTTCATTTTAGTGGTTCGTGTTAGTGGTTCGTGTTCATTTTAATGGTTCGTGTTAGTGGTTCGATTTAGTGGTTCGTGTTAGTGGTTCGTGTTAGTGGTTCGTGTTCATTTTAGTGGTTCGTGTTAGTGGTTCGTGTTCATTTTAATGGTTCGTGTTAGTGGTTCGATTTAGTGGTTCGTGTTAGTGGTTCGTGTTAGTGGTTCGTGTTAGTGGTTCGTGTTAGTGGTTCGTGTTAGTGGTTCGTGTTAGTGGTTCGTGTTTGTGGTTCGTGTTCATGTTAGTGGTTCGTGTTAGTGGTTCGTGTTCATTTTAGTGGTTCGTGTTAGTGGTTCGTGTTCATTTTAGTGGATCGTGTTAGTGGTTCGTGTTAGTGGTTCGTGTTAGTGTTAGTGTTTCGTGTTAGTGGTTCGTGTTAGTGTTAGTGTTCCGTGTTAGTGTTAGTGTTTCGTGTTAGTAATAGTGTTTCGTGATAGTGGTTC
This sequence comes from Gerris lacustris, assembly GCA_951217055.1. Classification (NCBI taxonomy): domain Eukaryota; kingdom Metazoa; phylum Arthropoda; class Insecta; order Hemiptera; family Gerridae; genus Gerris; species Gerris lacustris. The sequence continues at coordinate 37,850,103 of OX578285.1, read as the reverse complement.
GTGTTAGTAGTTCGTGTTAGTGGTTCGTGTTCATTTTAGTGGTTCGTGTTAGTGTTTCGTGTTCATGTTAGTGGTTCGTGTTTGTGGTTCGTGTTCATGTTAGTGGTTTGTGTTAGTGGTTCGTGTTCATTTTAGTGGTTCGTGTTAGTGGTTCGTGAACACTAACACGAAACACTAACACTAACACGAACCACTAACACGAACACGAACCACTACCGCGTACACAAACCCATAACACGAACTACTAACACGAACCACTAACACGAACACGAACCCCTAACACGAACACGAACCACTAAAACGAAACACTAACACGAAACACTAACACGAACCACTAACACGAACACGAACCACTAACACGAACCACTAACATGAACCACTAACATGAACACGAACCACTAACACGAACCACTATTACGAACCACTAACACAAAACACTAACACGAACTACTAACACGAAACACTAACATGAAACACTAACACGAAACACTAACACGAAACACTAACACGAAACACTAACACGAAACACTAACACGAAACACTAACACGAAACACTAACACGAAACACTAACACGAAACACTAACACGAAACACTAACACGAAATACTAACACGAACACGAACCACTAACACGAACATGACCCACAAACACGAACCACTAACACGAACCACTAACACGAAACACTAACACAAAACACTAACTCGAAACACTAACACGAAACACTAACACTAACACGAAACACTAACACTAACACGAAACACTAACACGAACACGAACCACTAACATGAACACGAACCACTAACACGAACCACTAACACAAAACACTAACACGAACTACTAACACGAACCACTAACACGAAACACTAACATGAAACACTAACACGAAACACTAACACGAAACACTAACACGAAACACTAACTCTAACACGAAAACTAACACTAACACGAACCACTAACACGATCACGAACCACTAACACGAACCACTATTACGAACCACTAACACGAAACACTAACACAAAACACTAACACGAAATACTAACACGAACACGAACCACTAACATAAACAAATCCACTAACACGAACCACTATTACGAACACGAACCACTAAATCGAACCACTAACACGAACCATTAAAATGAACACGAACCACTAACACGAACCACTAAAATGAACACGAACCACTAACACGAACCACTAACACGAACCACTATTACGAACCACTAACACGAAACACTAACACAAAACACTAACACGAAATACTAACACGAACACGAACCACTAACATGAACAAATCCACTAACACGAACCACTATTACGAACACGAACCACTAAATCGAACCACTAACACGAACCATTAAAATGAACACGAACCACTAACACGAACCATTAAAATGAACACGAACCACTAACACGAACCACTAAAATGAACACGAACCACTAACACGAACCACTAAAATGAACACGAACCACTAACACGAACCACTAACACGAACCACTAACACGAACCACTAAATCGAACCACTAACACGAACCATTAAAATGAACACGAACCACTAACACGAACCACTAAAATGAACACGAACCACTAACACGAACCACTAAAATGAACACGAACCACTAACACGAACCACTAACATGAACCACTAACATGAACACGAACCACTAACACGAACCACTAACACGAACCACTAACACGAACCACTAACATGAACCACTAACATGAACACGAACCACTAACACGAACCACTAAAATGAACACGAACCACTAACACGAACCACTAACATGAACACGAACCACTAACACGAACCACTAACACGAACCACTAAATCGAACCACTAACACGAACCACTAACACGAACCACTAAATCGAACCACTAACACGAACCACTAACACGAACCACTAACGCGAACCACTAACATGAACACGAACCACTAACACGAACCACTAACACGAACCACTAAAATGAACACGAACCACTAACACGAACCACTAACATGAACACGAACCACTAACACGAACCACTAAAATGAACACGAACCACTAACACGAACCACTAACATGAACACGAACCATTAACACGAACCACTAACACGAACCACTAAAATGAACACGATCCACTAACACGAACCACTAACACGAACCACTAAAATGAACACAAACCACTAAATCGAACCACTAAAATAAACACGAACCACTAACACAAACCACTAAATCGAACCACTAAATCGAACCACTAACACGAACCACTAACACGAACCACTAACACGAACCACTAAAATGAACACGAACCACTAACATGAACACGAACCACAAACACGAACCACTAACACGAACCACTAAAATGAACACGAACCACTAACACAAACCACTAAATCGAACCACTAAATCGAACCACTAACACGAACCACTATTACGAACCACTAACACGAACTACTAACACGAACCACTAACACGAAACACTAACACAAAACACTAACTCGAAACACTAACACGAAACACTAACACTAACACGAAACACTAACACTAACACGAAACACTAACACGAACACGAACCACTAACACGAACCACTAACATGAACACGAACCACTAACACAAAACACTAACACGAACTACTAACACGAACCACTAACACGAAACACTAACATGAAACACTAACACGAAACACTAACACGAAACACTAACACGAAACACTAACTCTAACACGAAAACTAACACTAACACGAACCACTAACACGATCACGAACCACTAACACGAACCACTATTACGAACCACTAACACGAACTACTAACACGAACTACTAACACGAACCACTAACACGAAACACTAACACGAAACACTAACACGAACAAAAAATACTAACACGAACCACTATTACGAACCACTAACACGAACTACTAACACGAACTACTAACACGAACCACTAACACGAACCACTAACACGAACCACTAACACGAACCACTAAATCGAACCACTAACACGAACCACTAACACGAACCACATACACGAACACAAACCACATCCACGAACACAAACCACTAACACGAAACACTAACACGAACCACTAACACGAACCACTTACACGAACTACTAACGCAAACCACTAACCCGAACCACTAACACCAATCCACTAACACGAAACACTAACACGAACTACTAACACGAACCAGTAACACGAACCACTAACACTAACACGAACCACTAACACAACTACTTACACAACCACAACCACGACTACAACCACTAACAGAAAAAAATACAAAAAAATGGTAGGTTAATTGTTCATAGCCCTTTTCAAACCTTTTATAAAAAAAACTGGTGATTTATGGTTACATAGCTACTTGGCTTTGTAATTGTTTATTCTCACATAAAGAGAAAGTATTGTGACCACGAGAAAATTCGATTTTGAGATTTTTGGATTTACACATTTTGAGGTCTTCTTAGTCCAAAAAATTGGTTTTTAAAAAATGTCTGTCTGTGCAGACGCCTGGAGCCTAAACTTAGTGGTTCGATTTAGTGGTTCGTGTTAGTGGTTCGTGTTAGTGGTTCGTGTTAGTGGTTCGATTTAGTGGTTCGTGTTAGTGGTTCGATTTAGTGGTTCGTGTTCATGTTAGTGGTTCGTGTTAGTGGTTCGTGTTCATTTTAGTGGTTCGTGTTAGTGGTTCGTGTTCATTTTAGTGGTTCGTGTTAGTGGTTCGTGTTCATTTTAATGGTTCGTGTTAGTGGTTCGATTTAGTGGTTCGTGTTAGTGGTTCGTGTTAGTGGTTCGTGTTTATTTTAATGGTTCGTGTTAGTGGTTCGTGTTAGTGGTTCGTGTTAGTGGTTCGATTTAGTGGTTCGTGTTAGTGGTTCGATTTAGTGGTTCGTGTTCATGTTAGTGGTTCGTGTTAGTGGTTCGTGTTAGTGGTTCGTGTTCATTTTAGTGGTTCGTGTTAGTGGTTCGTGTTCATTTTAGTGGTTCGTGTTAGTGGTTCGTGTTCATTTTAATGGTTCGTGTTAGTGGTTCGATTTAGTGGTTCGTGTTAGTGGTTCGTGTTAGTGGTTCGTGTTAGTGGTTCGTGTTTATTTTAATGGTTCGTGTTAGTGGTTCGTGTTAGTGGTTCGTGTTCATTTTAGTGGTTCGTGTTAGTGGTTCGTGTTCATGTTAGTGGTTCGTGTTAGTGGTTCGTGTTCATTTTAGTGGTTCGTGTTCATTTTAGTGGTTCGTGTTAGTGGTTCGTGTTCATTTTAATGGTTCGTGTTAGTGGTTCGATTTAGTGGTTCGTGTTAGTGGTTCGTGTTAGTGGTTCGTGTTCATTTTAGTGGTTCGTGTTAGTGGTTCGTGTTCATTTTAGTGGTTCGTGTTAGTGGTTCGTGTTCATTTTAATGGTTCGTGTTAGTGGTTCGATTTAGTGGTTCGATTTAGTGGTTCGATTCAGTGGTTCGATTTAGTGGTTCGTGTTAGTGGTTCATGTTAGTGGTTCGTGTTAGTGGTTCGTGTTAGTGGTTCGTGTTCATGTTAGTGGTTCGTGTTAGTGGTTCGTGTTCATGTTAGTGGTTCGTGTTAGTGGTTCGTGTTCATTTTAGTGGTTCGTGTTAGTGGTTCGTGTTCATTTTAATGGTTCGTGTTAGTGGTTCGATTTAGTGGTTCGTGTTAATAGTTCGTGTTAGTGGTTCGTGTTCATTTTAGTGGTTCGTGTTAGTGGTTCGTGTTCATTTTAGTGGTTCGTGTTAGTGGTTCGTGTTCATGTTAGTGGTTCGTGTTAGTGGTTCGTGTTCATTTTAGTGGTTCGTGTTAGTGGTTCGTGTTCATTTTAATGGTTCGTGTTAGTGGTTCGATTTAGTGGTTCGTGTTAATGGTTCGTGTTAGTGGTTCGTGTTCATTTTAGTGGTTCGTGTTAGTGGTTCGTGTTCATTTTAGTGGTTCGTGTTAGTGGTTCGTGTTCATTTTAGTGGTTCGTGTTAGTGGTTCGTGTTCATGTTAGTGGTTCGTGTTAGTGGTTCGTGTTCATGTTAGTGGTTCGTGTTAGTGGTTCGTGTTCATTTTAGTGGTTCGTGTTCATTTTAGTGGTTCGTGTTAGTGGTTCGTGTTCATTTTAATGGTTCGTGTTAGTGGTTCGATTTAGTGGTTCGTGTTAGTGGTTCGTGTTAGTGGTTCGTGGTTGTGGTTCGTGTTCATGTTAGTGGTTCGTGTTAGTGGTTCGTGTTCATTTTAATGGTTCGTGTTAGTGGTTCGATTTAGTGGTTCGTGTTAGTGGTTCGTGTTTGTGGTTCGTGTTCATTTTAGTGGTTCGTGTTTGTGGTTCGTGTTCATGTTAGTGGTTCGTGTTAGTGGTTCGTGTTCATTTTAGTGGTTCGTGTTAGTGGTTCGTGTTCATGTTAGTGGTTCGTGTTAGTGGTTCGTGTTAGTGGTTCGTGTTCATGTTAGTGGTTCGTGTTAGTGGTTCGTGTTCATTTTAGTGGTTCGTGTTAGTGGTTCGTGTTCATTTTAGTGGTTCGTGTTAGTGGTTCGTGTTCATGTTAGTGGTTCGTGTTAGTGGTTCGATTTAGTGGTTCGTGTTAGTGGTTCGATTTAGTGGTTCGTGTTCATGTTAGTGGTTCGTGTTAGTGGTTCGTGTTAGTGGTTCGTGTTCATTTTAGTGGTTCGTGTTAGTGGTTCGTGTTAGTGGTTCGTGTTCATTTTAGTGGTTCGTGTTAGTGGTTCGATTTAGTGGTTCGTGTTAGTGGTTCGTGTTAGTGGTTCGTGTTTATTTTAATGGTTCGTGTTAGTGGTTCGTGTTAGTGGTTCGTGTTTATTTTAATGGTTCGTGTTAGTGGTTCGTGTTAGTGGTTCGTGTTCATTTTAGTGGTTCGTGTTAGTGGTTCGTGTTCATGTTAGTGGTTCGTGTTAGTGGTTCGTGTTAGTGGTTTGTGATAGTGGTTCGTGTTAGTGGTTCGTGTTTGTGGTTCGTGTTCATGTTAGTGGTTCGTGTTAGTGGTTCGTGTTAGTGGTTCGTGTTAGTGGTTCGTGTTCATTTTAATGGTTCGTGTTAGTGGTTCGATTTAGTGGTTCGTGTTAGTGGTTCGTGTTAGTGGTTCGTGTTTATTTTAGTGGTTCGTGTTAGTGGTTCGTGTTCATGTTAGTGGTTCGTGTTAGTGGTTCGTGTTAGTGGTTCGTGGTTGTGGTTCGTGTTCATTTTAATGGTTAGAGTTAGTGGTTCGATTTAGTGGTTCGTGTTAGTGGTTCGTGTTTGTGGTTCGTGTTCATGTTAGTGGTTCGTGTTAGTGGTTCGTGTTTGTGGTTCGTGTTCATGTTAGTGGTTCGTGTTAGTGGTTCGTGTTCATTTTAGTGGTTCGTGTTAGTGGTTCGTGTTCATGTTAGTGGTTCGTGTTAGTGGTTCGTGTTAGTGGTTCGTGTTCATGTTAGTGGTTTGTGTTAGTGGTTCGTGTTCATTTTAGTGGTTCGTGTTAGTGGTTCGTGTTAGTGGTTCGATTTAGTGGTTCGATTTAGTGGTTTGTGTTCATTTTAGTGGTTCGTGTTAGTGGTTCGTGTTAGTGGTTCGTGTTAGTGGTTCGTGTTCATTTTAGTGGTTCGTGTTAGTGGTTCGTGTTAGTGGTTCGTGTTCATGTTAGTAGTTCGTGTTAGTAGTTCGTGTTCTTGGTTCGTGTTTGTGGTTTGTGTTAGTGTTTCGTGTTAGTGTTTCGTGTTAGTAGTTCGTGTTAGTGGTTCATGTTAGTGGGGCGTGTTTGTGGTTCGTGTTCATGTTAGTGGTTTGTGTTAGTGGTTCGTGTTCATTTTAGTGGTTCGTGTTAGTGGTTCGTGTTAGTGGTTCGATTTAGTGGTTCGATTTAGTGGTTTGTGTTCATTTTAGTGGTTCGTGTTAGTGGTTCGTGTTAGTGGTTCGTGTTAGTGGTTAGTGGTTCGTGTTAGTGGTTCGTGTTAGTGGTTCGTGTTCATTTTAGTGGTTCGTGTTAGTGGTTCGTGTTCATTTTAATGGTTCGTGTTAGTGGTTCGATTTAGTGGTTCGTGTTAGTGGTTCGTGTTAGTGGTTCGTGTTAGTGGTTCGTGTTAGTGGTTCGTGTTAGTGGTTCGTGTTTGTGGTTCGTGTTCATGTTAGTGGTTCGTGTTAGTGGTTCGTGTTCATTTTAGTGGTTCGTGTTAGTGGTTCGTGTTCATTTTAGTGGATCGTGTTAGTGGTTCGTGTTAGTGGTTCGTGTTAGTGTTAGTGTTTCGTGTTAGTGGTTCGTGTTAGTGTTAGTGTTCCGTGTTAGTGTTAGTGTTTCGTGTTAGTAATAGTGTTTCGTGATAGTGGTTCGTGTTAGTAGTTCGTGTTAGTGGTTCGTGTTCATTTTAGTGGTTCGTGTTAGTGTTTCGTGTTCATGTTAGTGGTTCGTGTTTGTGGTTCGTGTTCATGTTAGTGGTTTGTGTTAGTGGTTCGTGTTCATTTTAGTGGTTCGTGTTAGTGGTTCGTGAACACTAACACGAAACACTAACACTAACACGAACCACTAACACGAACACGAACCACTACCGCGTACACAAACCCATAACACGAACTACTAACACGAACCACTAACACGAACACGAACCCCTAACACGAACACGAACCACTAAAACGAAACACTAACACGAAACACTAACACGAACCACTAACACGAACACGAACCACTAACACGAACCACTAAAATGAACACGATCCACTAACACGAACCACTAACACGAACCACTAAAATGAACACAAACCACTAAATCGAACCACTAAAATAAACACGAACCACTAACACAAACCACTAAATCGAACCACTAAATCGAACCACTAACACGAACCACTAACACGAACCACTAACACGAACCACTAAAATGAACACGAACCACTAACATGAACACGAACCACAAACACGAACCACTAACACGAACCACTAAAATGAACACGAACCACTAACACAAACCACTAAATCGAACCACTAAATCGAACCACTAACACGAACCACTATTACGAACCACTAACACGAACTACTAACACGAACCACTAACACGAAACACTAACACAAAACACTAACTCGAAACACTAACACGAAACACTAACACTAACACGAAACACTAACACTAACACGAAACACTAACACGAACACGAACCACTAACACGAACCACTAACATGAACACGAACCACTAACACAAAACACTAACACGAACTACTAACACGAACCACTAACACGAAACACTAACATGAAACACTAACACGAAACACTAACACGAAACACTAACACGAAACACTAACTCTAACACGAAAACTAACACTAACACGAACCACTAACACGATCACGAACCACTAACACGAACCACTATTACGAACCACTAACACGAACTACTAACACGAACTACTAACACGAACCACTAACACGAAACACTAACACGAAACACTAACACGAACAAAAAATACTAACACGAACCACTATTACGAACCACTAACACGAACTACTAACACGAACTACTAACACGAACCACTAACACGAACCACTAACACGAACCACTAACACGAACCACTAAATCGAACCACTAACACGAACCACTAACACGAACCACATACACGAACACAAACCACATCCACGAACACAAACCACTAACACGAAACACTAACACGAACCACTAACACGAACCACTTACACGAACTACTAACGCAAACCACTAACCCGAACCACTAACACCAATCCACTAACACGAAACACTAACACGAACTACTAACACGAACCAGTAACACGAACCACTAACACTAACACGAACCACTAACACAACTACTTACACAACCACAACCACGACTACAACCACTAACAGAAAAAAATACAAAAAAATGGTAGGTTAATTGTTCATAGCCCTTTTCAAACCTTTTATAAAAAAAACTGGTGATTTATGGTTACATAGCTACTTGGCTTTGTAATTGTTTATTCTCACATAAAGAGAAAGTATTGTGACCACGAGAAAATTCGATTTTGAGATTTTTGGATTTACACATTTTGAGGTCTTCTTAGTCCAAAAAATTGGTTTTTAAAAAATGTCTGTCTGTGCAGACGCCTGGAGCCTAAACTTAGTGGTTCGATTTAGTGGTTCGTGTTAGTGGTTCGTGTTAGTGGTTCGTGTTAGTGGTTCGATTTAGTGGTTCGTGTTAGTGGTTCGATTTAGTGGTTCGTGTTCATGTTAGTGGTTCGTGTTAGTGGTTCGTGTTCATTTTAGTGGTTCGTGTTAGTGGTTCGTGTTCATTTTAGTGGTTCGTGTTAGTGGTTCGTGTTCATTTTAATGGTTCGTGTTAGTGGTTCGATTTAGTGGTTCGTGTTAGTGGTTCGTGTTAGTGGTTCGTGTTTATTTTAATGGTTCGTGTTAGTGGTTCGTGTTAGTGGTTCGTGTTAGTGGTTCGATTTAGTGGTTCGTGTTAGTGGTTCGATTTAGTGGTTCGTGTTCATGTTAGTGGTTCGTGTTAGTGGTTCGTGTTAGTGGTTCGTGTTCATTTTAGTGGTTCGTGTTAGTGGTTCGTGTTCATTTTAGTGGTTCGTGTTAGTGGTTCGTGTTCATTTTAATGGTTCGTGTTAGTGGTTCGATTTAGTGGTTCGTGTTAGTGGTTCGTGTTAGTGGTTCGTGTTAGTGGTTCGTGTTTATTTTAATGGTTCGTGTTAGTGGTTCGTGTTAGTGGTTCGTGTTCATTTTAGTGGTTCGTGTTAGTGGTTCGTGTTGTGGTTCATGTTAGTGGTTCATGTTAGTGGTTCGTGTTAGTGGTTCGTGTTAGTGGTTCGTGTTAGTGGTTCGTGTTCATGTTAGTGGTTTGTGTTAGTGGTTCGTGTTCATTTTAGTGGTTCGTGTTAGTGGTTCGTGTTAGTGGTTCGATTTAGTGGTTCGATTTAGTGGTTTGTGTTCATTTTAGTGGTTCGTGTTAGTGGTTCGTGTTCATTTTAGTGGTTCGTGTTAGTGGTTCGTGTTTGTGGTTCGTGTTATTGTTAGTGGTTCGTGTTAGTGGTTCGTGTTCATATTAGTGGTTCGTGTTAGTGGTTCGTGTTCATTTTAATGGTTCGTGTTAGTGGTTCGATTTAGTGGTTCGATTTAGTGGTTCGATTCAGTGGTTCGATTTAGTGGTTCGTGTTAGTGGTTCATGTTAGTGGTTCGTGTTAGTGGTTCGTGTTAGTGGTTCGTGTTCATGTTAGTGGTTCGTGTTAGTGGTTCGTGTTAGTGGTTCGTGTTAGTGGTTCGTGTTTGTGGTTCGTGTTCATGTTAGTGGTTCGTGTTAGTGGTTCGTGTTCATTTTAGTGGTTCGTGTTCATTTTAATGGTTCGTGTTAGTGGTTCGATTTAGTGGTTCGTGTTAGTGGTTCGTGTTAGTGGTTCGTGTTCATTTTAGTGGTTCGTGTTAGTGGTTCGTGTTCATGTTAGTGGTTCGTGTTAGTGGTTCGTGTTCATTTTAGTGGTTCGTGTTCATTTTAGTGGTTCGTGTTAGTGGTTCGTGTTCATTTTAATGGTTCGTGTTAGTGGTTCGATTTAGTGGTTCGTGTTAGTGGTTCGTGTTAGTGGTTCGTGTTCATGTTAGTGGTTTGTGTTAGTGGTTCGTGTTCATTTTAGTGGTTCGTGTTAGTGGTTCGTGTTAGTGGTTCGATTTAGTGGTTTGTGTTCATTTTAGTGGTTCGTGTTCATATTAGTGGTTCGTGTTAGTGGTTCGTGTTCATTTTAATGGTTCGTGTTAGTGGTTCGATTTAGTGGTTCGATTCAGTGGTTCGATTTAGTGGTTCGTGTTAGTGGTTCATGTTAGTGGTTCGTGTTAGTGGTTCGTGTTAGTGGTTCGTGTTCATGTTAGTGGTTCGTGTTAGTGGTTCGTGTTCATTTTAGTGGTTCGTGTTAGTGGTTCGTGTTCATTTTAGTGGTTCGTGTTAGTGGTTCGTGTTCATTTTAGTGGTTCGTGTTAGTGGTTCGTGTTCATTTTAATGGTTCGTGTTAGTGGTTCGATTTAGTGGTTCGTGTTAATGGTTCGTGTTAGTGGTTCGTGTTCATTTTAGTGGTTCGTGTTAGTGGTTCGTGTTCATTTTAGTGGTTCGTGTTAGTGGTTCGTGTTAGTGGTTCGTGTTCATGTTAGTGGTTCGTGTTAGTGGTTCGTGTTCATTTTAGTGGTTCGTGTTAGTGGTTCGTGTTCATTTTAGTGGTTCGTGTTAGTGGTTCGTGTTCATTTTAGTGGTTCGTGTTAGTGGTTCGTGTTCATTTTAATGGTTCGTGTTAGTGGTTCGATTTAGTGGTTCGTGTTAGTGGTTCGTGTTAGTGGTTCGTGTTAGTGGTTCGTGTTTATTTTAATGGTTCGTGTTAGTGGTTCGTGTTAGTGGTTCGTGTTCATTTTAGTGGTTCGTGTTAGTGGTTCGTGTTCATGTTAGTGGTTCGTGTTAGTGGTTCGTGTTCATTTTAATGGTTCGTGTTAGTGGTTCGATTTAGTGGTTCGTGTTAGTGGTTCGTGTTAGTGGTTCGTGTTCATTTTAGTGGTTCGTGTTAGTGGTTCGTGTTCATGTTAGTGGTTCGTGTTAGTGGTTCGTGTTCATTTTAGTGGTTCGTGTTAGTGGTTCGTGTTCATTTTAATGGTTAGTGTTAGTGGTTCGATTCAGTGGTTCGATTTAGTGGTTCGTGTTAGTGGTTCGTGTTTGTGGTTCGTGTTCATGTTAGTGGTTCGTGTTAGTGGTTCGTGTTCATATTAGTGGTTCGTGTTAGTGGTTCGTGTTCATTTTAATGGTTCGTGTTAGTGGTTCGATTTAGTGGTTCGATTTAGTGGTTCGATTTAGTGGTTCGATTCAGTGGTTCGATTTAGTGGTTCGTGTTAGTGGTTCGTGTTAGTGGTTCGTGTTCATATTAGTGGTTCGTGTTAGTGGTTCGTGTTCATTTTAATGGTTAGTGTTAGTGGTTCGATTCAGTGGTTCGATTCAGTGGTTCATTTTAGTGGTTCGTGTTAGTGGTTCGTGTTCATGTTAGTGGTTCGTGTTAGTGGTTCGTGTTCATATTAGTGGTTCGTGTTAGTGGTTCGTGTTCATTTTAATGGTTCGTGTTAGTGGTTCGATTTAGTGGTTCGATTTAGTGGTTCGATTCAGTGGTTCGATTTAGTGGTTCGTGTTAGTGGTTCGTGTTCATGTTAGTGGTTCGTGTTAGTGGTTCGTGTTAGTGGTTCGTGTTCATTTTAGTAGTTCGTGTTAGTGGTTCGTGTTCATATTAGTGGTTCGTGTTAGTGGTTCGTGTTCATTTTAATGGTTCGTGTTAGTGGTTCGATTTAGTGGTTCGATTTAGTGGTTCGATTCAGTGGTTCGATTTAGTGGTTCGTGTTAGTGGTTCATGTTAGTGGTTCGTGTTAGTGGTTCGTGTTAGTGGTTCGTGTTAGTGGTTCGTGTTCATTTTAGTGGTTCGTGTTAGTGGTTCGTGTTCATGTTAGTGGTTCGTGTTAGTGGTTCGATTTAGTGGTTCGTGTTAGTGGTTCGATTTAGTGGTTCGTGTTCATGTTAGTGGTTCGTGTTAGTGGTTCGTGTTAGTGGTTCGTGTTCATTTTAGTGGTTCGTGTTAGTGGTTCGTGTTCATTTTAGTGGTTCGTGTTAGTGGTTCGTGTTCATTTTAATGGTTCGTGTTAGTGGTTCGATTTAGTGGTTCGTGTTAGTGGTTCGTGTTAGTGGTTCGTGTTCATTTTAATGGTTCGTGTTAGTGGTTCGATTTAGTGGTTCGTGTTAGTGGTTCGTGTTAGTGGTTCGTGTTAGTGGTTCGTGTTAGTGGTTCGTGTTAGTGGTTCGTGTTAGTGGTTCGTGTTTGTGGTTCGTGTTCATTTTAGTGGTTCGTGTTAGTGGTTCGTGTTCATTTTAGTGGATCGTGTTAGTGGTTCGTGTTAGTGGTTCGTGTTAGTGTTAGTGTTTCGTGTTAGTGGTTCGTGTTAGTGTTAGTGTTCCGTGTTAGTGTTAGTGTTTCGTGTTAGTAATAGTGTTTCGTGATAGTGGTTCGTGTTAGTAGTTCGTGTTAGTGGTTCGTGTTCATTTTAGTGGTTCGTGTTAGTGTTTCGTGTTCATGTTAGTGGTTCGTGTTTGTGGTTCGTGTTCATGTTAGTGGTTTGTGTTAGTGGTTCGTGTTCATTTTAGTGGTTCGTGTTAGTGGTTCGTGAACACTAACACGAAACACTAACACTAACACGAACCACTAACACGAACACGAACCACTACCGCGTACACAAACCCATAACACGAACTACTAACACGAACCACTAACACGAACACGAACCCCTAACACGAACACGAACCACTAAAACGAAACACTAACACGAAACACTAACACGAACCACTAACACGAACACGAACCACTAACACGAACCACTAACATGAACCACTAACATGAACACGAACCACTAACACGAACCACTATTACGAACCACTAACACAAAACACTAACACGAACTACTAACACGAAACACTAACATGAAACACTAACACGAAACACTAACACGAAACACTAACACGAAACACTAACACGAAACACTAACACGAAACACTAACACGAAACACTAACACGAAACACTAACACGAAACACTAACACGAAACACTAACACGAAATACTAACACGAACACGAACCACTAACACGAACATGACCCACAAACACGAACCACTAACACGAACCACTAACACGAAACACTAACACAAAACACTAACTCGAAACACTAACACGAAACACTAACACTAACACGAAACACTAACACTAACACGAAACACTAACACGAACACGAACCACTAACATGAACACGAACCACTAACACGAACCACTAACACAAAACACTAACACGAACTACTAACACGAACCACTAACACGAAACACTAACATGAAACACTAACACGAAACACTAACACGAAACACTAACACGAAACACTAACTCTAACACGAAAACTAACACTAACACGAACCACTAACACGATCACGAACCACTAACACGAACCACTATTACGAACCACTAACACGAAACACTAACACAAAACACTAACACGAAATACTAACACGAACACGAACCACTAACATAAACAAATCCACTAACACGAACCACTATTACGAACACGAACCACTAAATCGAACCACTAACACGAACCATTAAAATGAACACGAACCACTAACACGAACCACTAAAATGAACACGAACCACTAACACGAACCACTAACACGAACCACTATTACGAACCACTAACACGAAACACTAACACAAAACACTAACACGAAATACTAACACGAACACGAACCACTAACATGAACAAATCCACTAACACGAACCACTATTACGAACACGAACCACTAAATCGAACCACTAACACGAACCATTAAAATGAACACGAACCACTAACACGAACCATTAAAATGAACACGAACCACTAACACGAACCACTAAAATGAACACGAACCACTAACACGAACCACTAAAATGAACACGAACCACTAACACGAACCACTAACACGAACCACTAACACGAACCACTAAATCGAACCACTAACACGAACCACTAAAATGAACACGAACCACTAACACGAACCACTAACACAACCACTAACACAACCACTAACACGAACCACTAACACGAACCACTAATTCGAACCACTAACATGAACCACTAACACGAACCACTAACACGAACCACTAATACAACCACTAACACAACCACTAATACAACCACTAACATAACCACTAACACAACCACTAACACAACCACAACCACAACCACTAACACAACCACAACCACTAACACAACCACTAACACAACCACAACCACTAACACAACCACAACCACTAACACAACCACTAACACAACCATAATCATTAAGATTATCATTATGATTATGATTATAATTATGTTTATGATTATGATTGTGATTATGATTATGATTATGATTATGATTATGATCATTTTCATTATTATTATCATCAGCATTATCATAATCGTAAGATCATAATCATAAAATCATAATCATAAAATCATAATCATAATATCATAATCAAAATCATAATATCATAATCATAATATCATAATCATAATCATAATATCATAATCATAATCATAATATCATAATCATGATATCATAATCATAATCATAATATCATTATCATAATCATAAGTATCCGTATCAGTTTCCATATATGTATCCGTATCAATATCCCGTAGTATTCGTATTATTATCATTATCATTATCCACAACAACCACATCCACAACCACAACCATAACCACAACCACAACTATAACCACAACTACAACCACAACCACAACCACTACCACAACCACAACCACATCCACAATCACAACAACTAACACAACAACTAGCACAACAACTAACACAACAACTAACACAACAACTAACACAACAACTAACACAACAACTAACACAACAACTAACACAACAACTAACACAACAACTAACACAACAACTAACACAACCACTAACACAACCACTAACACAACCACTAACACAACCACTAACACAACCACAACCACAACCACTAACACAACCACAACCACAAACACAACCACAACTACTAACACAACCACTTACACAACCACAACCACAACTACAACCATAATCATTCAGATTATGATGATGATTATGATTATGATTATGATCATTATCATTAATATTATCATTATTATTATCATTATCATAATATCATAATCATAATATCATTATCATAATCATAAGTATCCATATCAGTTCCATATATGTATCCGTATCAGTATCCCGTAGTATTCGTATCATTATCATTATCATTATACACAACAACCACATCCACAAACACCAACCTCTAACACAACCACTAACACAACCACTAACACAACCACTAACACGAACCACTAACACAACCACTAACACAACCACTAACACGAACCACTAACACGAACCACTAATTCGAACCACTAACATGAACCACTAACACGAACCACTAACACGAACCACTAATACAACCACTAACACAACCACTAATACAACCACTAACATAACCACTAACACAACCACTAACACAACCACAACCACAACCACTAACAAAACCACAACCACTAACACAACCACTAACACAACCACAACCACTAACACAACCACAACCACTAACACAACCACTAACACAACCATAATCATTAAGATTATCATTATGATTATGATTATAATTATGTTTATGATTATGATTGTGATTATGATTATGATTATGATTATGATTATGATCATTTTCATTATTATTATCATCAGCATTATCATAATCGTAAGATCATAATCATAAAATCATAATCATAATATCATAATCAAAATCATAATATCATAATCATAATATCATAATCATAATCATAATATCATAATCATAATCATAATATCATAATCATGATATCATAATCATAATCATAATATCATTATCATAATCATAAGTATCCGTATCAGTTTCCATATATGTATCCGTATCAGTATCCCGTAGTATTCGTATTATTATCATTATCCACAGTAACCACATCCACAACCACAACCATAACCACAACCACAACTATAACTACAACTACAACCACAACCACAACCACAACCACAACCTCAACCACTACCACAACCACAACCACAACTACAACCACTAACACAACAACTAACACATCCACAACCACAACCACTAACACAACAACTAACACAACCACAACCAAAACCACTAACACAACCACTAAAACAACCACAACCACAACTACAACCATAATCATTAAGATTATGATTATGATTATGATTATGATTATGATCATTATCATTATTATTATCATTATAATTATCATTATCATAATATCATAATCATAATATCATAATCATAATATCATAATCATAATATCATTATCATAAGCATAAGTATCCATATCAGTTCCATATATGTTTCCGTATCAGTATCCCGAAGTATTCGTATCATTATTATTATCATTATACACAACAATCACATCCACTAACACCAACCACTAACACAACCACTAACACAACCACAAACGCAACTACCAACGCAACCACAAACGCAACCACAAACGCAACTACCAACGCAACCACTAACACGAACCACTAACACGAACCACTAACACGAACCACTAATACAACCACTAACACAACCACTAACACAACCACAACCACAACTACAACCATAATCATTAAGATTATGATTATGATAATGATCATAATCATTATCATTATCATAATCATAAGTATCCGTATCAGTTTTCATATATGTATCCTTATCAGTAACCACTAGTATCCGTATTAGTATCCCGTATATCTTTTCCGTATTGACTATACCGTATTCACATGTTAGTATTTCGTGTTCGTGTTAGTGGTTCGTGTTAGTGGTTCGTGTTAGTGGTTCGTGTTAGTGGTTCGTGTTAGTGGTTAGTGTTAGTGGTTCGTTTTAGTGGTTCGTGTTAGTGGTTCGTGTTAGTGGTTCGTGTTAGTGGTTCGTGTTAGTGGTTCATGTTAGTGGTTCATGTTAGTGGTTCGTGTTAGTGGTTCGTGTTAGTGGTTCGTGTTAGTGGTTCGTGTTCATGTTAGTGGTTTGTGTTAGTGGTTCGTGTTCATTTTAGTGGTTCGTGTTAGTGGTTCGTGTTAGTGGTTCGATTTAGTGGTTCGATTTAGTGGTTTGTGTTCATTTTAGTGGTTCGTGTTAGTGGTTCGTGTTCATTTTAGTGGTTCGTGTTAGTGGTTCGTGTTTGTGGTTCGTGTTATTGTTAGTGGTTCGTGTTAGTGGTTCGTGTTCATATTAGTGGTTCGTGTTAGTGGTTCGTGTTCATTTTAATGGTTCGTGTTAGTGGTTCGATTTAGTGGTTCGATTTAGTGGTTCGATTCAGTGGTTCGATTTAGTGGTTCGTGTTAGTGGTTCATGTTAGTGGTTCGTGTTAGTGGTTCGTGTTAGTGGTTCGTGTTCATGTTAGTGGTTCGTGTTAGTGGTTCGTGTTAGTGGTTCGTGTTAGTGGTTCGTGTTTGTGGTTCGTGTTCATGTTAGTGGTTCGTGTTAGTGGTTCGTGTTCATTTTAGTGGTTCGTGTTCATTTTAATGGTTCGTGTTAGTGGTTCGATTTAGTGGTTCGTGTTAGTGGTTCGTGTTAGTGGTTCGTGTTCATTTTAGTGGTTCGTGTTAGTGGTTCGTGTTCATGTTAGTGGTTCGTGTTAGTGGTTCGTGTTCATTTTAGTGGTTCGTGTTCATTTTAGTGGTTCGTGTTAGTGGTTCGTGTTCATTTTAATGGTTCGTGTTAGTGGTTCGATTTAGTGGTTCGTGTTAGTGGTTCGTGTTAGTGGTTCGTGTTCATGTTAGTGGTTTGTGTTAGTGGTTCGTGTTCATTTTAGTGGTTCGTGTTAGTGGTTCGTGTTAGTGGTTCGATTTAGTGGTTTGTGTTCATTTTAGTGGTTCGTGTTAGTGGTTCGTGTTCATATTAGTGGTTCGTGTTAGTGGTTCGTGTTCATTTTAATGGTTCGTGTTAGTGGTTCGATTTAGTGGTTCGATTCAGTGGTTCGATTTAGTGGTTCGTGTTAGTGGTTCATGTTAGTGGTTCGTGTTAGTGGTTCGTGTTAGTGGTTCGTGTTCATGTTAGTGGTTCGTGTTAGTGGTTCGTGTTCATTTTAGTGGTTCGTGTTAGTGGTTCGTGTTCATTTTAGTGGTTCGTGTTAGTGGTTCGTGTTCATTTTAGTGGTTCGTGTTAGTGGTTCGTGTTCATTTTAATGGTTCGTGTTAGTGGTTCGATTTAGTGGTTCGTGTTAATGGTTCGTGTTAGTGGTTCGTGTTCATTTTAGTGGTTCGTGTTAGTGGTTCGTGTTCATTTTAGTGGTTCGTGTTAGTGGTTCGTGTTCATGTTAGTGGTTCGTGTTAGTGGTTCGTGTTCATGTTAGTGGTTCGTGTTAGTGGTTCGTGTTCATTTTAGTGGTTCGTGTTAGTGGTTCGTGTTCATTTTAGTGGTTCGTGTTAGTGGTTCGTGTTCATTTTAGTGGTTCGTGTTAGTGGTTCGTGTTCATTTTAATGGTTCGTGTTAGTGGTTCGATTTAGTGGTTCGTGTTAGTGGTTCGTGTTAGTGGTTCGTGTTAGTGGTTCGTGTTTATTTTAATGGTTCGTGTTAGTGGTTCGTGTTAGTGGTTCGTGTTCATTTTAGTGGTTCGTGTTAGTGGTTCGTGTTCATGTTAGTGGTTCGTGTTAGTGGTTCGTGTTCATTTTAATGGTTCGTGTTAGTGGTTCGATTTAGTGGTTCGTGTTAGTGGTTCGTGTTAGTGGTTCGTGTTCATTTTAGTGGTTCGTGTTAGTGGTTCGTGTTCATGTTAGTGGTTCGTGTTAGTGGTTCGTGTTCATTTTAGTGGTTCGTGTTAGTGGTTCGTGTTCATTTTAATGGTTAGTGTTAGTGGTTCGATTCAGTGGTTCGATTTAGTGGTTCGTGTTAGTGGTTCGTGTTTGTGGTTCGTGTTCATGTTAGTGGTTCGTGTTAGTGGTTCGTGTTCATATTAGTGGTTCGTGTTAGTGGTTCGTGTTCATTTTAATGGTTCGTGTTAGTGGTTCGATTTAGTGGTTCGATTTAGTGGTTCGATTTAGTGGTTCGATTCAGTGGTTCGATTTAGTGGTTCGTGTTAGTGGTTCGTGTTAGTGGTTCGTGTTCATATTAGTGGTTCGTGTTAGTGGTTCGTGTTCATTTTAATGGTTAGTGTTAGTGGTTCGATTCAGTGGTTCGATTCAGTGGTTCATTTTAGTGGTTCGTGTTAGTGGTTCGTGTTCATGTTAGTGGTTCGTGTTAGTGGTTCGTGTTCATATTAGTGGTTCGTGTTAGTGGTTCGTGTTCATTTTAATGGTTCGTGTTAGTGGTTCGATTTAGTGGTTCGATTTAGTGGTTCGATTCAGTGGTTCGATTTAGTGGTTCGTGTTAGTGGTTCGTGTTCATGTTAGTGGTTCGTGTTAGTGGTTCGTGTTAGTGGTTCGTGTTCATTTTAGTAGTTCGTGTTAGTGGTTCGTGTTCATATTAGTGGTTCGTGTTAGTGGTTCGTGTTCATTTTAATGGTTCGTGTTAGTGGTTCGATTTAGTGGTTCGATTTAGTGGTTCGATTCAGTGGTTCGATTTAGTGGTTCGTGTTAGTGGTTCATGTTAGTGGTTCGTGTTAGTGGTTCGTGTTAGTGGTTCGTGTTAGTGGTTCGTGTTCATTTTAGTGGTTCGTGTTAGTGGTTCGTGTTCATGTTAGTGGTTCGTGTTAGTGGTTCGATTTAGTGGTTCGTGTTAGTGGTTCGATTTAGTGGTTCGTGTTCATGTTAGTGGTTCGTGTTAGTGGTTCGTGTTAGTGGTTCGTGTTCATTTTAGTGGTTCGTGTTAGTGGTTCGTGTTCATTTTAGTGGTTCGTGTTAGTGGTTCGTGTTCATTTTAATGGTTCGTGTTAGTGGTTCGATTTAGTGGTTCGTGTTAGTGGTTCGTGTTAGTGGTTCGTGTTAGTGGTTCGTGTTTATTTTAATGGTTCGTGTTAGTGGTTCGTGTTAGTGGTTCGTGTTTATTTTAATGGTTCGTGTTAGTGGTTCGTGTTAGTGGTTCGTGTTCATTTTAGTGGTTCGTGTTAGTGGTTCGTGTTCATGTTAGTGGTTCGTGTTAGTGGTTCGTGTTAGTGGTTCGTGTTCATTTTAGTGGTTCGTGTTAGTGGTTCGTGTTCATTTTAGTGGTTCGTGTTAGTGGTTCGTGTTCATTTTAGTGGTTCGTGTTAGTGGTTCGTGTTCATGTTAGTGGTTCGTGTTAGTGGTTCGATTTAGTGGTTCGTGTTAGTGGTTCGATTTAGTGGTTCGTGTTCATGTTAGTGGTTCGTGTTAGTGGTTCGTGTTAGTGGTTCGTGTTCATTTTAGTGGTTCGTGTTAGTGGTTCGTGTTCATTTTAGTGGTTCGTGTTAGTGGTTCGTGTTCATTTTAATGGTTCGTGTTAGTGGTTCGATTTAGTGGTTCGTGTTAGTGGTTCGTGTTAGTGGTTCGTGTTTATTTTAATGGTTCGTGTTAGTGGTTCGTGTTAGTGGTTCGTGTTTATTTTAATGGTTCGTGTTAGTGGTTCGTGTTAGTGGTTCGTGTTCATTTTAGTGGTTCGTGTTAGTGGTTCGTGTTCATGTTAGTGGTTCGTGTTAGTGGTTCGTGTTAGTGGTTTGTGATAGTGGTTCGTGTTAGTGGTTCGTGTTTGTGGTTCGTGTTCATGTTAGTGGTTCGTGTTAGTGGTTCGTGTTAGTGGTTCGTGTTCATTTTAATGGTTCGTGTTAGTGGTTCGATTTAGTGGTTCGTGTTAGTGGTTCGTGTTAGTGGTTCGTGTTTATTTTAGTGGTTCGTGTTAGTGGTTCGTGTTCATGTTAGTGGTTCGTGTTAGTGGTTCGTGTTAGTGGTTCGTGGTTGTGGTTCGTGTTCATTTTAATGGTTAGAGTTAGTGGTTCGATTTAGTGGTTCGTGTTAGTGGTTCGTGTTTGTGGTTCGTGTTCATGTTAGTGGTTCGTGTTAGTGGTTCGTGTTTGTGGTTCGTGTTCATGTTAGTGGTTCGTGTTAGTGGTTCGTGTTCATTTTAGTGGTTCGTGTTAGTGGTTCGTGTTCATGTTAGTGGTTCGTGTTAGTGGTTCGTGTTAGTGGTTCGTGTTCATGTTAGTGGTTCGTGTTAGTGGTTCGTGTTCATTTTAGTGGTTCGTGTTAGTGGTTCGTGTTCATTTTAGTGGTTCGTGTTAGTGGTTCGTGTTCATGTTAGTGGTTCGTGTTAGTGGTTCGATTTAGTGGTTCGTGTTCATGTTAGTGGTTCGTGTTAGTGGTTCGTGTTAGTGGTTCGTGTTCATTTTAGTGGTTCGTGTTAGTGGTTCGTGTTAGTGGTTCGTGTTCATTTTAGTGGTTCGTGTTAGTGGTTCGATTTAGTGGTTCGTGTTAGTGGTTCGTGTTAGTGGTTCGTGTTTATTTTAATGGTTCGTGTTAGTGGTTCGTGTTAGTGGTTCGTGTTTATTTTAATGGTTCGTGTTAGTGGTTCGTGTTAGTGGTTCGTGTTCATTTTAGTGGTTCGTGTTAGTGGTTCGTGTTCATGTTAGTGGTTCGTGTTAGTGGTTCGTGTTAGTGGTTTGTGATAGTGGTTCGTGTTAGTGGTTCGTGTTTGTGGTTCGTGTTCATGTTAGTGGTTCGTGTTAGTGGTTCGTGTTAGTGGTTCGTGTTAGTGGTTCGTGTTCATTTTAATGGTTCGTGTTAGTGGTTCGATTTAGTGGTTCGTGTTAGTGGTTCGTGTTAGTGGTTCGTGTTTATTTTAGTGGTTCGTGTTAGTGGTTCGTGTTCATGTTAGTGGTTCGTGTTAGTGGTTCGTGTTAGTGGTTCGTGGTTGTGGTTCGTGTTCATTTTAATGGTTAGAGTTAGTGGTTCGATTTAGTGGTTCGTGTTAGTGGTTCGTGTTTGTGGTTCGTGTTCATGTTAGTGGTTCGTGTTAGTGGTTCGTGTTTGTGGTTCGTGTTCATGTTAGTGGTTCGTGTTAGTGGTTCGTGTTCATTTTAGTGGTTCGTGTTAGTGGTTCGTGTTCATGTTAGTGGTTCGTGTTAGTGGTTCGTGTTAGTGGTTCGTGTTCATGTTAGTGGTTTGTGTTAGTGGTTCGTGTTCATTTTAGTGGTTCGTGTTAGTGGTTCGTGTTAGTGGTTCGATTTAGTGGTTCGATTTAGTGGTTTGTGTTCATTTTAGTGGTTCGTGTTAGTGGTTCGTGTTAGTGGTTCGTGTTAGTGGTTCGTGTTCATTTTAGTGGTTCGTGTTAGTGGTTCGTGTTAGTGGTTCGTGTTCATGTTAGTAGTTCGTGTTAGTAGTTCGTGTTCTTGGTTCGTGTTTGTGGTTTGTGTTAGTGTTTCGTGTTAGTGTTTCGTGTTAGTAGTTCGTGTTAGTGGTTCATGTTAGTGGGGCGTGTTTGTGGTTCGTGTTCATGTTAGTGGTTTGTGTTAGTGGTTCGTGTTCATTTTAGTGGTTCGTGTTAGTGGTTCGTGTTAGTGGTTCGATTTAGTGGTTCGATTTAGTGGTTTGTGTTCATTTTAGTGGTTCGTGTTAGTGGTTCGTGTTAGTGGTTCGTGTTAGTGGTTAGTGGTTCGTGTTAGTGGTTCGTGTTAGTGGTTCGTGTTCATTTTAGTGGTTCGTGTTAGTGGTTCGTGTTCATTTTAATGGTTCGTGTTAGTGGTTCGATTTAGTGGTTCGTGTTAGTGGTTCGTGTTAGTGGTTCGTGTTAGTGGTTCGTGTTAGTGGTTCGTGTTAGTGGTTCGTGTTTGTGGTTCGTGTTCATGTTAGTGGTTCGTGTTAGTGGTTCGTGTTCATTTTAGTGGTTCGTGTTAGTGGTTCGTGTTCATTTTAGTGGATCGTGTTAGTGGTTCGTGTTAGTGGTTCGTGTTAGTGTTAGTGTTTCGTGTTAGTGGTTCGTGTTAGTGTTAGTGTTCCGTGTTAGTGTTAGTGTTTCGTGTTAGTAATAGTGTTTCGTGATAGTGGTTCGTGTTAGTAGTTCGTGTTAGTGGTTCGTGTTCATTTTAGTGGTTCGTGTTAGTGTTTCGTGTTCATGTTAGTGGTTCGTGTTTGTGGTTCGTGTTCATGTTAGTGGTTTGTGTTAGTGGTTCGTGTTCATTTTAGTGGTTCGTGTTAGTGGTTCGTGAACACTAACACGAAACACTAACACTAACACGAACCACTAACACGAACACGAACCACTACCGCGTACACAAACCCATAACACGAACTACTAACACGAACCACTAACACGAACACGAACCCCTAACACGAACACGAACCACTAAAACGAAACACTAACACGAAACACTAACACGAACCACTAACACGAACACGAACCACTAACACGAACCACTAAAATGAACACGATCCACTAACACGAACCACTAACACGAACCACTAAAATGAACACAAACCACTAAATCGAACCACTAAAATAAACACGAACCACTAACACAAACCACTAAATCGAACCACTAAATCGAACCACTAACACGAACCACTAACACGAACCACTAACACGAACCACTAAAATGAACACGAACCACTAACATGAACACGAACCACAAACACGAACCACTAACACGAACCACTAAAATGAACACGAACCACTAACACAAACCACTAAATCGAACCACTAAATCGAACCACTAACACGAACCACTATTACGAACCACTAACACGAACTACTAACACGAACCACTAACACGAAACACTAACACAAAACACTAACTCGAAACACTAACACGAAACACTAACACTAACACGAAACACTAACACTAACACGAAACACTAACACGAACACGAACCACTAACACGAACCACTAACATGAACACGAACCACTAACACAAAACACTAACACGAACTACTAACACGAACCACTAACACGAAACACTAACATGAAACACTAACACGAAACACTAACACGAAACACTAACACGAAACACTAACTCTAACACGAAAACTAACACTAACACGAACCACTAACACGATCACGAACCACTAACACGAACCACTATTACGAACCACTAACACGAACTACTAACACGAACTACTAACACGAACCACTAACACGAAACACTAACACGAAACACTAACACGAACAAAAAATACTAACACGAACCACTATTACGAACCACTAACACGAACTACTAACACGAACTACTAACACGAACCACTAACACGAACCACTAACACGAACCACTAACACGAACCACTAAATCGAACCACTAACACGAACCACTAACACGAACCACATACACGAACACAAACCACATCCACGAACACAAACCACTAACACGAAACACTAACACGAACCACTAACACGAACCACTTACACGAACTACTAACGCAAACCACTAACCCGAACCACTAACACCAATCCACTAACACGAAACACTAACACGAACTACTAACACGAACCAGTAACACGAACCACTAACACTAACACGAACCACTAACACAACTACTTACACAACCACAACCACGACTACAACCACTAACAGAAAAAAATACAAAAAAATGGTAGGTTAATTGTTCATAGCCCTTTTCAAACCTTTTATAAAAAAAACTGGTGATTTATGGTTACATAGCTACTTGGCTTTGTAATTGTTTATTCTCACATAAAGAGAAAGTATTGTGACCACGAGAAAATTCGATTTTGAGATTTTTGGATTTACACATTTTGAGGTCTTCTTAGTCCAAAAAATTGGTTTTTAAAAAATGTCTGTCTGTGCAGACGCCTGGAGCCTAAACTTAGTGGTTCGATTTAGTGGTTCGTGTTAGTGGTTCGTGTTAGTGGTTCGTGTTAGTGGTTCGATTTAGTGGTTCGTGTTAGTGGTTCGATTTAGTGGTTCGTGTTCATGTTAGTGGTTCGTGTTAGTGGTTCGTGTTCATTTTAGTGGTTCGTGTTAGTGGTTCGTGTTCATTTTAGTGGTTCGTGTTAGTGGTTCGTGTTCATTTTAATGGTTCGTGTTAGTGGTTCGATTTAGTGGTTCGTGTTAGTGGTTCGTGTTAGTGGTTCGTGTTTATTTTAATGGTTCGTGTTAGTGGTTCGTGTTAGTGGTTCGTGTTAGTGGTTCGTGTTAGTGGTTCGATTTAGTGGTTCGTGTTAGTGGTTCGATTTAGTGGTTCGTGTTCATGTTAGTGGTTCGTGTTAGTGGTTCGTGTTAGTGGTTCGTGTTCATTTTAGTGGTTCGTGTTAGTGGTTCGTGTTCATTTTAGTGGTTCGTGTTAGTGGTTCGTGTTCATTTTAATGGTTCGTGTTAGTGGTTCGATTTAGTGGTTCGTGTTAGTGGTTCGTGTTAGTGGTTCGTGTTAGTGGTTCGTGTTTATTTTAATGGTTCGTGTTAGTGGTTCGTGTTAGTGGTTCGTGTTCATTTTAGTGGTTCGTGTTAGTGGTTCGTGTTCGTGTTAGTGGTTCGTGTTAGTGGTTCGTGTTAGTGGTTCGTGTTCATGTTAGTGGTTTGTGTTAGTGGTTCGTGTTCATTTTAGTGGTTCGTGTTAGTGGTTCGTGTTAGTGGTTCGATTTAGTGGTTCGATTTAGTGGTTTGTGTTCATTTTAGTGGTTCGTGTTAGTGGTTCGTGTTCATTTTAGTGGTTCGTGTTAGTGGTTCGTGTTTGTGGTTCGTGTTATTGTTAGTGGTTCGTGTTAGTGGTTCGTGTTCATATTAGTGGTTCGTGTTAGTGGTTCGTGTTCATTTTAATGGTTCGTGTTAGTGGTTCGATTTAGTGGTTCGATTTAGTGGTTCGATTCAGTGGTTCGATTTAGTGGTTCGTGTTAGTGGTTCATGTTAGTGGTTCGTGTTAGTGGTTCGTGTTAGTGGTTCGTGTTCATGTTAGTGGTTCGTGTTAGTGGTTCGTGTTAGTGGTTCGTGTTAGTGGTTCGTGTTTGTGGTTCGTGTTCATGTTAGTGGTTCGTGTTAGTGGTTCGTGTTCATTTTAGTGGTTCGTGTTCATTTTAATGGTTCGTGTTAGTGGTTCGATTTAGTGGTTCGTGTTAGTGGTTCGTGTTAGTGGTTCGTGTTCATTTTAGTGGTTCGTGTTAGTGGTTCGTGTTCATGTTAGTGGTTCGTGTTAGTGGTTCGTGTTCATTTTAGTGGTTCGTGTTCATTTTAGTGGTTCGTGTTAGTGGTTCGTGTTCATTTTAATGGTTCGTGTTAGTGGTTCGATTTAGTGGTTCGTGTTAGTGGTTCGTGTTAGTGGTTCGTGTTCATGTTAGTGGTTTGTGTTAGTGGTTCGTGTTCATTTTAGTGGTTCGTGTTAGTGGTTCGTGTTAGTGGTTCGATTTAGTGGTTTGTGTTCATTTTAGTGGTTCGTGTTAGTGGTTCGTGTTCATATTAGTGGTTCGTGTTAGTGGTTCGTGTTCATTTTAATGGTTCGTGTTAGTGGTTCGATTTAGTGGTTCGATTCAGTGGTTCGATTTAGTGGTTCGTGTTAGTGGTTCATGTTAGTGGTTCGTGTTAGTGGTTCGTGTTAGTGGTTCGTGTTCATGTTAGTGGTTCGTGTTAGTGGTTCGTGTTCATTTTAGTGGTTCGTGTTAGTGGTTCGTGTTCATTTTAGTGGTTCGTGTTAGTGGTTCGTGTTCATTTTAGTGGTTCGTGTTAGTGGTTCGTGTTCATTTTAATGGTTCGTGTTAGTGGTTCGTGTTAGTGGTTCGTGTTAGTGGTTCGTGTTAGTGGTTCGATTTAGTGGTTCGTGTTAGTGGTTCGATTTAGTGGTTCGTGTTCATGTTAGTGGTTCGTGTTAGTGGTTCGTGTTAGTGGTTCGTGTTCATTTTAGTGGTTCGTGTTAGTGGTTCGTGTTCATTTTAGTGGTTCGTGTTAGTGGTTCGTGTTCATTTTAATGGTTCGTGTTAGTGGTTCGATTTAGTGGTTCGTGTTAGTGGTTCGTGTTAGTGGTTCGTGTTAGTGGTTCGTGTTTATTTTAATGGTTCGTGTTAGTGGTTCGTGTTAGTGGTTCGTGTTCATTTTAGTGGTTCGTGTTAGTGGTTCGTGTTCGTGTTAGTGGTTCGTGTTAGTGGTTCGTGTTAGTGGTTCGTGTTCATGTTAGTGGTTTGTGTTAGTGGTTCGTGTTCATTTTAGTGGTTCGTGTTAGTGGTTCGTGTTAGTGGTTCGATTTAGTGGTTCGATTTAGTGGTTTGTGTTCATTTTAGTGGTTCGTGTTAGTGGTTCGTGTTCATTTTAGTGGTTCGTGTTAGTGGTTCGTGTTTGTGGTTCGTGTTATTGTTAGTGGTTCGTGTTAGTGGTTCGTGTTCATATTAGTGGTTCGTGTTAGTGGTTCGTGTTCATTTTAATGGTTCGTGTTAGTGGTTCGATTTAGTGGTTCGATTTAGTGGTTCATGTTAGTGGTTCGTGTTAGTGGTTCGTGTTAGTGGTTCGTGTTCATGTTAGTGGTTCGTGTTAGTGGTTCGTGTTAGTGGTTCGTGTTAGTGGTTCGTGTTTGTGGTTCGTGTTCATGTTAGTGGTTCGTGTTAGTGGTTCGTGTTCATTTTAGTGGTTCGTGTTCATTTTAATGGTTCGTGTTAGTGGTTCGATTTAGTGGTTCGTGTTAGTGGTTCGTGTTAGTGGTTCGTGTTCATTTTAGTGGTTCGTGTTAGTGGTTCGTGTTCATGTTAGTGGTTCGTGTTAGTGGTTCGTGTTCATTTTAGTGGTTCGTGTTCATTTTAGTGGTTCGTGTTAGTGGTTCGTGTTCATTTTAATGGTTCGTGTTAGTGGTTCGATTTAGTGGTTCGTGTTAGTGGTTCGTGTTAGTGGTTCGTGTTCATGTTAGTGGTTTGTGTTAGTGGTTCGTGTTCATTTTAGTGGTTCGTGTTAGTGGTTCGTGTTAGTGGTTCGATTTAGTGGTTTGTGTTCATTTTAGTGGTTCGTGTTAGTGGTTCGTGTTCATATTAGTGGTTCGTGTTAGTGGTTCGTGTTCATTTTAATGGTTCGTGTTAGTGGTTCGATTTAGTGGTTCGATTCAGTGGTTCGATTTAGTGGTTCGTGTTAGTGGTTCATGTTAGTGGTTCGTGTTAGTGGTTCGTGTTAGTGGTTCGTGTTCATGTTAGTGGTTCGTGTTAGTGGTTCGTGTTCATTTTAGTGGTTCGTGTTAGTGGTTCGTGTTCATTTTAGTGGTTCGTGTTAGTGGTTCGTGTTCATTTTAGTGGTTCGTGTTAGTGGTTCGTGTTCATTTTAATGGTTCGTGTTAGTGGTTCGATTTAGTGGTTCGTGTTAATGGTTCGTGTTAGTGGTTCGTGTTCATTTTAGTGGTTCGTGTTAGTGGTTCGTGTTCATTTTAGTGGTTCGTGTTAGTGGTTCGTGTTCATGTTAGTGGTTCGTGTTAGTGGTTCGTGTTCATGTTAGTGGTTCGTGTTAGTGGTTCGTGTTCATTTTAGTGGTTCGTGTTAGTGGTTCGTGTTCATTTTAGTGGTTCGTGTTAGTGGTTCGTGTTCATTTTAGTGGTTCGTGTTAGTGGTTCGTGTTCATTTTAATGGTTCGTGTTAGTGGTTCGATTTAGTGGTTCGTGTTAGTGGTTCGTGTTAGTGGTTCGTGTTAGTGGTTCGTGTTTATTTTAATGGTTCGTGTTAGTGGTTCGTGTTAGTGGTTCGTGTTCATTTTAGTGGTTCGTGTTAGTGGTTCGTGTTCATGTTAGTGGTTCGTGTTAGTGGTTCGTGTTCATTTTAATGGTTCGTGTTAGTGGTTCGATTTAGTGGTTCGTGTTAGTGGTTCGTGTTAGTGGTTCGTGTTCATTTTAGTGGTTCGTGTTAGTGGTTCGTGTTCATGTTAGTGGTTCGTGTTAGTGGTTCGTGTTCATTTTAGTGGTTCGTGTTAGTGGTTCGTGTTCATTTTAATGGTTAGTGTTAGTGGTTCGATTCAGTGGTTCGATTTAGTGGTTCGTGTTAGTGGTTCGTGTTTGTGGTTCGTGTTCATGTTAGTGGTTCGTGTTAGTGGTTCGTGTTCATATTAGTGGTTCGTGTTAGTGGTTCGTGTTCATTTTAATGGTTCGTGTTAGTGGTTCGATTTAGTGGTTCGATTTAGTGGTTCGATTTAGTGGTTCGATTCAGTGGTTCGATTTAGTGGTTCGTGTTAGTGGTTCGTGTTAGTGGTTCGTGTTCATATTAGTGGTTCGTGTTAGTGGTTCGTGTTCATTTTAATGGTTAGTGTTAGTGGTTCGATTCAGTGGTTCGATTCAGTGGTTCATTTTAGTGGTTCGTGTTAGTGGTTCGTGTTCATGTTAGTGGTTCGTGTTAGTGGTTCGTGTTCATATTAGTGGTTCGTGTTAGTGGTTCGTGTTCATTTTAATGGTTCGTGTTAGTGGTTCGATTTAGTGGTTCGATTTAGTGGTTCGATTCAGTGGTTCGATTTAGTGGTTCGTGTTAGTGGTTCGTGTTCATGTTAGTGGTTCGTGTTAGTGGTTCGTGTTAGTGGTTCGTGTTCATTTTAGTAGTTCGTGTTAGTGGTTCGTGTTCATATTAGTGGTTCGTGTTAGTGGTTCGTGTTCATTTTAATGGTTCGTGTTAGTGGTTCGATTTAGTGGTTCGATTTAGTGGTTCGATTCAGTGGTTCGATTTAGTGGTTCGTGTTAGTGGTTCATGTTAGTGGTTCGTGTTAGTGGTTCGTGTTAGTGGTTCGTGTTAGTGGTTCGTGTTCATTTTAGTGGTTCGTGTTAGTGGTTCGTGTTCATGTTAGTGGTTCGTGTTAGTGGTTCGATTTAGTGGTTCGTGTTAGTGGTTCGATTTAGTGGTTCGTGTTCATGTTAGTGGTTCGTGTTAGTGGTTCGTGTTAGTGGTTCGTGTTCATTTTAGTGGTTCGTGTTAGTGGTTCGTGTTCATTTTAGTGGTTCGTGTTAGTGGTTCGTGTTCATTTTAATGGTTCGTGTTAGTGGTTCGATTTAGTGGTTCGTGTTAGTGGTTCGTGTTAGTGGTTCGTGTTCATTTTAATGGTTCGTGTTAGTGGTTCGATTTAGTGGTTCGTGTTAGTGGTTCGTGTTAGTGGTTCGTGTTAGTGGTTCGTGTTAGTGGTTCGTGTTAGTGGTTCGTGTTAGTGGTTCGTGTTTGTGGTTCGTGTTCATTTTAGTGGTTCGTGTTAGTGGTTCGTGTTCATTTTAGTGGATCGTGTTAGTGGTTCGTGTTAGTGGTTCGTGTTAGTGTTAGTGTTTCGTGTTAGTGGTTCGTGTTAGTGTTAGTGTTCCGTGTTAGTGTTAGTGTTTCGTGTTAGTAATAGTGTTTCGTGATAGTGGTTCGTGTTAGTAGTTCGTGTTAGTGGTTCGTGTTCATTTTAGTGGTTCGTGTTAGTGTTTCGTGTTCATGTTAGTGGTTCGTGTTTGTGGTTCGTGTTCATGTTAGTGGTTTGTGTTAGTGGTTCGTGTTCATTTTAGTGGTTCGTGTTAGTGGTTCGTGAACACTAACACGAAACACTAACACTAACACGAACCACTAACACGAACACGAACCACTACCGCGTACACAAACCCATAACACGAACTACTAACACGAACCACTAACACGAACACGAACCCCTAACACGAACACGAACCACTAAAACGAAACACTAACACGAAACACTAACACGAACCACTAACACGAACACGAACCACTAACACGAACCACTAACATGAACCACTAACATGAACACGAACCACTAACACGAACCACTATTACGAACCACTAACACAAAACACTAACACGAACTACTAACACGAAACACTAACATGAAACACTAACACGAAACACTAACACGAAACACTAACACGAAACACTAACACGAAACACTAACACGAAACACTAACACGAAACACTAACACGAAACACTAACACGAAACACTAACACGAAACACTAACACGAAATACTAACACGAACACGAACCACTAACACGAACATGACCCACAAACACGAACCACTAACACGAACCACTAACACGAAACACTAACACAAAACACTAACTCGAAACACTAACACGAAACACTAACACTAACACGAAACACTAACACTAACACGAAACACTAACACGAACACGAACCACTAACATGAACACGAACCACTAACACGAACCACTAACACAAAACACTAACACGAACTACTAACACGAACCACTAACACGAAACACTAACATGAAACACTAACACGAAACACTAACACGAAACACTAACACGAAACACTAACTCTAACACGAAAACTAACACTAACACGAACCACTAACACGATCACGAACCACTAACACGAACCACTATTACGAACCACTAACACGAAACACTAACACAAAACACTAACACGAAATACTAACACGAACACGAACCACTAACATAAACAAATCCACTAACACGAACCACTATTACGAACACGAACCACTAAATCGAACCACTAACACGAACCATTAAAATGAACACGAACCACTAACACGAACCACTAAAATGAACACGAACCACTAACACGAACCACTAACACGAACCACTATTACGAACCACTAACACGAAACACTAACACAAAACACTAACACGAAATACTAACACGAACACGAACCACTAACATGAACAAATCCACTAACACGAACCACTATTACGAACACGAACCACTAAATCGAACCACTAACACGAACCATTAAAATGAACACGAACCACTAACACGAACCATTAAAATGAACACGAACCACTAACACGAACCACTAAAATGAACACGAACCACTAACACGAACCACTAAAATGAACACGAACCACTAACACGAACCACTAACACGAACCACTAACACGAACCACTAAATCGAACCACTAACACGAACCACTAAAATGAACACGAACCACTAACACGAACCACTAACACAACCACTAACACAACCACTAACACGAACCACTAACACGAACCACTAATTCGAACCACTAACATGAACCACTAACACGAACCACTAACACGAACCACTAATACAACCACTAACACAACCACTAATACAACCACTAACATAACCACTAACACAACCACTAACACAACCACAACCACAACCACTAACACAACCACAACCACTAACACAACCACTAACACAACCACAACCACTAACACAACCACAACCACTAACACAACCACTAACACAACCATAATCATTAAGATTATCATTATGATTATGATTATAATTATGTTTATGATTATGATTGTGATTATGATTATGATTATGATTATGATTATGATCATTTTCATTATTATTATCATCAGCATTATCATAATCGTAAGATCATAATCATAAAATCATAATCATAAAATCATAATCATAATATCATAATCAAAATCATAATATCATAATCATAATATCATAATCATAAT
Organism: Gerris lacustris; assembly: GCA_951217055.1. Classification (NCBI taxonomy): domain Eukaryota; kingdom Metazoa; phylum Arthropoda; class Insecta; order Hemiptera; family Gerridae; genus Gerris; species Gerris lacustris. Next base: position 37,817,369 of record OX578285.1, on the reverse strand, counting down.
CATAATATCATAATCATAATCATAATATCATAATCATGATATCATAATCATAATCATAATATCATTATCATAATCATAAGTATCCGTATCAGTTTCCATATATGTATCCGTATCAATATCCCGTAGTATTCGTATTATTATCATTATCATTATCCACAACAACCACATCCACAACCACAACCATAACCACAACCACAACTATAACCACAACTACAACCACAACCACAACCACTACCACAACCACAACCACATCCACAATCACAACAACTAACACAACAACTAGCACAACAACTAACACAACAACTAACACAACAACTAACACAACAACTAACACAACAACTAACACAACAACTAACACAACAACTAACACAACAACTAACACAACAACTAACACAACCACTAACACAACCACTAACACAACCACTAACACAACCACTAACACAACCACAACCACAACCACTAACACAACCACAACCACAAACACAACCACAACCACTAACACAACCACTTACACAACCACAACCACAACTACAACCATAATCATTCAGATTATGATGATGATTATGATTATGATTATGATCATTATCATTAATATTATCATTATTATTATCATTATCATAATATCATAATCATAATATCATTATCATAATCATAAGTATCCATATCAGTTCCATATATGTATCCGTATCAGTATCCCGTAGTATTCGTATCATTATCATTATCATTATACACAACAACCACATCCACAAACACCAACCTCTAACACAACCACTAACACAACCACTAACACAACCACTAACACGAACCACTAACACAACCACTAACACAACCACTAACACGAACCACTAACACGAACCACTAATTCGAACCACTAACATGAACCACTAACACGAACCACTAACACGAACCACTAATACAACCACTAACACAACCACTAATACAACCACTAACATAACCACTAACACAACCACTAACACAACCACAACCACAACCACTAACAAAACCACAACCACTAACACAACCACTAACACAACCACAACCACTAACACAACCACAACCACTAACACAACCACTAACACAACCATAATCATTAAGATTATCATTATGATTATGATTATAATTATGTTTATGATTATGATTGTGATTATGATTATGATTATGATTATGATTATGATCATTTTCATTATTATTATCATCAGCATTATCATAATCGTAAGATCATAATCATAAAATCATAATCATAATATCATAATCAAAATCATAATATCATAATCATAATATCATAATCATAATCATAATATCATAATCATAATCATAATATCATAATCATGATATCATAATCATAATCATAATATCATTATCATAATCATAAGTATCCGTATCAGTTTCCATATATGTATCCGTATCAGTATCCCGTAGTATTCGTATTATTATCATTATCCACAGTAACCACATCCACAACCACAACCATAACCACAACCACAACTATAACTACAACTACAACCACAACCACAACCACAACCACAACCTCAACCACTACCACAACCACAACCACAACTACAACCACTAACACAACAACTAACACATCCACAACCACAACCACTAACACAACAACTAACACAACCACAACCAAAACCACTAACACAACCACTAAAACAACCACAACCACAACTACAACCATAATCATTAAGATTATGATTATGATTATGATTATGATTATGATCATTATCATTATTATTATCATTATAATTATCATTATCATAATATCATAATCATAATATCATAATCATAATATCATAATCATAATATCATTATCATAAGCATAAGTATCCATATCAGTTCCATATATGTTTCCGTATCAGTATCCCGAAGTATTCGTATCATTATTATTATCATTATACACAACAATCACATCCACTAACACCAACCACTAACACAACCACTAACACAACCACAAACGCAACTACCAACGCAACCACAAACGCAACCACAAACGCAACTACCAACGCAACCACTAACACGAACCACTAACACGAACCACTAACACGAACCACTAATACAACCACTAACACAACCACTAACACAACCACAACCACAACTACAACCATAATCATTAAGATTATGATTATGATAATGATCATAATCATTATCATTATCATAATCATAAGTATCCGTATCAGTTTTCATATATGTATCCTTATCAGTAACCACTAGTATCCGTATTAGTATCCCGTATATCTTTTCCGTATTGACTATACCGTATTCACATGTTAGTATTTCGTGTTCGTGTTAGTGGTTCGTGTTAGTGGTTCGTGTTAGTGGTTCGTGTTAGTGGTTCGTGTTAGTGGTTAGTGTTAGTGGTTCGTTTTAGTGGTTCGTGTTAGTGGTTCGTGTTAGTGGTTCGTGTTAGTGGTTCGTGTTAGTGGTTCATGTTAGTGGTTCATGTTAGTGGTTCGTGTTAGTGGTTCGTGTTAGTGGTTCGTGTTAGTGGTTCGTGTTCATGTTAGTGGTTTGTGTTAGTGGTTCGTGTTCATTTTAGTGGTTCGTGTTAGTGGTTCGTGTTAGTGGTTCGATTTAGTGGTTCGATTTAGTGGTTTGTGTTCATTTTAGTGGTTCGTGTTAGTGGTTCGTGTTCATTTTAGTGGTTCGTGTTAGTGGTTCGTGTTTGTGGTTCGTGTTATTGTTAGTGGTTCGTGTTAGTGGTTCGTGTTCATATTAGTGGTTCGTGTTAGTGGTTCGTGTTCATTTTAATGGTTCGTGTTAGTGGTTCGATTTAGTGGTTCGATTTAGTGGTTCGATTCAGTGGTTCGATTTAGTGGTTCGTGTTAGTGGTTCATGTTAGTGGTTCGTGTTAGTGGTTCGTGTTAGTGGTTCGTGTTCATGTTAGTGGTTCGTGTTAGTGGTTCGTGTTAGTGGTTCGTGTTAGTGGTTCGTGTTTGTGGTTCGTGTTCATGTTAGTGGTTCGTGTTAGTGGTTCGTGTTCATTTTAGTGGTTCGTGTTCATTTTAATGGTTCGTGTTAGTGGTTCGATTTAGTGGTTCGTGTTAGTGGTTCGTGTTAGTGGTTCGTGTTCATTTTAGTGGTTCGTGTTAGTGGTTCGTGTTCATGTTAGTGGTTCGTGTTAGTGGTTCGTGTTCATTTTAGTGGTTCGTGTTCATTTTAGTGGTTCGTGTTAGTGGTTCGTGTTCATTTTAATGGTTCGTGTTAGTGGTTCGATTTAGTGGTTCGTGTTAGTGGTTCGTGTTAGTGGTTCGTGTTCATGTTAGTGGTTTGTGTTAGTGGTTCGTGTTCATTTTAGTGGTTCGTGTTAGTGGTTCGTGTTAGTGGTTCGATTTAGTGGTTTGTGTTCATTTTAGTGGTTCGTGTTAGTGGTTCGTGTTCATATTAGTGGTTCGTGTTAGTGGTTCGTGTTCATTTTAATGGTTCGTGTTAGTGGTTCGATTTAGTGGTTCGATTCAGTGGTTCGATTTAGTGGTTCGTGTTAGTGGTTCATGTTAGTGGTTCGTGTTAGTGGTTCGTGTTAGTGGTTCGTGTTCATGTTAGTGGTTCGTGTTAGTGGTTCGTGTTCATTTTAGTGGTTCGTGTTAGTGGTTCGTGTTCATTTTAGTGGTTCGTGTTAGTGGTTCGTGTTCATTTTAGTGGTTCGTGTTAGTGGTTCGTGTTCATTTTAATGGTTCGTGTTAGTGGTTCGATTTAGTGGTTCGTGTTAATGGTTCGTGTTAGTGGTTCGTGTTCATTTTAGTGGTTCGTGTTAGTGGTTCGTGTTCATTTTAGTGGTTCGTGTTAGTGGTTCGTGTTCATGTTAGTGGTTCGTGTTAGTGGTTCGTGTTCATGTTAGTGGTTCGTGTTAGTGGTTCGTGTTCATTTTAGTGGTTCGTGTTAGTGGTTCGTGTTCATTTTAGTGGTTCGTGTTAGTGGTTCGTGTTCATTTTAGTGGTTCGTGTTAGTGGTTCGTGTTCATTTTAATGGTTCGTGTTAGTGGTTCGATTTAGTGGTTCGTGTTAGTGGTTCGTGTTAGTGGTTCGTGTTAGTGGTTCGTGTTTATTTTAATGGTTCGTGTTAGTGGTTCGTGTTAGTGGTTCGTGTTCATTTTAGTGGTTCGTGTTAGTGGTTCGTGTTCATGTTAGTGGTTCGTGTTAGTGGTTCGTGTTCATTTTAATGGTTCGTGTTAGTGGTTCGATTTAGTGGTTCGTGTTAGTGGTTCGTGTTAGTGGTTCGTGTTCATTTTAGTGGTTCGTGTTAGTGGTTCGTGTTCATGTTAGTGGTTCGTGTTAGTGGTTCGTGTTCATTTTAGTGGTTCGTGTTAGTGGTTCGTGTTCATTTTAATGGTTAGTGTTAGTGGTTCGATTCAGTGGTTCGATTTAGTGGTTCGTGTTAGTGGTTCGTGTTTGTGGTTCGTGTTCATGTTAGTGGTTCGTGTTAGTGGTTCGTGTTCATATTAGTGGTTCGTGTTAGTGGTTCGTGTTCATTTTAATGGTTCGTGTTAGTGGTTCGATTTAGTGGTTCGATTTAGTGGTTCGATTTAGTGGTTCGATTCAGTGGTTCGATTTAGTGGTTCGTGTTAGTGGTTCGTGTTAGTGGTTCGTGTTCATATTAGTGGTTCGTGTTAGTGGTTCGTGTTCATTTTAATGGTTAGTGTTAGTGGTTCGATTCAGTGGTTCGATTCAGTGGTTCATTTTAGTGGTTCGTGTTAGTGGTTCGTGTTCATGTTAGTGGTTCGTGTTAGTGGTTCGTGTTCATATTAGTGGTTCGTGTTAGTGGTTCGTGTTCATTTTAATGGTTCGTGTTAGTGGTTCGATTTAGTGGTTCGATTTAGTGGTTCGATTCAGTGGTTCGATTTAGTGGTTCGTGTTAGTGGTTCGTGTTCATGTTAGTGGTTCGTGTTAGTGGTTCGTGTTAGTGGTTCGTGTTCATTTTAGTAGTTCGTGTTAGTGGTTCGTGTTCATATTAGTGGTTCGTGTTAGTGGTTCGTGTTCATTTTAATGGTTCGTGTTAGTGGTTCGATTTAGTGGTTCGATTTAGTGGTTCGATTCAGTGGTTCGATTTAGTGGTTCGTGTTAGTGGTTCATGTTAGTGGTTCGTGTTAGTGGTTCGTGTTAGTGGTTCGTGTTAGTGGTTCGTGTTCATTTTAGTGGTTCGTGTTAGTGGTTCGTGTTCATGTTAGTGGTTCGTGTTAGTGGTTCGATTTAGTGGTTCGTGTTAGTGGTTCGATTTAGTGGTTCGTGTTCATGTTAGTGGTTCGTGTTAGTGGTTCGTGTTAGTGGTTCGTGTTCATTTTAGTGGTTCGTGTTAGTGGTTCGTGTTCATTTTAGTGGTTCGTGTTAGTGGTTCGTGTTCATTTTAATGGTTCGTGTTAGTGGTTCGATTTAGTGGTTCGTGTTAGTGGTTCGTGTTAGTGGTTCGTGTTAGTGGTTCGTGTTAGTGGTTCGTGTTAGTGGTTCGTGTTAGTGGTTCGTGTTCATTTTAGTGGTTCGTGTTAGTGGTTCGTGTTCATGTTAGTGGTTCGTGTTAGTGGTTCGATTTAGTGGTTCGTGTTAGTGGTTCGATTTAGTGGTTCGTGTTCATGTTAGTGGTTCGTGTTAGTGGTTCGTGTTAGTGGTTCGTGTTCATTTTAGTGGTTCGTGTTAGTGGTTCGTGTTCATTTTAGTGGTTCGTGTTAGTGGTTCGTGTTCATTTTAATGGTTCGTGTTAGTGGTTCGATTTAGTGGTTCGTGTTAGTGGTTCGTGTTAGTGGTTCGTGTTAGTGGTTCGTGTTTATTTTAATGGTTCGTGTTAGTGGTTCGTGTTAGTGGTTCGTGTTTATTTTAATGGTTCGTGTTAGTGGTTCGTGTTAGTGGTTCGTGTTCATTTTAGTGGTTCGTGTTAGTGGTTCGTGTTCATGTTAGTGGTTCGTGTTAGTGGTTCGTGTTAGTGGTTCGTGTTCATTTTAGTGGTTCGTGTTAGTGGTTCGTGTTCATTTTAGTGGTTCGTGTTAGTGGTTCGTGTTCATTTTAGTGGTTCGTGTTAGTGGTTCGTGTTCATGTTAGTGGTTCGTGTTAGTGGTTCGATTTAGTGGTTCGTGTTAGTGGTTCGATTTAGTGGTTCGTGTTCATGTTAGTGGTTCGTGTTAGTGGTTCGTGTTAGTGGTTCGTGTTCATTTTAGTGGTTCGTGTTAGTGGTTCGTGTTCATTTTAGTGGTTCGTGTTAGTGGTTCGTGTTCATTTTAATGGTTCGTGTTAGTGGTTCGATTTAGTGGTTCGATTTAGTGGTTCGATTCAGTGGTTCGATTTAGTGGTTCGTGTTAGTGGTTCATGTTAGTGGTTCGTGTTAGTGGTTCGTGTTAGTGGTTCGTGTTCATGTTAGTGGTTCGTGTTAGTGGTTCGTGTTCATGTTAGTGGTTCGTGTTAGTGGTTCGTGTTCATTTTAGTGGTTCGTGTTAGTGGTTCGTGTTCATTTTAATGGTTCGTGTTAGTGGTTCGATTTAGTGGTTCGTGTTAATAGTTCGTGTTAGTGGTTCGTGTTCATTTTAGTGGTTCGTGTTAGTGGTTCGTGTTCATTTTAGTGGTTCGTGTTAGTGGTTCGTGTTCATGTTAGTGGTTCGTGTTAGTGGTTCGTGTTCATTTTAGTGGTTCGTGTTAGTGGTTCGTGTTCATTTTAATGGTTCGTGTTAGTGGTTCGATTTAGTGGTTCGTGTTAATGGTTCGTGTTAGTGGTTCGTGTTCATTTTAGTGGTTCGTGTTAGTGGTTCGTGTTCATTTTAGTGGTTCGTGTTAGTGGTTCGTGTTCATTTTAGTGGTTCGTGTTAGTGGTTCGTGTTCATGTTAGTGGTTCGTGTTAGTGGTTCGTGTTCATGTTAGTGGTTCGTGTTAGTGGTTCGTGTTCATTTTAGTGGTTCGTGTTAGTGGTTCGTGTTCATTTTAATGGTTCGTGTTAGTGGTTCGATTTAGTGGTTCGTGTTAGTGGTTCGTGTTAGTGGTTCGTGGTTGTGGTTCGTGTTCATGTTAGTGGTTCGTGTTAGTGGTTCGTGTTCATTTTAATGGTTCGTGTTAGTGGTTCGATTTAGTGGTTCGTGTTAGTGGTTCGTGTTTGTGGTTCGTGTTCATTTTAGTGGTTCGTGTTAGTGGTTCGTGTTCATTTTAGTGGTTCGTGTTAGTGGTTCGTGTTCATGTTAGTGGTTCGTGTTAGTGGTTCGTGTTCATTTTAGTGGTTCGTGTTAGTGGTTCGTGTTCATTTTAGTGGTTCGATTTAGTGGTTTGTGTTCATTTTAGTGGTTCGTGTTTGTGGTTCGTGTTCATGTTAGTGGTTCGTGTTCATGTTAGTGGTTCGTGTTAGTGGTTCGTGTTAGTGGTTCGTGTTAGTGGTTCGTGTTTGTGGTTCGTGTTCATGTTAGTGGTTCGTGTTCATTTTAGTGGTTCGTGTTAGTGGTTCGTGTTCATTTTAATGGTTCGTGTTAGTGGTTCGATTTAGTGGTTCGTGTTAGTGGTTCGTGTTAGTGGTTCGTGTTCATTTTAGTGGTTCGTGTTAGTGGTTCGTGTTCATTTTAATGGTTCGTGTTAGTGGTTCGATTTAGTGGTTCGTGTTAGTGGTTCGTGTTAGTGGTTCGTGTTAGTGGTTCGTGTTAGTGGTTCGTGTTAGTGGTTCGTGTTAGTGGTTCGTGTTTGTGGTTCGTGTTCATGTTAGTGGTTCGTGTTAGTGGTTCGTGTTCATTTTAGTGGTTCGTGTTAGTGGTTCGTGTTCATTTTAGTGGATCGTGTTAGTGGTTCGTGTTAGTGGTTCGTGTTAGTGTTAGTGTTTCGTGTTAGTGGTTCGTGTTAGTGTTAGTGTTCCGTGTTAGTGTTAGTGTTTCGTGTTAGTAATAGTGTTTCGTGATAGTGGTTCGTGTTAGTAGTTCGTGTTAGTGGTTCGTGTTCATTTTAGTGGTTCGTGTTAGTGTTTCGTGTTCATGTTAGTGGTTCGTGTTTGTGGTTCGTGTTCATGTTAGTGGTTTGTGTTAGTGGTTCGTGTTCATTTTAGTGGTTCGTGTTAGTGGTTCGTGAACACTAACACGAAACACTAACACTAACACGAACCACTAACACGAACACGAACCACTACCGCGTACACAAACCCATAACACGAACTACTAACACGAACCACTAACACGAACACGAACCCCTAACACGAACACGAACCACTAAAACGAAACACTAACACGAAACACTAACACGAACCACTAACACGAACACGAACCACTAACACGAACCACTAACATGAACCACTAACATGAACACGAACCACTAACACGAACCACTATTACGAACCACTAACACAAAACACTAACACGAACTACTAACACGAAACACTAACATGAAACACTAACACGAAACACTAACACGAAACACTAACACGAAACACTAACACGAAACACTAACACGAAACACTAACACGAAACACTAACACGAAACACTAACACGAAACACTAACACGAAACACTAACACGAAATACTAACACGAACACGAACCACTAACACGAACATGACCCACAAACACGAACCACTAACACGAACCACTAACACGAAACACTAACACAAAACACTAACTCGAAACACTAACACGAAACACTAACACTAACACGAAACACTAACACTAACACGAAACACTAACACGAACACGAACCACTAACATGAACACGAACCACTAACACGAACCACTAACACAAAACACTAACACGAACTACTAACACGAACCACTAACACGAAACACTAACATGAAACACTAACACGAAACACTAACACGAAACACTAACACGAAACACTAACTCTAACACGAAAACTAACACTAACACGAACCACTAACACGATCACGAACCACTAACACGAACCACTATTACGAACCACTAACACGAAACACTAACACAAAACACTAACACGAAATACTAACACGAACACGAACCACTAACATAAACAAATCCACTAACACGAACCACTATTACGAACACGAACCACTAAATCGAACCACTAACACGAACCATTAAAATGAACACGAACCACTAACACGAACCACTAAAATGAACACGAACCACTAACACGAACCACTAACACGAACCACTATTACGAACCACTAACACGAAACACTAACACAAAACACTAACACGAAATACTAACACGAACACGAACCACTAACATGAACAAATCCACTAACACGAACCACTATTACGAACACGAACCACTAAATCGAACCACTAACACGAACCATTAAAATGAACACGAACCACTAACACGAACCATTAAAATGAACACGAACCACTAACACGAACCACTAAAATGAACACGAACCACTAACACGAACCACTAAAATGAACACGAACCACTAACACGAACCACTAACACGAACCACTAACACGAACCACTAAATCGAACCACTAACACGAACCATTAAAATGAACACGAACCACTAACACGAACCACTAAAATGAACACGAACCACTAACACGAACCACTAAAATGAACACGAACCACTAACACGAACCACTAACATGAACCACTAACATGAACACGAACCACTAACACGAACCACTAACACGAACCACTAACACGAACCACTAACATGAACCACTAACATGAACACGAACCACTAACACGAACCACTAAAATGAACACGAACCACTAACACGAACCACTAACATGAACACGAACCACTAACACGAACCACTAACACGAACCACTAAATCGAACCACTAACACGAACCACTAACACGAACCACTAAATCGAACCACTAACACGAACCACTAACACGAACCACTAACGCGAACCACTAACATGAACACGAACCACTAACACGAACCACTAACACGAACCACTAAAATGAACACGAACCACTAACACGAACCACTAACATGAACACGAACCACTAACACGAACCACTAAAATGAACACGAACCACTAACACGAACCACTAACATGAACACGAACCATTAACACGAACCACTAACACGAACCACTAAAATGAACACGATCCACTAACACGAACCACTAACACGAACCACTAAAATGAACACAAACCACTAAATCGAACCACTAAAATAAACACGAACCACTAACACAAACCACTAAATCGAACCACTAAATCGAACCACTAACACGAACCACTAACACGAACCACTAACACGAACCACTAAAATGAACACGAACCACTAACATGAACACGAACCACAAACACGAACCACTAACACGAACCACTAAAATGAACACGAACCACTAACACAAACCACTAAATCGAACCACTAAATCGAACCACTAACACGAACCACTATTACGAACCACTAACACGAACTACTAACACGAACCACTAACACGAAACACTAACACAAAACACTAACTCGAAACACTAACACGAAACACTAACACTAACACGAAACACTAACACTAACACGAAACACTAACACGAACACGAACCACTAACACGAACCACTAACATGAACACGAACCACTAACACAAAACACTAACACGAACTACTAACACGAACCACTAACACGAAACACTAACATGAAACACTAACACGAAACACTAACACGAAACACTAACACGAAACACTAACTCTAACACGAAAACTAACACTAACACGAACCACTAACACGATCACGAACCACTAACACGAACCACTATTACGAACCACTAACACGAACTACTAACACGAACTACTAACACGAACCACTAACACGAAACACTAACACGAAACACTAACACGAACAAAAAATACTAACACGAACCACTATTACGAACCACTAACACGAACTACTAACACGAACTACTAACACGAACCACTAACACGAACCACTAACACGAACCACTAACACGAACCACTAAATCGAACCACTAACACGAACCACTAACACGAACCACATACACGAACACAAACCACATCCACGAACACAAACCACTAACACGAAACACTAACACGAACCACTAACACGAACCACTTACACGAACTACTAACGCAAACCACTAACCCGAACCACTAACACCAATCCACTAACACGAAACACTAACACGAACTACTAACACGAACCAGTAACACGAACCACTAACACTAACACGAACCACTAACACAACTACTTACACAACCACAACCACGACTACAACCACTAACAGAAAAAAATACAAAAAAATGGTAGGTTAATTGTTCATAGCCCTTTTCAAACCTTTTATAAAAAAAACTGGTGATTTATGGTTACATAGCTACTTGGCTTTGTAATTGTTTATTCTCACATAAAGAGAAAGTATTGTGACCACGAGAAAATTCGATTTTGAGATTTTTGGATTTACACATTTTGAGGTCTTCTTAGTCCAAAAAATTGGTTTTTAAAAAATGTCTGTCTGTGCAGACGCCTGGAGCCTAAACTTAGTGGTTCGATTTAGTGGTTCGTGTTAGTGGTTCGTGTTAGTGGTTCGTGTTAGTGGTTCGATTTAGTGGTTCGTGTTAGTGGTTCGATTTAGTGGTTCGTGTTCATGTTAGTGGTTCGTGTTAGTGGTTCGTGTTCATTTTAGTGGTTCGTGTTAGTGGTTCGTGTTCATTTTAGTGGTTCGTGTTAGTGGTTCGTGTTCATTTTAATGGTTCGTGTTAGTGGTTCGATTTAGTGGTTCGTGTTAGTGGTTCGTGTTAGTGGTTCGTGTTTATTTTAATGGTTCGTGTTAGTGGTTCGTGTTAGTGGTTCGTGTTAGTGGTTCGATTTAGTGGTTCGTGTTAGTGGTTCGATTTAGTGGTTCGTGTTCATGTTAGTGGTTCGTGTTAGTGGTTCGTGTTAGTGGTTCGTGTTCATTTTAGTGGTTCGTGTTAGTGGTTCGTGTTCATTTTAGTGGTTCGTGTTAGTGGTTCGTGTTCATTTTAATGGTTCGTGTTAGTGGTTCGATTTAGTGGTTCGTGTTAGTGGTTCGTGTTAGTGGTTCGTGTTAGTGGTTCGTGTTTATTTTAATGGTTCGTGTTAGTGGTTCGTGTTAGTGGTTCGTGTTCATTTTAGTGGTTCGTGTTAGTGGTTCGTGTTCATGTTAGTGGTTCGTGTTAGTGGTTCGTGTTCATTTTAGTGGTTCGTGTTCATTTTAGTGGTTCGTGTTAGTGGTTCGTGTTCATTTTAATGGTTCGTGTTAGTGGTTCGATTTAGTGGTTCGTGTTAGTGGTTCGTGTTAGTGGTTCGTGTTCATTTTAGTGGTTCGTGTTAGTGGTTCGTGTTCATTTTAGTGGTTCGTGTTAGTGGTTCGTGTTCATTTTAATGGTTCGTGTTAGTGGTTCGATTTAGTGGTTCGATTTAGTGGTTCGATTCAGTGGTTCGATTTAGTGGTTCGTGTTAGTGGTTCATGTTAGTGGTTCGTGTTAGTGGTTCGTGTTAGTGGTTCGTGTTCATGTTAGTGGTTCGTGTTAGTGGTTCGTGTTCATGTTAGTGGTTCGTGTTAGTGGTTCGTGTTCATTTTAGTGGTTCGTGTTAGTGGTTCGTGTTCATTTTAATGGTTCGTGTTAGTGGTTCGATTTAGTGGTTCGTGTTAATAGTTCGTGTTAGTGGTTCGTGTTCATTTTAGTGGTTCGTGTTAGTGGTTCGTGTTCATTTTAGTGGTTCGTGTTAGTGGTTCGTGTTCATGTTAGTGGTTCGTGTTAGTGGTTCGTGTTCATTTTAGTGGTTCGTGTTAGTGGTTCGTGTTCATTTTAATGGTTCGTGTTAGTGGTTCGATTTAGTGGTTCGTGTTAATGGTTCGTGTTAGTGGTTCGTGTTCATTTTAGTGGTTCGTGTTAGTGGTTCGTGTTCATTTTAGTGGTTCGTGTTAGTGGTTCGTGTTCATTTTAGTGGTTCGTGTTAGTGGTTCGTGTTCATGTTAGTGGTTCGTGTTAGTGGTTCGTGTTCATGTTAGTGGTTCGTGTTAGTGGTTCGTGTTCATTTTAGTGGTTCGTGTTCATTTTAGTGGTTCGTGTTAGTGGTTCGTGTTCATTTTAATGGTTCGTGTTAGTGGTTCGATTTAGTGGTTCGTGTTAGTGGTTCGTGTTAGTGGTTCGTGGTTGTGGTTCGTGTTCATGTTAGTGGTTCGTGTTAGTGGTTCGTGTTCATTTTAATGGTTCGTGTTAGTGGTTCGATTTAGTGGTTCGTGTTAGTGGTTCGTGTTTGTGGTTCGTGTTCATTTTAGTGGTTCGTGTTTGTGGTTCGTGTTCATGTTAGTGGTTCGTGTTAGTGGTTCGTGTTCATTTTAGTGGTTCGTGTTAGTGGTTCGTGTTCATGTTAGTGGTTCGTGTTAGTGGTTCGTGTTAGTGGTTCGTGTTCATGTTAGTGGTTCGTGTTAGTGGTTCGTGTTCATTTTAGTGGTTCGTGTTAGTGGTTCGTGTTCATTTTAGTGGTTCGTGTTAGTGGTTCGTGTTCATGTTAGTGGTTCGTGTTAGTGGTTCGATTTAGTGGTTCGTGTTAGTGGTTCGATTTAGTGGTTCGTGTTCATGTTAGTGGTTCGTGTTAGTGGTTCGTGTTAGTGGTTCGTGTTCATTTTAGTGGTTCGTGTTAGTGGTTCGTGTTAGTGGTTCGTGTTCATTTTAGTGGTTCGTGTTAGTGGTTCGATTTAGTGGTTCGTGTTAGTGGTTCGTGTTAGTGGTTCGTGTTTATTTTAATGGTTCGTGTTAGTGGTTCGTGTTAGTGGTTCGTGTTTATTTTAATGGTTCGTGTTAGTGGTTCGTGTTAGTGGTTCGTGTTCATTTTAGTGGTTCGTGTTAGTGGTTCGTGTTCATGTTAGTGGTTCGTGTTAGTGGTTCGTGTTAGTGGTTTGTGATAGTGGTTCGTGTTAGTGGTTCGTGTTTGTGGTTCGTGTTCATGTTAGTGGTTCGTGTTAGTGGTTCGTGTTAGTGGTTCGTGTTAGTGGTTCGTGTTCATTTTAATGGTTCGTGTTAGTGGTTCGATTTAGTGGTTCGTGTTAGTGGTTCGTGTTAGTGGTTCGTGTTTATTTTAGTGGTTCGTGTTAGTGGTTCGTGTTCATGTTAGTGGTTCGTGTTAGTGGTTCGTGTTAGTGGTTCGTGGTTGTGGTTCGTGTTCATTTTAATGGTTAGAGTTAGTGGTTCGATTTAGTGGTTCGTGTTAGTGGTTCGTGTTTGTGGTTCGTGTTCATGTTAGTGGTTCGTGTTAGTGGTTCGTGTTTGTGGTTCGTGTTCATGTTAGTGGTTCGTGTTAGTGGTTCGTGTTCATTTTAGTGGTTCGTGTTAGTGGTTCGTGTTCATGTTAGTGGTTCGTGTTAGTGGTTCGTGTTAGTGGTTCGTGTTCATGTTAGTGGTTTGTGTTAGTGGTTCGTGTTCATTTTAGTGGTTCGTGTTAGTGGTTCGTGTTAGTGGTTCGATTTAGTGGTTCGATTTAGTGGTTTGTGTTCATTTTAGTGGTTCGTGTTAGTGGTTCGTGTTAGTGGTTCGTGTTAGTGGTTCGTGTTCATTTTAGTGGTTCGTGTTAGTGGTTCGTGTTAGTGGTTCGTGTTCATGTTAGTAGTTCGTGTTAGTAGTTCGTGTTCTTGGTTCGTGTTTGTGGTTTGTGTTAGTGTTTCGTGTTAGTGTTTCGTGTTAGTAGTTCGTGTTAGTGGTTCATGTTAGTGGGGCGTGTTTGTGGTTCGTGTTCATGTTAGTGGTTTGTGTTAGTGGTTCGTGTTCATTTTAGTGGTTCGTGTTAGTGGTTCGTGTTAGTGGTTCGATTTAGTGGTTCGATTTAGTGGTTTGTGTTCATTTTAGTGGTTCGTGTTAGTGGTTCGTGTTAGTGGTTCGTGTTAGTGGTTAGTGGTTCGTGTTAGTGGTTCGTGTTAGTGGTTCGTGTTCATTTTAGTGGTTCGTGTTAGTGGTTCGTGTTCATTTTAATGGTTCGTGTTAGTGGTTCGATTTAGTGGTTCGTGTTAGTGGTTCGTGTTAGTGGTTCGTGTTAGTGGTTCGTGTTAGTGGTTCGTGTTAGTGGTTCGTGTTTGTGGTTCGTGTTCATGTTAGTGGTTCGTGTTAGTGGTTCGTGTTCATTTTAGTGGTTCGTGTTAGTGGTTCGTGTTCATTTTAGTGGATCGTGTTAGTGGTTCGTGTTAGTGGTTCGTGTTAGTGTTAGTGTTTCGTGTTAGTGGTTCGTGTTAGTGTTAGTGTTCCGTGTTAGTGTTAGTGTTTCGTGTTAGTAATAGTGTTTCGTGATAGTGGTTCGTGTTAGTAGTTCGTGTTAGTGGTTCGTGTTCATTTTAGTGGTTCGTGTTAGTGTTTCGTGTTCATGTTAGTGGTTCGTGTTTGTGGTTCGTGTTCATGTTAGTGGTTTGTGTTAGTGGTTCGTGTTCATTTTAGTGGTTCGTGTTAGTGGTTCGTGAACACTAACACGAAACACTAACACTAACACGAACCACTAACACGAACACGAACCACTACCGCGTACACAAACCCATAACACGAACTACTAACACGAACCACTAACACGAACACGAACCCCTAACACGAACACGAACCACTAAAACGAAACACTAACACGAAACACTAACACGAACCACTAACACGAACACGAACCACTAACACGAACCACTAAAATGAACACGATCCACTAACACGAACCACTAACACGAACCACTAAAATGAACACAAACCACTAAATCGAACCACTAAAATAAACACGAACCACTAACACAAACCACTAAATCGAACCACTAAATCGAACCACTAACACGAACCACTAACACGAACCACTAACACGAACCACTAAAATGAACACGAACCACTAACATGAACACGAACCACAAACACGAACCACTAACACGAACCACTAAAATGAACACGAACCACTAACACAAACCACTAAATCGAACCACTAAATCGAACCACTAACACGAACCACTATTACGAACCACTAACACGAACTACTAACACGAACCACTAACACGAAACACTAACACAAAACACTAACTCGAAACACTAACACGAAACACTAACACTAACACGAAACACTAACACTAACACGAAACACTAACACGAACACGAACCACTAACACGAACCACTAACATGAACACGAACCACTAACACAAAACACTAACACGAACTACTAACACGAACCACTAACACGAAACACTAACATGAAACACTAACACGAAACACTAACACGAAACACTAACACGAAACACTAACTCTAACACGAAAACTAACACTAACACGAACCACTAACACGATCACGAACCACTAACACGAACCACTATTACGAACCACTAACACGAACTACTAACACGAACTACTAACACGAACCACTAACACGAAACACTAACACGAAACACTAACACGAACAAAAAATACTAACACGAACCACTATTACGAACCACTAACACGAACTACTAACACGAACTACTAACACGAACCACTAACACGAACCACTAACACGAACCACTAACACGAACCACTAAATCGAACCACTAACACGAACCACTAACACGAACCACATACACGAACACAAACCACATCCACGAACACAAACCACTAACACGAAACACTAACACGAACCACTAACACGAACCACTTACACGAACTACTAACGCAAACCACTAACCCGAACCACTAACACCAATCCACTAACACGAAACACTAACACGAACTACTAACACGAACCAGTAACACGAACCACTAACACTAACACGAACCACTAACACAACTACTTACACAACCACAACCACGACTACAACCACTAACAGAAAAAAATACAAAAAAATGGTAGGTTAATTGTTCATAGCCCTTTTCAAACCTTTTATAAAAAAAACTGGTGATTTATGGTTACATAGCTACTTGGCTTTGTAATTGTTTATTCTCACATAAAGAGAAAGTATTGTGACCACGAGAAAATTCGATTTTGAGATTTTTGGATTTACACATTTTGAGGTCTTCTTAGTCCAAAAAATTGGTTTTTAAAAAATGTCTGTCTGTGCAGACGCCTGGAGCCTAAACTTAGTGGTTCGATTTAGTGGTTCGTGTTAGTGGTTCGTGTTAGTGGTTCGTGTTAGTGGTTCGATTTAGTGGTTCGTGTTAGTGGTTCGATTTAGTGGTTCGTGTTCATGTTAGTGGTTCGTGTTAGTGGTTCGTGTTCATTTTAGTGGTTCGTGTTAGTGGTTCGTGTTCATTTTAGTGGTTCGTGTTAGTGGTTCGTGTTCATTTTAATGGTTCGTGTTAGTGGTTCGATTTAGTGGTTCGTGTTAGTGGTTCGTGTTAGTGGTTCGTGTTTATTTTAATGGTTCGTGTTAGTGGTTCGTGTTAGTGGTTCGTGTTAGTGGTTCGATTTAGTGGTTCGTGTTAGTGGTTCGATTTAGTGGTTCGTGTTCATGTTAGTGGTTCGTGTTAGTGGTTCGTGTTAGTGGTTCGTGTTCATTTTAGTGGTTCGTGTTAGTGGTTCGTGTTCATTTTAGTGGTTCGTGTTAGTGGTTCGTGTTCATTTTAATGGTTCGTGTTAGTGGTTCGATTTAGTGGTTCGTGTTAGTGGTTCGTGTTAGTGGTTCGTGTTAGTGGTTCGTGTTTATTTTAATGGTTCGTGTTAGTGGTTCGTGTTAGTGGTTCGTGTTCATTTTAGTGGTTCGTGTTAGTGGTTCGTGTTCATGTTAGTGGTTCGTGTTAGTGGTTCGTGTTCATTTTAGTGGTTCGTGTTCATTTTAGTGGTTCGTGTTAGTGGTTCGTGTTCATTTTAATGGTTCGTGTTAGTGGTTCGATTTAGTGGTTCGTGTTAGTGGTTCGTGTTAGTGGTTCGTGTTCATTTTAGTGGTTCGTGTTAGTGGTTCGTGTTCATTTTAGTGGTTCGTGTTAGTGGTTCGTGTTCATTTTAATGGTTCGTGTTAGTGGTTCGATTTAGTGGTTCGATTTAGTGGTTCGATTCAGTGGTTCGATTTAGTGGTTCGTGTTAGTGGTTCATGTTAGTGGTTCGTGTTAGTGGTTCGTGTTAGTGGTTCGTGTTCATGTTAGTGGTTCGTGTTAGTGGTTCGTGTTCATGTTAGTGGTTCGTGTTAGTGGTTCGTGTTCATTTTAGTGGTTCGTGTTAGTGGTTCGTGTTCATTTTAATGGTTCGTGTTAGTGGTTCGATTTAGTGGTTCGTGTTAATAGTTCGTGTTAGTGGTTCGTGTTCATTTTAGTGGTTCGTGTTAGTGGTTCGTGTTCATTTTAGTGGTTCGTGTTAGTGGTTCGTGTTCATGTTAGTGGTTCGTGTTAGTGGTTCGTGTTCATTTTAGTGGTTCGTGTTAGTGGTTCGTGTTCATTTTAATGGTTCGTGTTAGTGGTTCGATTTAGTGGTTCGTGTTAATGGTTCGTGTTAGTGGTTCGTGTTCATTTTAGTGGTTCGTGTTAGTGGTTCGTGTTCATTTTAGTGGTTCGTGTTAGTGGTTCGTGTTCATTTTAGTGGTTCGTGTTAGTGGTTCGTGTTCATGTTAGTGGTTCGTGTTAGTGGTTCGTGTTCATGTTAGTGGTTCGTGTTAGTGGTTCGTGTTCATTTTAGTGGTTCGTGTTCATTTTAGTGGTTCGTGTTAGTGGTTCGTGTTCATTTTAATGGTTCGTGTTAGTGGTTCGATTTAGTGGTTCGTGTTAGTGGTTCGTGTTAGTGGTTCGTGGTTGTGGTTCGTGTTCATGTTAGTGGTTCGTGTTAGTGGTTCGTGTTCATTTTAATGGTTCGTGTTAGTGGTTCGATTTAGTGGTTCGTGTTAGTGGTTCGTGTTTGTGGTTCGTGTTCATTTTAGTGGTTCGTGTTTGTGGTTCGTGTTCATGTTAGTGGTTCGTGTTAGTGGTTCGTGTTCATTTTAGTGGTTCGTGTTAGTGGTTCGTGTTCATGTTAGTGGTTCGTGTTAGTGGTTCGTGTTAGTGGTTCGTGTTCATGTTAGTGGTTCGTGTTAGTGGTTCGTGTTCATTTTAGTGGTTCGTGTTAGTGGTTCGTGTTCATTTTAGTGGTTCGTGTTAGTGGTTCGTGTTCATGTTAGTGGTTCGTGTTAGTGGTTCGATTTAGTGGTTCGTGTTAGTGGTTCGATTTAGTGGTTCGTGTTCATGTTAGTGGTTCGTGTTAGTGGTTCGTGTTAGTGGTTCGTGTTCATTTTAGTGGTTCGTGTTAGTGGTTCGTGTTAGTGGTTCGTGTTCATTTTAGTGGTTCGTGTTAGTGGTTCGATTTAGTGGTTCGTGTTAGTGGTTCGTGTTAGTGGTTCGTGTTTATTTTAATGGTTCGTGTTAGTGGTTCGTGTTAGTGGTTCGTGTTTATTTTAATGGTTCGTGTTAGTGGTTCGTGTTAGTGGTTCGTGTTCATTTTAGTGGTTCGTGTTAGTGGTTCGTGTTCATGTTAGTGGTTCGTGTTAGTGGTTCGTGTTAGTGGTTTGTGATAGTGGTTCGTGTTAGTGGTTCGTGTTTGTGGTTCGTGTTCATGTTAGTGGTTCGTGTTAGTGGTTCGTGTTAGTGGTTCGTGTTAGTGGTTCGTGTTCATTTTAATGGTTCGTGTTAGTGGTTCGATTTAGTGGTTCGTGTTAGTGGTTCGTGTTAGTGGTTCGTGTTTATTTTAGTGGTTCGTGTTAGTGGTTCGTGTTCATGTTAGTGGTTCGTGTTAGTGGTTCGTGTTAGTGGTTCGTGGTTGTGGTTCGTGTTCATTTTAATGGTTAGAGTTAGTGGTTCGATTTAGTGGTTCGTGTTAGTGGTTCGTGTTTGTGGTTCGTGTTCATGTTAGTGGTTCGTGTTAGTGGTTCGTGTTTGTGGTTCGTGTTCATGTTAGTGGTTCGTGTTAGTGGTTCGTGTTCATTTTAGTGGTTCGTGTTAGTGGTTCGTGTTCATGTTAGTGGTTCGTGTTAGTGGTTCGTGTTAGTGGTTCGTGTTCATGTTAGTGGTTTGTGTTAGTGGTTCGTGTTCATTTTAGTGGTTCGTGTTAGTGGTTCGTGTTAGTGGTTCGATTTAGTGGTTCGATTTAGTGGTTTGTGTTCATTTTAGTGGTTCGTGTTAGTGGTTCGTGTTAGTGGTTCGTGTTAGTGGTTCGTGTTCATTTTAGTGGTTCGTGTTAGTGGTTCGTGTTAGTGGTTCGTGTTCATGTTAGTAGTTCGTGTTAGTAGTTCGTGTTCTTGGTTCGTGTTTGTGGTTTGTGTTAGTGTTTCGTGTTAGTGTTTCGTGTTAGTAGTTCGTGTTAGTGGTTCATGTTAGTGGGGCGTGTTTGTGGTTCGTGTTCATGTTAGTGGTTTGTGTTAGTGGTTCGTGTTCATTTTAGTGGTTCGTGTTAGTGGTTCGTGTTAGTGGTTCGATTTAGTGGTTCGATTTAGTGGTTTGTGTTCATTTTAGTGGTTCGTGTTAGTGGTTCGTGTTAGTGGTTCGTGTTAGTGGTTAGTGGTTCGTGTTAGTGGTTCGTGTTAGTGGTTCGTGTTCATTTTAGTGGTTCGTGTTAGTGGTTCGTGTTCATTTTAATGGTTCGTGTTAGTGGTTCGATTTAGTGGTTCGTGTTAGTGGTTCGTGTTAGTGGTTCGTGTTAGTGGTTCGTGTTAGTGGTTCGTGTTAGTGGTTCGTGTTTGTGGTTCGTGTTCATGTTAGTGGTTCGTGTTAGTGGTTCGTGTTCATTTTAGTGGTTCGTGTTAGTGGTTCGTGTTCATTTTAGTGGATCGTGTTAGTGGTTCGTGTTAGTGGTTCGTGTTAGTGTTAGTGTTTCGTGTTAGTGGTTCGTGTTAGTGTTAGTGTTCCGTGTTAGTGTTAGTGTTTCGTGTTAGTAATAGTGTTTCGTGATAGTGGTTCGTGTTAGTAGTTCGTGTTAGTGGTTCGTGTTCATTTTAGTGGTTCGTGTTAGTGTTTCGTGTTCATGTTAGTGGTTCGTGTTTGTGGTTCGTGTTCATGTTAGTGGTTTGTGTTAGTGGTTCGTGTTCATTTTAGTGGTTCGTGTTAGTGGTTCGTGAACACTAACACGAAACACTAACACTAACACGAACCACTAACACGAACACGAACCACTACCGCGTACACAAACCCATAACACGAACTACTAACACGAACCACTAACACGAACACGAACCCCTAACACGAACACGAACCACTAAAACGAAACACTAACACGAAACACTAACACGAACCACTAACACGAACACGAACCACTAACACGAACCACTAAAATGAACACGATCCACTAACACGAACCACTAACACGAACCACTAAAATGAACACAAACCACTAAATCGAACCACTAAAATAAACACGAACCACTAACACAAACCACTAAATCGAACCACTAAATCGAACCACTAACACGAACCACTAACACGAACCACTAACACGAACCACTAAAATGAACACGAACCACTAACATGAACACGAACCACAAACACGAACCACTAACACGAACCACTAAAATGAACACGAACCACTAACACAAACCACTAAATCGAACCACTAAATCGAACCACTAACACGAACCACTATTACGAACCACTAACACGAACTACTAACACGAACCACTAACACGAAACACTAACACAAAACACTAACTCGAAACACTAACACGAAACACTAACACTAACACGAAACACTAACACTAACACGAAACACTAACACGAACACGAACCACTAACACGAACCACTAACATGAACACGAACCACTAACACAAAACACTAACACGAACTACTAACACGAACCACTAACACGAAACACTAACATGAAACACTAACACGAAACACTAACACGAAACACTAACACGAAACACTAACTCTAACACGAAAACTAACACTAACACGAACCACTAACACGATCACGAACCACTAACACGAACCACTATTACGAACCACTAACACGAACTACTAACACGAACTACTAACACGAACCACTAACACGAAACACTAACACGAAACACTAACACGAACAAAAAATACTAACACGAACCACTATTACGAACCACTAACACGAACTACTAACACGAACTACTAACACGAACCACTAACACGAACCACTAACACGAACCACTAACACGAACCACTAAATCGAACCACTAACACGAACCACTAACACGAACCACATACACGAACACAAACCACATCCACGAACACAAACCACTAACACGAAACACTAACACGAACCACTAACACGAACCACTTACACGAACTACTAACGCAAACCACTAACCCGAACCACTAACACCAATCCACTAACACGAAACACTAACACGAACTACTAACACGAACCAGTAACACGAACCACTAACACTAACACGAACCACTAACACAACTACTTACACAACCACAACCACGACTACA
This sequence comes from Gerris lacustris, assembly GCA_951217055.1. Taxonomy (NCBI): domain Eukaryota; kingdom Metazoa; phylum Arthropoda; class Insecta; order Hemiptera; family Gerridae; genus Gerris; species Gerris lacustris. The sequence continues at coordinate 37,795,186 of OX578285.1, read as the reverse complement.
ACCACTAACAGAAAAAAATACAAAAAAATGGTAGGTTAATTGTTCATAGCCCTTTTCAAACCTTTTATAAAAAAAACTGGTGATTTATGGTTACATAGCTACTTGGCTTTGTAATTGTTTATTCTCACATAAAGAGAAAGTATTGTGACCACGAGAAAATTCGATTTTGAGATTTTTGGATTTACACATTTTGAGGTCTTCTTAGTCCAAAAAATTGGTTTTTAAAAAATGTCTGTCTGTGCAGACGCCTGGAGCCTAAACTTAGTGGTTCGATTTAGTGGTTCGTGTTAGTGGTTCGTGTTAGTGGTTCGTGTTAGTGGTTCGATTTAGTGGTTCGTGTTAGTGGTTCGATTTAGTGGTTCGTGTTCATGTTAGTGGTTCGTGTTAGTGGTTCGTGTTCATTTTAGTGGTTCGTGTTAGTGGTTCGTGTTCATTTTAGTGGTTCGTGTTAGTGGTTCGTGTTCATTTTAATGGTTCGTGTTAGTGGTTCGATTTAGTGGTTCGTGTTAGTGGTTCGTGTTAGTGGTTCGTGTTTATTTTAATGGTTCGTGTTAGTGGTTCGTGTTAGTGGTTCGTGTTAGTGGTTCGATTTAGTGGTTCGTGTTAGTGGTTCGATTTAGTGGTTCGTGTTCATGTTAGTGGTTCGTGTTAGTGGTTCGTGTTAGTGGTTCGTGTTCATTTTAGTGGTTCGTGTTAGTGGTTCGTGTTCATTTTAGTGGTTCGTGTTAGTGGTTCGTGTTCATTTTAATGGTTCGTGTTAGTGGTTCGATTTAGTGGTTCGTGTTAGTGGTTCGTGTTAGTGGTTCGTGTTAGTGGTTCGTGTTTATTTTAATGGTTCGTGTTAGTGGTTCGTGTTAGTGGTTCGTGTTCATTTTAGTGGTTCGTGTTAGTGGTTCGTGTTCGTGTTAGTGGTTCGTGTTAGTGGTTCGTGTTAGTGGTTCGTGTTCATGTTAGTGGTTTGTGTTAGTGGTTCGTGTTCATTTTAGTGGTTCGTGTTAGTGGTTCGTGTTAGTGGTTCGATTTAGTGGTTCGATTTAGTGGTTTGTGTTCATTTTAGTGGTTCGTGTTAGTGGTTCGTGTTCATTTTAGTGGTTCGTGTTAGTGGTTCGTGTTTGTGGTTCGTGTTATTGTTAGTGGTTCGTGTTAGTGGTTCGTGTTCATATTAGTGGTTCGTGTTAGTGGTTCGTGTTCATTTTAATGGTTCGTGTTAGTGGTTCGATTTAGTGGTTCGATTTAGTGGTTCGATTCAGTGGTTCGATTTAGTGGTTCGTGTTAGTGGTTCATGTTAGTGGTTCGTGTTAGTGGTTCGTGTTAGTGGTTCGTGTTCATGTTAGTGGTTCGTGTTAGTGGTTCGTGTTAGTGGTTCGTGTTAGTGGTTCGTGTTTGTGGTTCGTGTTCATGTTAGTGGTTCGTGTTAGTGGTTCGTGTTCATTTTAGTGGTTCGTGTTCATTTTAATGGTTCGTGTTAGTGGTTCGATTTAGTGGTTCGTGTTAGTGGTTCGTGTTAGTGGTTCGTGTTCATTTTAGTGGTTCGTGTTAGTGGTTCGTGTTCATGTTAGTGGTTCGTGTTAGTGGTTCGTGTTCATTTTAGTGGTTCGTGTTCATTTTAGTGGTTCGTGTTAGTGGTTCGTGTTCATTTTAATGGTTCGTGTTAGTGGTTCGATTTAGTGGTTCGTGTTAGTGGTTCGTGTTAGTGGTTCGTGTTCATGTTAGTGGTTTGTGTTAGTGGTTCGTGTTCATTTTAGTGGTTCGTGTTAGTGGTTCGTGTTAGTGGTTCGATTTAGTGGTTTGTGTTCATTTTAGTGGTTCGTGTTAGTGGTTCGTGTTCATATTAGTGGTTCGTGTTAGTGGTTCGTGTTCATTTTAATGGTTCGTGTTAGTGGTTCGATTTAGTGGTTCGATTCAGTGGTTCGATTTAGTGGTTCGTGTTAGTGGTTCATGTTAGTGGTTCGTGTTAGTGGTTCGTGTTAGTGGTTCGTGTTCATGTTAGTGGTTCGTGTTAGTGGTTCGTGTTCATTTTAGTGGTTCGTGTTAGTGGTTCGTGTTCATTTTAGTGGTTCGTGTTAGTGGTTCGTGTTCATTTTAGTGGTTCGTGTTAGTGGTTCGTGTTCATTTTAATGGTTCGTGTTAGTGGTTCGATTTAGTGGTTCGTGTTAATGGTTCGTGTTAGTGGTTCGTGTTCATTTTAGTGGTTCGTGTTAGTGGTTCGTGTTCATTTTAGTGGTTCGTGTTAGTGGTTCGTGTTCATGTTAGTGGTTCGTGTTAGTGGTTCGTGTTCATGTTAGTGGTTCGTGTTAGTGGTTCGTGTTCATTTTAGTGGTTCGTGTTAGTGGTTCGTGTTCATTTTAGTGGTTCGTGTTAGTGGTTCGTGTTCATTTTAGTGGTTCGTGTTAGTGGTTCGTGTTCATTTTAATGGTTCGTGTTAGTGGTTCGATTTAGTGGTTCGTGTTAGTGGTTCGTGTTAGTGGTTCGTGTTAGTGGTTCGTGTTTATTTTAATGGTTCGTGTTAGTGGTTCGTGTTAGTGGTTCGTGTTCATTTTAGTGGTTCGTGTTAGTGGTTCGTGTTCATGTTAGTGGTTCGTGTTAGTGGTTCGTGTTCATTTTAATGGTTCGTGTTAGTGGTTCGATTTAGTGGTTCGTGTTAGTGGTTCGTGTTAGTGGTTCGTGTTCATTTTAGTGGTTCGTGTTAGTGGTTCGTGTTCATGTTAGTGGTTCGTGTTAGTGGTTCGTGTTCATTTTAGTGGTTCGTGTTAGTGGTTCGTGTTCATTTTAATGGTTAGTGTTAGTGGTTCGATTCAGTGGTTCGATTTAGTGGTTCGTGTTAGTGGTTCGTGTTTGTGGTTCGTGTTCATGTTAGTGGTTCGTGTTAGTGGTTCGTGTTCATATTAGTGGTTCGTGTTAGTGGTTCGTGTTCATTTTAATGGTTCGTGTTAGTGGTTCGATTTAGTGGTTCGATTTAGTGGTTCGATTTAGTGGTTCGATTCAGTGGTTCGATTTAGTGGTTCGTGTTAGTGGTTCGTGTTAGTGGTTCGTGTTCATATTAGTGGTTCGTGTTAGTGGTTCGTGTTCATTTTAATGGTTAGTGTTAGTGGTTCGATTCAGTGGTTCGATTCAGTGGTTCATTTTAGTGGTTCGTGTTAGTGGTTTGTGTTCATGTTAGTGGTTCGTGTTAGTGGTTCGTGTTCATATTAGTGGTTCGTGTTAGTGGTTCGTGTTCATTTTAATGGTTCGTGTTAGTGGTTCGATTTAGTGGTTCGATTTAGTGGTTCGATTCAGTGGTTCGATTTAGTGGTTCGTGTTAGTGGTTCGTGTTAGTGGTTCGTGTTAGTGGTTCGTGTTCATTTTAGTAGTTCGTGTTAGTGGTTCGTGTTCATATTAGTGGTTCGTGTTAGTGGTTCGTGTTCATTTTAATGGTTCGTGTTAGTGGTTCGATTTAGTGGTTCGATTTAGTGGTTCGATTCAGTGGTTCGATTTAGTGGTTCGTGTTAGTGGTTCATGTTAGTGGTTCGTGTTAGTGGTTCGTGTTAGTGGTTCGTGTTAGTGGTTCGTGTTCATTTTAGTGGTTCGTGTTAGTGGTTCGTGTTCATGTTAGTGGTTCGTGTTAGTGGTTCGATTTAGTGGTTCGTGTTAGTGGTTCGATTTAGTGGTTCGTGTTCATGTTAGTGGTTCGTGTTAGTGGTTCGTGTTAGTGGTTCGTGTTCATTTTAGTGGTTCGTGTTAGTGGTTCGTGTTCATTTTAGTGGTTCGTGTTAGTGGTTCGTGTTCATTTTAATGGTTCGTGTTAGTGGTTCGATTTAGTGGTTCGTGTTAGTGGTTCGTGTTAGTGGTTCGTGTTCATTTTAATGGTTCGTGTTAGTGGTTCGATTTAGTGGTTCGTGTTAGTGGTTCGTGTTAGTGGTTCGTGTTAGTGGTTCGTGTTAGTGGTTCGTGTTAGTGGTTCGTGTTAGTGGTTCGTGTTTGTGGTTCGTGTTCATTTTAGTGGTTCGTGTTAGTGGTTCGTGTTCATTTTAGTGGATCGTGTTAGTGGTTCGTGTTAGTGGTTCGTGTTAGTGTTAGTGTTTCGTGTTAGTGGTTCGTGTTAGTGTTAGTGTTCCGTGTTAGTGTTAGTGTTTCGTGTTAGTAATAGTGTTTCGTGATAGTGGTTCGTGTTAGTAGTTCGTGTTAGTGGTTCGTGTTCATTTTAGTGGTTCGTGTTAGTGTTTCGTGTTCATGTTAGTGGTTCGTGTTTGTGGTTCGTGTTCATGTTAGTGGTTTGTGTTAGTGGTTCGTGTTCATTTTAGTGGTTCGTGTTAGTGGTTCGTGAACACTAACACGAAACACTAACACTAACACGAACCACTAACACGAACACGAACCACTACCGCGTACACAAACCCATAACACGAACTACTAACACGAACCACTAACACGAACACGAACCCCTAACACGAACACGAACCACTAAAACGAAACACTAACACGAAACACTAACACGAACCACTAACACGAACACGAACCACTAACACGAACCACTAACATGAACCACTAACATGAACACGAACCACTAACACGAACCACTATTACGAACCACTAACACAAAACACTAACACGAACTACTAACACGAAACACTAACATGAAACACTAACACGAAACACTAACACGAAACACTAACACGAAACACTAACACGAAACACTAACACGAAACACTAACACGAAACACTAACACGAAACACTAACACGAAACACTAACACGAAACACTAACACGAAATACTAACACGAACACGAACCACTAACACGAACATGACCCACAAACACGAACCACTAACACGAACCACTAACACGAAACACTAACACAAAACACTAACTCGAAACACTAACACGAAACACTAACACTAACACGAAACACTAACACTAACACGAAACACTAACACGAACACGAACCACTAACATGAACACGAACCACTAACACGAACCACTAACACAAAACACTAACACGAACTACTAACACGAACCACTAACACGAAACACTAACATGAAACACTAACACGAAACACTAACACGAAACACTAACACGAAACACTAACTCTAACACGAAAACTAACACTAACACGAACCACTAACACGATCACGAACCACTAACACGAACCACTATTACGAACCACTAACACGAAACACTAACACAAAACACTAACACGAAATACTAACACGAACACGAACCACTAACATAAACAAATCCACTAACACGAACCACTATTACGAACACGAACCACTAAATCGAACCACTAACACGAACCATTAAAATGAACACGAACCACTAACACGAACCACTAAAATGAACACGAACCACTAACACGAACCACTAACACGAACCACTATTACGAACCACTAACACGAAACACTAACACAAAACACTAACACGAAATACTAACACGAACACGAACCACTAACATGAACAAATCCACTAACACGAACCACTATTACGAACACGAACCACTAAATCGAACCACTAACACGAACCATTAAAATGAACACGAACCACTAACACGAACCATTAAAATGAACACGAACCACTAACACGAACCACTAAAATGAACACGAACCACTAACACGAACCACTAAAATGAACACGAACCACTAACACGAACCACTAACACGAACCACTAACACGAACCACTAAATCGAACCACTAACACGAACCACTAAAATGAACACGAACCACTAACACGAACCACTAACACAACCACTAACACAACCACTAACACGAACCACTAACACGAACCACTAATTCGAACCACTAACATGAACCACTAACACGAACCACTAACACGAACCACTAATACAACCACTAACACAACCACTAATACAACCACTAACATAACCACTAACACAACCACTAACACAACCACAACCACAACCACTAACACAACCACAACCACTAACACAACCACTAACACAACCACAACCACTAACACAACCACAACCACTAACACAACCACTAACACAACCATAATCATTAAGATTATCATTATGATTATGATTATAATTATGTTTATGATTATGATTGTGATTATGATTATGATTATGATTATGATTATGATCATTTTCATTATTATTATCATCAGCATTATCATAATCGTAAGATCATAATCATAAAATCATAATCATAAAATCATAATCATAATATCATAATCAAAATCATAATATCATAATCATAATATCATAATCATAATCATAATATCATAATCATAATCATAATATCATAATCATGATATCATAATCATAATCATAATATCATTATCATAATCATAAGTATCCGTATCAGTTTCCATATATGTATCCGTATCAATATCCCGTAGTATTCGTATTATTATCATTATCATTATCCACAACAACCACATCCACAACCACAACCATAACCACAACCACAACTATAACCACAACTACAACCACAACCACAACCACTACCACAACCACAACCACATCCACAATCACAACAACTAACACAACAACTAGCACAACAACTAACACAACAACTAACACAACAACTAACACAACAACTAACACAACAACTAACACAACAACTAACACAACAACTAACACAACAACTAACACAACAACTAACACAACCACTAACACAACCACTAACACAACCACTAACACAACCACTAACACAACCACAACCACAACCACTAACACAACCACAACCACAAACACAACCACAACCACTAACACAACCACTTACACAACCACAACCACAACTACAACCATAATCATTCAGATTATGATGATGATTATGATTATGATTATGATCATTATCATTAATATTATCATTATTATTATCATTATCATAATATCATAATCATAATATCATTATCATAATCATAAGTATCCATATCAGTTCCATATATGTATCCGTATCAGTATCCCGTAGTATTCGTATCATTATCATTATCATTATACACAACAACCACATCCACAAACACCAACCTCTAACACAACCACTAACACAACCACTAACACAACCACTAACACGAACCACTAACACAACCACTAACACAACCACTAACACGAACCACTAACACGAACCACTAATTCGAACCACTAACATGAACCACTAACACGAACCACTAACACGAACCACTAATACAACCACTAACACAACCACTAATACAACCACTAACATAACCACTAACACAACCACTAACACAACCACAACCACAACCACTAACAAAACCACAACCACTAACACAACCACTAACACAACCACAACCACTAACACAACCACAACCACTAACACAACCACTAACACAACCATAATCATTAAGATTATCATTATGATTATGATTATAATTATGTTTATGATTATGATTGTGATTATGATTATGATTATGATTATGATTATGATCATTTTCATTATTATTATCATCAGCATTATCATAATCGTAAGATCATAATCATAAAATCATAATCATAATATCATAATCAAAATCATAATATCATAATCATAATATCATAATCATAATCATAATATCATAATCATAATCATAATATCATAATCATGATATCATAATCATAATCATAATATCATTATCATAATCATAAGTATCCGTATCAGTTTCCATATATGTATCCGTATCAGTATCCCGTAGTATTCGTATTATTATCATTATCCACAGTAACCACATCCACAACCACAACCATAACCACAACCACAACTATAACTACAACTACAACCACAACCACAACCACAACCACAACCTCAACCACTACCACAACCACAACCACAACTACAACCACTAACACAACAACTAACACATCCACAACCACAACCACTAACACAACAACTAACACAACCACAACCAAAACCACTAACACAACCACTAAAACAACCACAACCACAACTACAACCATAATCATTAAGATTATGATTATGATTATGATTATGATTATGATCATTATCATTATTATTATCATTATAATTATCATTATCATAATATCATAATCATAATATCATAATCATAATATCATAATCATAATATCATTATCATAAGCATAAGTATCCATATCAGTTCCATATATGTTTCCGTATCAGTATCCCGAAGTATTCGTATCATTATTATTATCATTATACACAACAATCACATCCACTAACACCAACCACTAACACAACCACTAACACAACCACAAACGCAACTACCAACGCAACCACAAACGCAACCACAAACGCAACTACCAACGCAACCACTAACACGAACCACTAACACGAACCACTAACACGAACCACTAATACAACCACTAACACAACCACTAACACAACCACAACCACAACTACAACCATAATCATTAAGATTATGATTATGATAATGATCATAATCATTATCATTATCATAATCATAAGTATCCGTATCAGTTTTCATATATGTATCCTTATCAGTAACCACTAGTATCCGTATTAGTATCCCGTATATCTTTTCCGTATTGACTATACCGTATTCACATGTTAGTATTTCGTGTTCGTGTTAGTGGTTCGTGTTAGTGGTTCGTGTTAGTGGTTCGTGTTAGTGGTTCGTGTTAGTGGTTAGTGTTAGTGGTTCGTTTTAGTGGTTCGTGTTAGTGGTTCGTGTTAGTGGTTCGTGTTAGTGGTTCGTGTTAGTGGTTCATGTTAGTGGTTCATGTTAGTGGTTCGTGTTAGTGGTTCGTGTTAGTGGTTCGTGTTAGTGGTTCGTGTTCATGTTAGTGGTTTGTGTTAGTGGTTCGTGTTCATTTTAGTGGTTCGTGTTAGTGGTTCGTGTTAGTGGTTCGATTTAGTGGTTCGATTTAGTGGTTTGTGTTCATTTTAGTGGTTCGTGTTAGTGGTTCGTGTTCATTTTAGTGGTTCGTGTTAGTGGTTCGTGTTTGTGGTTCGTGTTATTGTTAGTGGTTCGTGTTAGTGGTTCGTGTTCATATTAGTGGTTCGTGTTAGTGGTTCGTGTTCATTTTAATGGTTCGTGTTAGTGGTTCGATTTAGTGGTTCGATTTAGTGGTTCGATTCAGTGGTTCGATTTAGTGGTTCGTGTTAGTGGTTCATGTTAGTGGTTCGTGTTAGTGGTTCGTGTTAGTGGTTCGTGTTCATGTTAGTGGTTCGTGTTAGTGGTTCGTGTTAGTGGTTCGTGTTAGTGGTTCGTGTTTGTGGTTCGTGTTCATGTTAGTGGTTCGTGTTAGTGGTTCGTGTTCATTTTAGTGGTTCGTGTTCATTTTAATGGTTCGTGTTAGTGGTTCGATTTAGTGGTTCGTGTTAGTGGTTCGTGTTAGTGGTTCGTGTTCATTTTAGTGGTTCGTGTTAGTGGTTCGTGTTCATGTTAGTGGTTCGTGTTAGTGGTTCGTGTTCATTTTAGTGGTTCGTGTTCATTTTAGTGGTTCGTGTTAGTGGTTCGTGTTCATTTTAATGGTTCGTGTTAGTGGTTCGATTTAGTGGTTCGTGTTAGTGGTTCGTGTTAGTGGTTCGTGTTCATGTTAGTGGTTTGTGTTAGTGGTTCGTGTTTATTTTAATGGTTCGTGTTAGTGGTTCGTGTTAGTGGTTCGTGTTAGTGGTTCGATTTAGTGGTTCGTGTTAGTGGTTCGATTTAGTGGTTCGTGTTCATGTTAGTGGTTCGTGTTAGTGGTTCGTGTTAGTGGTTCGTGTTAGTGGTTCGTGTTCATTTTAGTGGTTCGTGTTAGTGGTTCGTGTTCATTTTAGTGGTTCGTGTTAGTGGTTCGTGTTCATTTTAATGGTTCGTGTTAGTGGTTCGATTTAGTGGTTCGTGTTAGTGGTTCGTGTTAGTGGTTCGTGTTAGTGGTTCGTGTTTATTTTAATGGTTCGTGTTAGTGGTTCGTGTTAGTGGTTCGTGTTCATTTTAGTGGTTCGTGTTAGTGGTTCGTGTTCATGTTAGTGGTTCGTGTTAGTGGTTCGTGTTCATTTTAGTGGTTCGTGTTCATTTTAGTGGTTCGTGTTAGTGGTTCGTGTTCATTTTAATGGTTCGTGTTAGTGGTTCGATTTAGTGGTTCGATTTAGTGGTTCGATTTAGTGGTTCGATTCAGTGGTTCGATTTAGTGGTTCGTGTTAGTGGTTCGTGTTAGTGGTTCGATTTAGTGGTTCGTGTTAATGGTTCGTGTTAGTGGTTCGTGTTCATTTTAGTGGTTCGTGTTAGTGGTTCGTGTTCATTTTAGTGGTTCGTGTTAGTGGTTCGTGTTCATTTTAGTGGTTCGTGTTAGTGGTTCGTGTTCATGTTAGTGGTTCGTGTTAGTGGTTCGTGTTCATGTTAGTGGTTCGTGTTAGTGGTTCGTGTTCATTTTAGTGGTTCGTGTTCATTTTAGTGGTTCGTGTTAGTGGTTCGTGTTCATTTTAATGGTTCGTGTTAGTGGTTCGATTTAGTGGTTCGTGTTAGTGGTTCGTGTTAGTGGTTCGTGGTTGTGGTTCGTGTTCATGTTAGTGGTTCGTGTTAGTGGTTCGTGTTCATTTTAATGGTTCGTGTTAGTGGTTCGATTTAGTGGTTCGTGTTAGTGGTTCGTGTTTGTGGTTCGTGTTCATTTTAGTGGTTCGTGTTAGTGGTTCGTGTTCATTTTAATGGTTCGTGTTAGTGGTTCGATTTAGTGGTTCGTGTTAGTGGTTCGTGTTAGTGGTTCGTGTTCATTTTAGTGGTTCGTGTTAGTGGTTCGTGTTCATTTTAATGGTTCGTGTTAGTGGTTCGATTTAGTGGTTCGTGTTAGTGGTTCGTGTTAGTGGTTCGTGTTAGTGGTTCGTGTTAGTGGTTCGTGTTAGTGGTTCGTGTTAGTGGTTCGTGTTTGTGGTTCGTGTTCATTTTAGTGGTTCGTGTTAGTGGTTCGTGTTCATTTTAGTGGATCGTGTTAGTGGTTCGTGTTAGTGGTTCGTGTTAGTGTTAGTGTTTCGTGTTAGTGGTTCGTGTTAGTGTTAGTGTTCCGTGTTAGTGTTAGTGTTTCGTGTTAGTAATAGTGTTTCGTGATAGTGGTTCGTGTTAGTAGTTCGTGTTAGTGTTTCGTGTTCATGTTAGTGGTTCGTGTTTGTGGTTCGTGTTCATGTTAGTGGTTTGTGTTAGTGGTTCGTGTTCATTTTAGTGGTTCGTGTTAGTGGTTCGTGAACACTAACACGAAACACTAACACTAACACGAACCACTAACACGAACACGAACCACTACCGCGTACACAAACCCATAACACGAACTACTAACACGAACCACTAACACGAACACGAACCCCTAACACGAACACGAACCACTAAAACGAAACACTAACACGAAACACTAACACGAACCACTAACACGAACACGAACCACTAACACGAACCACTAACATGAACCACTAACATGAACACGAACCACTAACACGAACCACTATTACGAACCACTAACACAAAACACTAACACGAACTACTAACACGAAACACTAACATGAAACACTAACACGAAACACTAACACGAAACACTAACACGAAACACTAACACGAAACACTAACACGAAACACTAACACGAAACACTAACACGAAACACTAACACGAAACACTAACACGAAACACTAACACGAAATACTAACACGAACACGAACCACTAACACGAACATGACCCACAAACACGAACCACTAACACGAACCACTAACACGAAACACTAACACAAAACACTAACTCGAAACACTAACACGAAACACTAACACTAACACGAAACACTAACACTAACACGAAACACTAACACGAACACGAACCACTAACATGAACACGAACCACTAACACGAACCACTAACACAAAACACTAACACGAACTACTAACACGAACCACTAACACGAAACACTAACATGAAACACTAACACGAAACACTAACACGAAACACTAACACGAAACACTAACTCTAACACGAAAACTAACACTAACACGAACCACTAACACGATCACGAACCACTAACACGAACCACTATTACGAACCACTAACACGAAACACTAACACAAAACACTAACACGAAATACTAACACGAACACGAACCACTAACATAAACAAATCCACTAACACGAACCACTATTACGAACACGAACCACTAAATCGAACCACTAACACGAACCATTAAAATGAACACGAACCACTAACACGAACCACTAAAATGAACACGAACCACTAACACGAACCACTAACACGAACCACTATTACGAACCACTAACACGAAACACTAACACAAAACACTAACACGAAATACTAACACGAACACGAACCACTAACATGAACAAATCCACTAACACGAACCACTATTACGAACACGAACCACTAAATCGAACCACTAACACGAACCATTAAAATGAACACGAACCACTAACACGAACCATTAAAATGAACACGAACCACTATCACGAACCACTAAAATGAACACGAACCACTAACACGAACCACTAAAATGAACACGAACCACTAACACGAACCACTAACACGAACCACTAACACGAACCACTAAATCGAACCACTAACACGAACCATTAAAATGAACACGAACCACTAACACGAACCACTAAAATGAACACGAACCACTAACACGAACCACTAAAATGAACACGAACCACTAACACGAACCACTAACATGAACCACTAACATGAACACGAACCACTAACACGAACCACTAACACGAACCACTAACACGAACCACTAACATGAACCACTAACATGAACACGAACCACTAACACGAACCACTAAAATGAACACGAACCACTAACACGAACCACTAACATGAACACGAACCACTAACACGAACCACTAACACGAACCACTAAATCGAACCACTAACACGAACCACTAACACGAACCACTAAATCGAACCACTAACACGAACCACTAACACGAACCACTAACGCGAACCACTAACATGAACACGAACCACTAACACGAACCACTAACACGAACCACTAAAATGAACACGAACCACTAACACGAACCACTAACATGAACACGAACCACTAACACGAACCACTAAAATGAACACGAACCACTAACACGAACCACTAACATGAACACGAACCATTAACACGAACCACTAACACGAACCACTAAAATGAACACGATCCACTAACACGAACCACTAACACGAACCACTAAAATGAACACAAACCACTAAATCGAACCACTAAAATAAACACGAACCACTAACACAAACCACTAAATCGAACCACTAAATCGAACCACTAACACGAACCACTAACACGAACCACTAACACGAACCACTAAAATGAACACGAACCACTAACATGAACACGAACCACAAACACGAACCACTAACACGAACCACTAAAATGAACACGAACCACTAACACAAACCACTAAATCGAACCACTAAATCGAACCACTAACACGAACCACTATTACGAACCACTAACACGAACTACTAACACGAACCACTAACACGAAACACTAACACAAAACACTAACTCGAAACACTAACACGAAACACTAACACTAACACGAAACACTAACACTAACACGAAACACTAACACGAACACGAACCACTAACACGAACCACTAACATGAACACGAACCACTAACACAAAACACTAACACGAACTACTAACACGAACCACTAACACGAAACACTAACATGAAACACTAACACGAAACACTAACACGAAACACTAACACGAAACACTAACTCTAACACGAAAACTAACACTAACACGAACCACTAACACGATCACGAACCACTAACACGAACCACTATTACGAACCACTAACACGAACTACTAACACGAACTACTAACACGAACCACTAACACGAAACACTAACACGAAACACTAACACGAACAAAAAATACTAACACGAACCACTATTACGAACCACTAACACGAACTACTAACACGAACTACTAACACGAACCACTAACACGAACCACTAACACGAACCACTAACACGAACCACTAAATCGAACCACTAACACGAACCACTAACACGAACCACATACACGAACACAAACCACATCCACGAACACAAACCACTAACACGAAACACTAACACGAACCACTAACACGAACCACTTACACGAACTACTAACGCAAACCACTAACCCGAACCACTAACACCAATCCACTAACACGAAACACTAACACGAACTACTAACACGAACCAGTAACACGAACCACTAACACTAACACGAACCACTAACACAACTACTTACACAACCACAACCACGACTACAACCACTAACAGAAAAAAATACAAAAAAATGGTAGGTTAATTGTTCATAGCCCTTTTCAAACCTTTTATAAAAAAAACTGGTGATTTATGGTTACATAGCTACTTGGCTTTGTAATTGTTTATTCTCACATAAAGAGAAAGTATTGTGACCACGAGAAAATTCGATTTTGAGATTTTTGGATTTACACATTTTGAGGTCTTCTTAGTCCAAAAAATTGGTTTTTAAAAAATGTCTGTCTGTGCAGACGCCTGGAGCCTAAACTTAGTGGTTCGATTTAGTGGTTCGTGTTAGTGGTTCGTGTTAGTGGTTCGTGTTAGTGGTTCGATTTAGTGGTTCGTGTTAGTGGTTCGATTTAGTGGTTCGTGTTCATGTTAGTGGTTCGTGTTAGTGGTTCGTGTTCATTTTAGTGGTTCGTGTTAGTGGTTCGTGTTCATTTTAGTGGTTCGTGTTAGTGGTTCGTGTTCATTTTAATGGTTCGTGTTAGTGGTTCGATTTAGTGGTTCGTGTTAGTGGTTCGTGTTAGTGGTTCGTGTTTATTTTAATGGTTCGTGTTAGTGGTTCGTGTTAGTGGTTCGTGTTAGTGGTTCGATTTAGTGGTTCGTGTTAGTGGTTCGATTTAGTGGTTCGTGTTCATGTTAGTGGTTCGTGTTAGTGGTTCGTGTTAGTGGTTCGTGTTCATTTTAGTGGTTCGTGTTAGTGGTTCGTGTTCATTTTAGTGGTTCGTGTTAGTGGTTCGTGTTCATTTTAATGGTTCGTGTTAGTGGTTCGATTTAGTGGTTCGTGTTAGTGGTTCGTGTTAGTGGTTCGTGTTAGTGGTTCGTGTTTATTTTAATGGTTCGTGTTAGTGGTTCGTGTTAGTGGTTCGTGTTCATTTTAGTGGTTCGTGTTAGTGGTTCGTGTTCATGTTAGTGGTTCGTGTTAGTGGTTCGTGTTCATTTTAGTGGTTCGTGTTCATTTTAGTGGTTCGTGTTAGTGGTTCGTGTTCATTTTAATGGTTCGTGTTAGTGGTTCGAGTAAGTGGTTCGTGTTAGTGGTTCGTGTTAGTGGTTCGTGTTCATTTTAGTGGTTCGTGTTAGTGGTTCGTGTTCATTTTAGTGGTTCGTGTTAGTGGTTCGTGTTCATTTTAATGGTTCGTGTTAGTGGTTCGATTTAGTGGTTCGATTTAGTGGTTCGATTCAGTGGTTCGATTTAGTGGTTCGTGTTAGTGGTTCATGTTAGTGGTTCGTGTTAGTGGTTCGTGTTAGTGGTTCGTGTTCATGTTAGTGGTTCGTGTTAGTGGTTCGTGTTCATGTTAGTGGTTCGTGTTAGTGGTTCGTGTTCATTTTAGTGGTTCGTGTTAGTGGTTCGTGTTCATTTTAATGGTTCGTGTTAGTGGTTCGATTTAGTGGTTCGTGTTAATAGTTCGTGTTAGTGGTTCGTGTTCATTTTAGTGGTTCGTGTTAGTGGTTCGTGTTCATTTTAGTGGTTCGTGTTAGTGGTTCGTGTTCATGTTAGTGGTTCGTGTTAGTGGTTCGTGTTCATTTTAGTGGTTCGTGTTAGTGGTTCGTGTTCATTTTAATGGTTCGTGTTAGTGGTTCGATTTAGTGGTTCGTGTTAATGGTTCGTGTTAGTGGTTCGTGTTCATTTTAGTGGTTCGTGTTAGTGGTTCGTGTTCATTTTAGTGGTTCGTGTTAGTGGTTCGTGTTCATGTTAGTGGTTCGTGTTAGTGGTTCGTGTTCATGTTAGTGGTTCGTGTTAGTGGTTCGTGTTCATTTTAGTGGTTCGTGTTCATTTTAGTGGTTCGTGTTAGTGGTTCGTGTTCATTTTAATGGTTCGTGTTAGTGGTTCGATTTAGTGGTTCGTGTTAGTGGTTCGTGTTAGTGGTTCGTGGTTGTGGTTCGTGTTCATGTTAGTGGTTCGTGTTAGTGGTTCGTGTTCATTTTAATGGTTCGTGTTAGTGGTTCGATTTAGTGGTTCGTGTTAGTGGTTCGTGTTTGTGGTTCGTGTTCATTTTAGTGGTTCGTGTTAGTGGTTCGTGTTCATTTTAGTGGTTCGTGTTAGTGGTTCGTGTTCATGTTAGTGGTTCGTGTTAGTGGTTCGTGTTCATTTTAGTGGTTCGTGTTAGTGGTTCGTGTTCATTTTAGTGGTTCGATTTAGTGGTTTGTGTTCATTTTAGTGGTTCGTGTTTGTGGTTCGTGTTCATGTTAGTGGTTCGTGTTCATGTTAGTGGTTCGTGTTAGTGGTTCGTGTTAGTGGTTCGTGTTAGTGGTTCGTGTTTGTGGTTCGTGTTCATGTTAGTGGTTCGTGTTCATTTTAGTGGTTCGTGTTAGTGGTTCGTGTTCATTTTAATGGTTCGTGTTAGTGGTTCGATTTAGTGGTTCGTGTTAGTGGTTCGTGTTAGTGGTTCGTGTTCATTTTAGTGGTTCGTGTTAGTGGTTCGTGTTCATTTTAATGGTTCGTGTTAGTGGTTCGATTTAGTGGTTCGTGTTAGTGGTTCGTGTTAGTGGTTCGTGTTAGTGGTTCGTGTTAGTGGTTCGTGTTAGTGGTTCGTGTTAGTGGTTCGTGTTTGTGGTTCGTGTTCATGTTAGT
Source organism: Gerris lacustris (assembly GCA_951217055.1). Lineage (NCBI taxonomy): Eukaryota > Metazoa > Arthropoda > Insecta > Hemiptera > Gerridae > Gerris > Gerris lacustris. Next base: position 37,778,439 of record OX578285.1, on the reverse strand, counting down.
GGTTCGTGTTAGTGGTTCGTGTTCATTTTAGTGGTTCGTGTTAGTGGTTCGTGTTCATTTTAGTGGATCGTGTTAGTGGTTCGTGTTAGTGGTTCGTGTTAGTGTTAGTGTTTCGTGTTAGTGGTTCGTGTTAGTGTTAGTGTTCCGTGTTAGTGTTAGTGTTTCGTGTTAGTAATAGTGTTTCGTGATAGTGGTTCGTGTTAGTAGTTCGTGTTAGTGGTTCGTGTTCATTTTAGTGGTTCGTGTTAGTGTTTCGTGTTCATGTTAGTGGTTCGTGTTTGTGGTTCGTGTTCATGTTAGTGGTTTGTGTTAGTGGTTCGTGTTCATTTTAGTGGTTCGTGTTAGTGGTTCGTGAACACTAACACGAAACACTAACACTAACACGAACCACTAACACGAACACGAACCACTACCGCGTACACAAACCCATAACACGAACTACTAACACGAACCACTAACACGAACACGAACCCCTAACACGAACACGAACCACTAAAACGAAACACTAACACGAAACACTAACACGAACCACTAACACGAACACGAACCACTAACACGAACCACTAACATGAACCACTAACATGAACACGAACCACTAACACGAACCACTATTACGAACCACTAACACAAAACACTAACACGAACTACTAACACGAAACACTAACATGAAACACTAACACGAAACACTAACACGAAACACTAACACGAAACACTAACACGAAACACTAACACGAAACACTAACACGAAACACTAACACGAAACACTAACACGAAACACTAACACGAAATACTAACACGAACACGAACCACTAACACGAACATGACCCACAAACACGAACCACTAACACGAACCACTAACACGAAACACTAACACAAAACACTAACTCGAAACACTAACACGAAACACTAACACTAACACGAAACACTAACACTAACACGAAACACTAACACGAACACGAACCACTAACATGAACACGAACCACTAACACGAACCACTAACACAAAACACTAACACGAACTACTAACACGAACCACTAACACGAAACACTAACATGAAACACTAACACGAAACACTAACACGAAACACTAACACGAAACACTAACTCTAACACGAAAACTAACACTAACACGAACCACTAACACGATCACGAACCACTAACACGAACCACTATTACGAACCACTAACACGAAACACTAACACAAAACACTAACACGAAATACTAACACGAACACGAACCACTAACATAAACAAATCCACTAACACGAACCACTATTACGAACACGAACCACTAAATCGAACCACTAACACGAACCATTAAAATGAACACGAACCACTAAAATGAACACGAACCACTAACACGAACCACTAACACGAACCACTATTACGAACCACTAACACGAAACACTAACACAAAACACTAACACGAAATACTAACACGAACACGAACCACTAACATGAACAAATCCACTAACACGAACCACTATTACGAACACGAACCACTAAATCGAACCACTAACACGAACCATTAAAATGAACACGAACCACTAACACGAACCATTAAAATGAACACGAACCACTAACACGAACCACTAAAATGAACACGAACCACTAACACGAACCACTAAAATGAACACGAACCACTAACACGAACCACTAACACGAACCACTAACACGAACCACTAAATCGAACCACTAACACGAACCACTAAAATGAACACGAACCACTAACACGAACCACTAACACAACCACTAACACAACCACTAACACGAACCACTAACACGAACCACTAATTCGAACCACTAACATGAACCACTAACACGAACCACTAACACGAACCACTAATACAACCACTAACACAACCACTAATACAACCACTAACATAACCACTAACACAACCACTAACACAACCACAACCACAACCACTAACACAACCACAACCACTAACACAACCACTAACACAACCACAACCACTAACACAACCACAACCACTAACACAACCACTAACACAACCATAATCATTAAGATTATCATTATGATTATGATTATAATTATGTTTATGATTATGATTGTGATTATGATTATGATTATGATTATGATTATGATCATTTTCATTATTATTATCATCAGCATTATCATAATCGTAAGATCATAATCATAAAATCATAATCATAAAATCATAATCATAATATCATAATCAAAATCATAATATCATAATCATAATATCATAATCATAATCATAATATCATAATCATAATCATAATATCATAATCATGATATCATAATCATAATCATAATATCATTATCATAATCATAAGTATCCGTATCAGTTTCCATATATGTATCCGTATCAATATCCCGTAGTATTCGTATTATTATCATTATCATTATCCACAACAACCACATCCACAACCACAACCATAACCACAACCACAACTATAACCACAACTACAACCACAACCACAACCACTACCACAACCACAACCACATCCACAATCACAACAACTAACACAACAACTAGCACAACAACTAACACAACAACTAACACAACAACTAACACAACAACTAACACAACAACTAACACAACAACTAACACAACAACTAACACAACAACTAACACAACAACTAACACAACCACTAACACAACCACTAACACAACCACTAACACAACCACTAACACAACCACAACCACAACCACTAACACAACCACAACCACAAACACAACCACAACCACTAACACAACCACTTACACAACCACAACCACAACTACAACCATAATCATTCAGATTATGATGATGATTATGATTATGATTATGATCATTATCATTAATATTATCATTATTATTATCATTATCATAATATCATAATCATAATATCATTATCATAATCATAAGTATCCATATCAGTTCCATATATGTATCCGTATCAGTATCCCGTAGTATTCGTATCATTATCATTATCATTATACACAACAACCACATCCACAAACACCAACCTCTAACACAACCACTAACACAACCACTAACACAACCACTAACACGAACCACTAACACAACCACTAACACAACCACTAACACGAACCACTAACACGAACCACTAATTCGAACCACTAACATGAACCACTAACACGAACCACTAACACGAACCACTAATACAACCACTAACACAACCACTAATACAACCACTAACATAACCACTAACACAACCACTAACACAACCACAACCACAACCACTAACAAAACCACAACCACTAACACAACCACTAACACAACCACAACCACTAACACAACCACAACCACTAACACAACCACTAACACAACCATAATCATTAAGATTATCATTATGATTATGATTATAATTATGTTTATGATTATGATTGTGATTATGATTATGATTATGATTATGATTATGATCATTTTCATTATTATTATCATCAGCATTATCATAATCGTAAGATCATAATCATAAAATCATAATCATAATATCATAATCAAAATCATAATATCATAATCATAATATCATAATCATAATCATAATATCATAATCATAATCATAATATCATAATCATGATATCATAATCATAATCATAATATCATTATCATAATCATAAGTATCCGTATCAGTTTCCATATATGTATCCGTATCAGTATCCCGTAGTATTCGTATTATTATCATTATCCACAGTAACCACATCCACAACCACAACCATAACCACAACCACAACTATAACTACAACTACAACCACAACCACAACCACAACCACAACCTCAACCACTACCACAACCACAACCACAACTACAACCACTAACACAACAACTAACACATCCACAACCACAACCACTAACACAACAACTAACACAACCACAACCAAAACCACTAACACAACCACTAAAACAACCACAACCACAACTACAACCATAATCATTAAGATTATGATTATGATTATGATTATGATTATGATCATTATCATTATTATTATCATTATAATTATCATTATCATAATATCATAATCATAATATCATAATCATAATATCATAATCATAATATCATTATCATAAGCATAAGTATCCATATCAGTTCCATATATGTTTCCGTATCAGTATCCCGAAGTATTCGTATCATTATTATTATCATTATACACAACAATCACATCCACTAACACCAACCACTAACACAACCACTAACACAACCACAAACGCAACTACCAACGCAACCACAAACGCAACCACAAACGCAACTACCAACGCAACCACTAACACGAACCACTAACACGAACCACTAACACGAACCACTAATACAACCACTAACACAACCACTAACACAACCACAACCACAACTACAACCATAATCATTAAGATTATGATTATGATAATGATCATAATCATTATCATTATCATAATCATAAGTATCCGTATCAGTTTTCATATATGTATCCTTATCAGTAACCACTAGTATCCGTATTAGTATCCCGTATATCTTTTCCGTATTGACTATACCGTATTCACATGTTAGTATTTCGTGTTCGTGTTAGTGGTTCGTGTTAGTGGTTCGTGTTAGTGGTTCGTGTTAGTGGTTCGTGTTAGTGGTTAGTGTTAGTGGTTCGTTTTAGTGGTTCGTGTTAGTGGTTCGTGTTAGTGGTTCGTGTTAGTGGTTCGTGTTAGTGGTTCATGTTAGTGGTTCATGTTAGTGGTTCGTGTTAGTGGTTCGTGTTAGTGGTTCGTGTTAGTGGTTCGTGTTCATGTTAGTGGTTTGTGTTAGTGGTTCGTGTTCATTTTAGTGGTTCGTGTTAGTGGTTCGTGTTAGTGGTTCGATTTAGTGGTTCGATTTAGTGGTTTGTGTTCATTTTAGTGGTTCGTGTTAGTGGTTCGTGTTCATTTTAGTGGTTCGTGTTAGTGGTTCGTGTTTGTGGTTCGTGTTATTGTTAGTGGTTCGTGTTAGTGGTTCGTGTTCATATTAGTGGTTCGTGTTAGTGGTTCGTGTTCATTTTAATGGTTCGTGTTAGTGGTTCGATTTAGTGGTTCGATTTAGTGGTTCGATTCAGTGGTTCGATTTAGTGGTTCGTGTTAGTGGTTCATGTTAGTGGTTCGTGTTAGTGGTTCGTGTTAGTGGTTCGTGTTCATGTTAGTGGTTCGTGTTAGTGGTTCGTGTTAGTGGTTCGTGTTAGTGGTTCGTGTTTGTGGTTCGTGTTCATGTTAGTGGTTCGTGTTAGTGGTTCGTGTTCATTTTAGTGGTTCGTGTTCATTTTAATGGTTCGTGTTAGTGGTTCGATTTAGTGGTTCGTGTTAGTGGTTCGTGTTAGTGGTTCGTGTTCATTTTAGTGGTTCGTGTTAGTGGTTCGTGTTCATGTTAGTGGTTCGTGTTAGTGGTTCGTGTTCATTTTAGTGGTTCGTGTTCATTTTAGTGGTTCGTGTTAGTGGTTCGTGTTCATTTTAATGGTTCGTGTTAGTGGTTCGATTTAGTGGTTCGTGTTAGTGGTTCGTGTTAGTGGTTCGTGTTCATGTTAGTGGTTTGTGTTAGTGGTTCGTGTTCATTTTAGTGGTTCGTGTTAGTGGTTCGTGTTAGTGGTTCGATTTAGTGGTTTGTGTTCATTTTAGTGGTTCGTGTTAGTGGTTCGTGTTCATATTAGTGGTTCGTGTTAGTGGTTCGTGTTCATTTTAATGGTTCGTGTTAGTGGTTCGATTTAGTGGTTCGATTCAGTGGTTCGATTTAGTGGTTCGTGTTAGTGGTTCATGTTAGTGGTTCGTGTTAGTGGTTCGTGTTAGTGGTTCGTGTTCATGTTAGTGGTTCGTGTTAGTGGTTCGTGTTCATTTTAGTGGTTCGTGTTAGTGGTTCGTGTTCATTTTAGTGGTTCGTGTTAGTGGTTCGTGTTCATTTTAGTGGTTCGTGTTAGTGGTTCGTGTTCATTTTAATGGTTCGTGTTAGTGGTTCGATTTAGTGGTTCGTGTTAATGGTTCGTGTTAGTGGTTCGTGTTCATTTTAGTGGTTCGTGTTAGTGGTTCGTGTTCATTTTAGTGGTTCGTGTTAGTGGTTCGTGTTAGTGGTTCGTGTTCATGTTAGTGGTTCGTGTTAGTGGTTCGTGTTCATTTTAGTGGTTCGTGTTAGTGGTTCGTGTTCATTTTAGTGGTTCGTGTTAGTGGTTCGTGTTCATTTTAGTGGTTCGTGTTAGTGGTTCGTGTTCATTTTAATGGTTCGTGTTAGTGGTTCGATTTAGTGGTTCGTGTTAGTGGTTCGTGTTAGTGGTTCGTGTTAGTGGTTCGTGTTTATTTTAATGGTTCGTGTTAGTGGTTCGTGTTAGTGGTTCGTGTTCATTTTAGTGGTTCGTGTTAGTGGTTCGTGTTCATGTTAGTGGTTCGTGTTAGTGGTTCGTGTTCATTTTAATGGTTCGTGTTAGTGGTTCGATTTAGTGGTTCGTGTTAGTGGTTCGTGTTAGTGGTTCGTGTTCATTTTAGTGGTTCGTGTTAGTGGTTCGTGTTCATGTTAGTGGTTCGTGTTAGTGGTTCGTGTTCATTTTAGTGGTTCGTGTTAGTGGTTCGTGTTCATTTTAATGGTTAGTGTTAGTGGTTCGATTCAGTGGTTCGATTTAGTGGTTCGTGTTAGTGGTTCGTGTTTGTGGTTCGTGTTCATGTTAGTGGTTCGTGTTAGTGGTTCGTGTTCATATTAGTGGTTCGTGTTAGTGGTTCGTGTTCATTTTAATGGTTCGTGTTAGTGGTTCGATTTAGTGGTTCGATTTAGTGGTTCGATTTAGTGGTTCGATTCAGTGGTTCGATTTAGTGGTTCGTGTTAGTGGTTCGTGTTAGTGGTTCGTGTTCATATTAGTGGTTCGTGTTAGTGGTTCGTGTTCATTTTAATGGTTAGTGTTAGTGGTTCGATTCAGTGGTTCGATTCAGTGGTTCATTTTAGTGGTTCGTGTTAGTGGTTCGTGTTCATGTTAGTGGTTCGTGTTAGTGGTTCGTGTTCATATTAGTGGTTCGTGTTAGTGGTTCGTGTTCATTTTAATGGTTCGTGTTAGTGGTTCGATTTAGTGGTTCGATTTAGTGGTTCGATTCAGTGGTTCGATTTAGTGGTTCGTGTTAGTGGTTCGTGTTCATGTTAGTGGTTCGTGTTAGTGGTTCGTGTTAGTGGTTCGTGTTCATTTTAGTAGTTCGTGTTAGTGGTTCGTGTTCATATTAGTGGTTCGTGTTAGTGGTTCGTGTTCATTTTAATGGTTCGTGTTAGTGGTTCGATTTAGTGGTTCGATTTAGTGGTTCGATTCAGTGGTTCGATTTAGTGGTTCGTGTTAGTGGTTCATGTTAGTGGTTCGTGTTAGTGGTTCGTGTTAGTGGTTCGTGTTAGTGGTTCGTGTTCATTTTAGTGGTTCGTGTTAGTGGTTCGTGTTCATGTTAGTGGTTCGTGTTAGTGGTTCGATTTAGTGGTTCGTGTTAGTGGTTCGATTTAGTGGTTCGTGTTCATGTTAGTGGTTCGTGTTAGTGGTTCGTGTTAGTGGTTCGTGTTCATTTTAGTGGTTCGTGTTAGTGGTTCGTGTTCATTTTAGTGGTTCGTGTTAGTGGTTCGTGTTCATTTTAATGGTTCGTGTTAGTGGTTCGATTTAGTGGTTCGTGTTAGTGGTTCGTGTTAGTGGTTCGTGTTCATTTTAATGGTTCGTGTTAGTGGTTCGATTTAGTGGTTCGTGTTAGTGGTTCGTGTTAGTGGTTCGTGTTAGTGGTTCGTGTTAGTGGTTCGTGTTAGTGGTTCGTGTTAGTGGTTCGTGTTTGTGGTTCGTGTTCATTTTAGTGGTTCGTGTTAGTGGTTCGTGTTCATTTTAGTGGATCGTGTTAGTGGTTCGTGTTAGTGGTTCGTGTTAGTGTTAGTGTTTCGTGTTAGTGGTTCGTGTTAGTGTTAGTGTTCCGTGTTAGTGTTAGTGTTTCGTGTTAGTAATAGTGTTTCGTGATAGTGGTTCGTGTTAGTAGTTCGTGTTAGTGGTTCGTGTTCATTTTAGTGGTTCGTGTTAGTGTTTCGTGTTCATGTTAGTGGTTCGTGTTTGTGGTTCGTGTTCATGTTAGTGGTTTGTGTTAGTGGTTCGTGTTCATTTTAGTGGTTCGTGTTAGTGGTTCGTGAACACTAACACGAAACACTAACACTAACACGAACCACTAACACGAACACGAACCACTACCGCGTACACAAACCCATAACACGAACTACTAACACGAACCACTAACACGAACACGAACCCCTAACACGAACACGAACCACTAAAACGAAACACTAACACGAAACACTAACACGAACCACTAACACGAACACGAACCACTAACACGAACCACTAACATGAACCACTAACATGAACACGAACCACTAACACGAACCACTATTACGAACCACTAACACAAAACACTAACACGAACTACTAACACGAAACACTAACATGAAACACTAACACGAAACACTAACACGAAACACTAACACGAAACACTAACACGAAACACTAACACGAAACACTAACACGAAACACTAACACGAAACACTAACACGAAACACTAACACGAAACACTAACACGAAATACTAACACGAACACGAACCACTAACACGAACATGACCCACAAACACGAACCACTAACACGAACCACTAACACGAAACACTAACACAAAACACTAACTCGAAACACTAACACGAAACACTAACACTAACACGAAACACTAACACTAACACGAAACACTAACACGAACACGAACCACTAACATGAACACGAACCACTAACACGAACCACTAACACAAAACACTAACACGAACTACTAACACGAACCACTAACACGAAACACTAACATGAAACACTAACACGAAACACTAACACGAAACACTAACACGAAACACTAACTCTAACACGAAAACTAACACTAACACGAACCACTAACACGATCACGAACCACTAACACGAACCACTATTACGAACCACTAACACGAAACACTAACACAAAACACTAACACGAAATACTAACACGAACACGAACCACTAACATAAACAAATCCACTAACACGAACCACTATTACGAACACGAACCACTAAATCGAACCACTAACACGAACCATTAAAATGAACACGAACCACTAACACGAACCACTAAAATGAACACGAACCACTAACACGAACCACTAACACGAACCACTATTACGAACCACTAACACGAAACACTAACACAAAACACTAACACGAAATACTAACACGAACACGAACCACTAACATGAACAAATCCACTAACACGAACCACTATTACGAACACGAACCACTAAATCGAACCACTAACACGAACCATTAAAATGAACACGAACCACTAACACGAACCATTAAAATGAACACGAACCACTAACACGAACCACTAAAATGAACACGAACCACTAACACGAACCACTAAAATGAACACGAACCACTAACACGAACCACTAACACGAACCACTAACACGAACCACTAAATCGAACCACTAACACGAACCACTAAAATGAACACGAACCACTAACACGAACCACTAACACAACCACTAACACAACCACTAACACGAACCACTAACACGAACCACTAATTCGAACCACTAACATGAACCACTAACACGAACCACTAACACGAACCACTAATACAACCACTAACACAACCACTAATACAACCACTAACATAACCACTAACACAACCACTAACACAACCACAACCACAACCACTAACACAACCACAACCACTAACACAACCACTAACACAACCACAACCACTAACACAACCACAACCACTAACACAACCACTAACACAACCATAATCATTAAGATTATCATTATGATTATGATTATAATTATGTTTATGATTATGATTGTGATTATGATTATGATTATGATTATGATTATGATCATTTTCATTATTATTATCATCAGCATTATCATAATCGTAAGATCATAATCATAAAATCATAATCATAAAATCATAATCATAATATCATAATCAAAATCATAATATCATAATCATAATATCATAATCATAATCATAATATCATAATCATAATCATAATATCATAATCATGATATCATAATCATAATCATAATATCATTATCATAATCATAAGTATCCGTATCAGTTTCCATATATGTATCCGTATCAATATCCCGTAGTATTCGTATTATTATCATTATCATTATCCACAACAACCACATCCACAACCACAACCATAACCACAACCACAACTATAACCACAACTACAACCACAACCACAACCACTACCACAACCACAACCACATCCACAATCACAACAACTAACACAACAACTAGCACAACAACTAACACAACAACTAACACAACAACTAACACAACAACTAACACAACAACTAACACAACAACTAACACAACAACTAACACAACAACTAACACAACAACTAACACAACCACTAACACAACCACTAACACAACCACTAACACAACCACTAACACAACCACAACCACAACCACTAACACAACCACAACCACAAACACAACCACAACCACTAACACAACCACTTACACAACCACAACCACAACTACAACCATAATCATTCAGATTATGATGATGATTATGATTATGATTATGATCATTATCATTAATATTATCATTATTATTATCATTATCATAATATCATAATCATAATATCATTATCATAATCATAAGTATCCATATCAGTTCCATATATGTATCCGTATCAGTATCCCGTAGTATTCGTATCATTATCATTATCATTATACACAACAACCACATCCACAAACACCAACCTCTAACACAACCACTAACACAACCACTAACACAACCACTAACACGAACCACTAACACAACCACTAACACAACCACTAACACGAACCACTAACACGAACCACTAATTCGAACCACTAACATGAACCACTAACACGAACCACTAACACGAACCACTAATACAACCACTAACACAACCACTAATACAACCACTAACATAACCACTAACACAACCACTAACACAACCACAACCACAACCACTAACAAAACCACAACCACTAACACAACCACTAACACAACCACAACCACTAACACAACCACAACCACTAACACAACCACTAACACAACCATAATCATTAAGATTATCATTATGATTATGATTATAATTATGTTTATGATTATGATTGTGATTATGATTATGATTATGATTATGATTATGATCATTTTCATTATTATTATCATCAGCATTATCATAATCGTAAGATCATAATCATAAAATCATAATCATAATATCATAATCAAAATCATAATATCATAATCATAATATCATAATCATAATCATAATATCATAATCATAATCATAATATCATAATCATGATATCATAATCATAATCATAATATCATTATCATAATCATAAGTATCCGTATCAGTTTCCATATATGTATCCGTATCAGTATCCCGTAGTATTCGTATTATTATCATTATCCACAGTAACCACATCCACAACCACAACCATAACCACAACCACAACTATAACTACAACTACAACCACAACCACAACCACAACCACAACCTCAACCACTACCACAACCACAACCACAACTACAACCACTAACACAACAACTAACACATCCACAACCACAACCACTAACACAACAACTAACACAACCACAACCAAAACCACTAACACAACCACTAAAACAACCACAACCACAACTACAACCATAATCATTAAGATTATGATTATGATTATGATTATGATTATGATCATTATCATTATTATTATCATTATAATTATCATTATCATAATATCATAATCATAATATCATAATCATAATATCATAATCATAATATCATTATCATAAGCATAAGTATCCATATCAGTTCCATATATGTTTCCGTATCAGTATCCCGAAGTATTCGTATCATTATTATTATCATTATACACAACAATCACATCCACTAACACCAACCACTAACACAACCACTAACACAACCACAAACGCAACTACCAACGCAACCACAAACGCAACCACAAACGCAACTACCAACGCAACCACTAACACGAACCACTAACACGAACCACTAACACGAACCACTAATACAACCACTAACACAACCACTAACACAACCACAACCACAACTACAACCATAATCATTAAGATTATGATTATGATAATGATCATAATCATTATCATTATCATAATCATAAGTATCCGTATCAGTTTTCATATATGTATCCTTATCAGTAACCACTAGTATCCGTATTAGTATCCCGTATATCTTTTCCGTATTGACTATACCGTATTCACATGTTAGTATTTCGTGTTCGTGTTAGTGGTTCGTGTTAGTGGTTCGTGTTAGTGGTTCGTGTTAGTGGTTCGTGTTAGTGGTTAGTGTTAGTGGTTCGTTTTAGTGGTTCGTGTTAGTGGTTCGTGTTAGTGGTTCGTGTTAGTGGTTCGTGTTAGTGGTTCATGTTAGTGGTTCATGTTAGTGGTTCGTGTTAGTGGTTCGTGTTAGTGGTTCGTGTTAGTGGTTCGTGTTCATGTTAGTGGTTTGTGTTAGTGGTTCGTGTTCATTTTAGTGGTTCGTGTTAGTGGTTCGTGTTAGTGGTTCGATTTAGTGGTTCGATTTAGTGGTTTGTGTTCATTTTAGTGGTTCGTGTTAGTGGTTCGTGTTCATTTTAGTGGTTCGTGTTAGTGGTTCGTGTTTGTGGTTCGTGTTATTGTTAGTGGTTCGTGTTAGTGGTTCGTGTTCATATTAGTGGTTCGTGTTAGTGGTTCGTGTTCATTTTAATGGTTCGTGTTAGTGGTTCGATTTAGTGGTTCGATTTAGTGGTTCGATTCAGTGGTTCGATTTAGTGGTTCGTGTTAGTGGTTCATGTTAGTGGTTCGTGTTAGTGGTTCGTGTTAGTGGTTCGTGTTCATGTTAGTGGTTCGTGTTAGTGGTTCGTGTTAGTGGTTCGTGTTAGTGGTTCGTGTTTGTGGTTCGTGTTCATGTTAGTGGTTCGTGTTAGTGGTTCGTGTTCATTTTAGTGGTTCGTGTTCATTTTAATGGTTCGTGTTAGTGGTTCGATTTAGTGGTTCGTGTTAGTGGTTCGTGTTAGTGGTTCGTGTTCATTTTAGTGGTTCGTGTTAGTGGTTCGTGTTCATGTTAGTGGTTCGTGTTAGTGGTTCGTGTTCATTTTAGTGGTTCGTGTTCATTTTAGTGGTTCGTGTTAGTGGTTCGTGTTCATTTTAATGGTTCGTGTTAGTGGTTCGATTTAGTGGTTCGTGTTAGTGGTTCGTGTTAGTGGTTCGTGTTCATGTTAGTGGTTTGTGTTAGTGGTTCGTGTTCATTTTAGTGGTTCGTGTTAGTGGTTCGTGTTAGTGGTTCGATTTAGTGGTTTGTGTTCATTTTAGTGGTTCGTGTTAGTGGTTCGTGTTCATATTAGTGGTTCGTGTTAGTGGTTCGTGTTCATTTTAATGGTTCGTGTTAGTGGTTCGATTTAGTGGTTCGATTCAGTGGTTCGATTTAGTGGTTCGTGTTAGTGGTTCATGTTAGTGGTTCGTGTTAGTGGTTCGTGTTAGTGGTTCGTGTTCATGTTAGTGGTTCGTGTTAGTGGTTCGTGTTCATTTTAGTGGTTCGTGTTAGTGGTTCGTGTTCATTTTAGTGGTTCGTGTTAGTGGTTCGTGTTCATTTTAGTGGTTCGTGTTAGTGGTTCGTGTTCATTTTAATGGTTCGTGTTAGTGGTTCGATTTAGTGGTTCGTGTTAATGGTTCGTGTTAGTGGTTCGTGTTCATTTTAGTGGTTCGTGTTAGTGGTTCGTGTTCATTTTAGTGGTTCGTGTTAGTGGTTCGTGTTCATGTTAGTGGTTCGTGTTAGTGGTTCGTGTTCATGTTAGTGGTTCGTGTTAGTGGTTCGTGTTCATTTTAGTGGTTCGTGTTAGTGGTTCGTGTTCATTTTAGTGGTTCGTGTTAGTGGTTCGTGTTCATTTTAGTGGTTCGTGTTAGTGGTTCGTGTTCATTTTAATGGTTCGTGTTAGTGGTTCGATTTAGTGGTTCGTGTTAGTGGTTCGTGTTAGTGGTTCGTGTTAGTGGTTCGTGTTTATTTTAATGGTTCGTGTTAGTGGTTCGTGTTAGTGGTTCGTGTTCATTTTAGTGGTTCGTGTTAGTGGTTCGTGTTCATGTTAGTGGTTCGTGTTAGTGGTTCGTGTTCATTTTAATGGTTCGTGTTAGTGGTTCGATTTAGTGGTTCGTGTTAGTGGTTCGTGTTAGTGGTTCGTGTTCATTTTAGTGGTTCGTGTTAGTGGTTCGTGTTCATGTTAGTGGTTCGTGTTAGTGGTTCGTGTTCATTTTAGTGGTTCGTGTTAGTGGTTCGTGTTCATTTTAATGGTTAGTGTTAGTGGTTCGATTCAGTGGTTCGATTTAGTGGTTCGTGTTAGTGGTTCGTGTTTGTGGTTCGTGTTCATGTTAGTGGTTCGTGTTAGTGGTTCGTGTTCATATTAGTGGTTCGTGTTAGTGGTTCGTGTTCATTTTAATGGTTCGTGTTAGTGGTTCGATTTAGTGGTTCGATTTAGTGGTTCGATTTAGTGGTTCGATTCAGTGGTTCGATTTAGTGGTTCGTGTTAGTGGTTCGTGTTAGTGGTTCGTGTTCATATTAGTGGTTCGTGTTAGTGGTTCGTGTTCATTTTAATGGTTAGTGTTAGTGGTTCGATTCAGTGGTTCGATTCAGTGGTTCATTTTAGTGGTTCGTGTTAGTGGTTCGTGTTCATGTTAGTGGTTCGTGTTAGTGGTTCGTGTTCATATTAGTGGTTCGTGTTAGTGGTTCGTGTTCATTTTAATGGTTCGTGTTAGTGGTTCGATTTAGTGGTTCGATTTAGTGGTTCGATTCAGTGGTTCGATTTAGTGGTTCGTGTTAGTGGTTCGTGTTCATGTTAGTGGTTCGTGTTAGTGGTTCGTGTTAGTGGTTCGTGTTCATTTTAGTAGTTCGTGTTAGTGGTTCGTGTTCATATTAGTGGTTCGTGTTAGTGGTTCGTGTTCATTTTAATGGTTCGTGTTAGTGGTTCGATTTAGTGGTTCGATTTAGTGGTTCGATTCAGTGGTTCGATTTAGTGGTTCGTGTTAGTGGTTCATGTTAGTGGTTCGTGTTAGTGGTTCGTGTTAGTGGTTCGTGTTAGTGGTTCGTGTTCATTTTAGTGGTTCGTGTTAGTGGTTCGTGTTCATGTTAGTGGTTCGTGTTAGTGGTTCGATTTAGTGGTTCGTGTTAGTGGTTCGATTTAGTGGTTCGTGTTCATGTTAGTGGTTCGTGTTAGTGGTTCGTGTTAGTGGTTCGTGTTCATTTTAGTGGTTCGTGTTAGTGGTTCGTGTTCATTTTAGTGGTTCGTGTTAGTGGTTCGTGTTCATTTTAATGGTTCGTGTTAGTGGTTCGATTTAGTGGTTCGTGTTAGTGGTTCGTGTTAGTGGTTCGTGTTAGTGGTTCGTGTTTATTTTAATGGTTCGTGTTAGTGGTTCGTGTTAGTGGTTCGTGTTTATTTTAATGGTTCGTGTTAGTGGTTCGTGTTAGTGGTTCGTGTTCATTTTAGTGGTTCGTGTTAGTGGTTCGTGTTCATGTTAGTGGTTCGTGTTAGTGGTTCGTGTTAGTGGTTCGTGTTCATTTTAGTGGTTCGTGTTAGTGGTTCGTGTTCATTTTAGTGGTTCGTGTTAGTGGTTCGTGTTCATTTTAGTGGTTCGTGTTAGTGGTTCGTGTTCATGTTAGTGGTTCGTGTTAGTGGTTCGATTTAGTGGTTCGTGTTAGTGGTTCGATTTAGTGGTTCGTGTTCATGTTAGTGGTTCGTGTTAGTGGTTCGTGTTAGTGGTTCGTGTTCATTTTAGTGGTTCGTGTTAGTGGTTCGTGTTCATTTTAGTGGTTCGTGTTAGTGGTTCGTGTTCATTTTAATGGTTCGTGTTAGTGGTTCGATTTAGTGGTTCGTGTTAGTGGTTCGTGTTAGTGGTTCGTGTTTATTTTAATGGTTCGTGTTAGTGGTTCGTGTTAGTGGTTCGTGTTTATTTTAATGGTTCGTGTTAGTGGTTCGTGTTAGTGGTTCGTGTTCATTTTAGTGGTTCGTGTTAGTGGTTCGTGTTCATGTTAGTGGTTCGTGTTAGTGGTTCGTGTTAGTGGTTTGTGATAGTGGTTCGTGTTAGTGGTTCGTGTTTGTGGTTCGTGTTCATGTTAGTGGTTCGTGTTAGTGGTTCGTGTTAGTGGTTCGTGTTCATTTTAATGGTTCGTGTTAGTGGTTCGATTTAGTGGTTCGTGTTAGTGGTTCGTGTTAGTGGTTCGTGTTTATTTTAGTGGTTCGTGTTAGTGGTTCGTGTTCATGTTAGTGGTTCGTGTTAGTGGTTCGTGTTAGTGGTTCGTGGTTGTGGTTCGTGTTCATTTTAATGGTTAGAGTTAGTGGTTCGATTTAGTGGTTCGTGTTAGTGGTTCGTGTTTGTGGTTCGTGTTCATGTTAGTGGTTCGTGTTAGTGGTTCGTGTTTGTGGTTCGTGTTCATGTTAGTGGTTCGTGTTAGTGGTTCGTGTTCATTTTAGTGGTTCGTGTTAGTGGTTCGTGTTCATGTTAGTGGTTCGTGTTAGTGGTTCGTGTTAGTGGTTCGTGTTCATGTTAGTGGTTCGTGTTAGTGGTTCGTGTTCATTTTAGTGGTTCGTGTTAGTGGTTCGTGTTCATTTTAGTGGTTCGTGTTAGTGGTTCGTGTTCATGTTAGTGGTTCGTGTTAGTGGTTCGATTTAGTGGTTCGTGTTAGTGGTTCGATTTAGTGGTTCGTGTTCATGTTAGTGGTTCGTGTTAGTGGTTCGTGTTAGTGGTTCGTGTTCATTTTAGTGGTTCGTGTTAGTGGTTCGTGTTAGTGGTTCGTGTTCATTTTAGTGGTTCGTGTTAGTGGTTCGATTTAGTGGTTCGTGTTAGTGGTTCGTGTTAGTGGTTCGTGTTTATTTTAATGGTTCGTGTTAGTGGTTCGTGTTAGTGGTTCGTGTTTATTTTAATGGTTCGTGTTAGTGGTTCGTGTTAGTGGTTCGTGTTCATTTTAGTGGTTCGTGTTAGTGGTTCGTGTTCATGTTAGTGGTTCGTGTTAGTGGTTCGTGTTAGTGGTTTGTGATAGTGGTTCGTGTTAGTGGTTCGTGTTTGTGGTTCGTGTTCATGTTAGTGGTTCGTGTTAGTGGTTCGTGTTAGTGGTTCGTGTTAGTGGTTCGTGTTCATTTTAATGGTTCGTGTTAGTGGTTCGATTTAGTGGTTCGTGTTAGTGGTTCGTGTTAGTGGTTCGTGTTTATTTTAGTGGTTCGTGTTAGTGGTTCGTGTTCATGTTAGTGGTTCGTGTTAGTGGTTCGTGTTAGTGGTTCGTGGTTGTGGTTCGTGTTCATTTTAATGGTTAGAGTTAGTGGTTCGATTTAGTGGTTCGTGTTAGTGGTTCGTGTTTGTGGTTCGTGTTCATGTTAGTGGTTCGTGTTAGTGGTTCGTGTTTGTGGTTCGTGTTCATGTTAGTGGTTCGTGTTAGTGGTTCGTGTTCATTTTAGTGGTTCGTGTTAGTGGTTCGTGTTCATGTTAGTGGTTCGTGTTAGTGGTTCGTGTTAGTGGTTCGTGTTCATGTTAGTGGTTTGTGTTAGTGGTTCGTGTTCATTTTAGTGGTTCGTGTTAGTGGTTCGTGTTAGTGGTTCGATTTAGTGGTTCGATTTAGTGGTTTGTGTTCATTTTAGTGGTTCGTGTTAGTGGTTCGTGTTAGTGGTTCGTGTTAGTGGTTCGTGTTCATTTTAGTGGTTCGTGTTAGTGGTTCGTGTTAGTGGTTCGTGTTCATGTTAGTAGTTCGTGTTAGTAGTTCGTGTTCTTGGTTCGTGTTTGTGGTTTGTGTTAGTGTTTCGTGTTAGTGTTTCGTGTTAGTAGTTCGTGTTAGTGGTTCATGTTAGTGGGGCGTGTTTGTGGTTCGTGTTCATGTTAGTGGTTTGTGTTAGTGGTTCGTGTTCATTTTAGTGGTTCGTGTTAGTGGTTCGTGTTAGTGGTTCGATTTAGTGGTTCGATTTAGTGGTTTGTGTTCATTTTAGTGGTTCGTGTTAGTGGTTCGTGTTAGTGGTTCGTGTTAGTGGTTAGTGGTTCGTGTTAGTGGTTCGTGTTCATTTTAGTGGTTCGTGTTAGTGGTTCGTGTTCATTTTAATGGTTCGTGTTAGTGGTTCGATTTAGTGGTTCGTGTTAGTGGTTCGTGTTAGTGGTTCGTGTTAGTGGTTCGTGTTAGTGGTTCGTGTTAGTGGTTCGTGTTTGTGGTTCGTGTTCATGTTAGTGGTTCGTGTTAGTGGTTCGTGTTCATTTTAGTGGTTCGTGTTAGTGGTTCGTGTTCATTTTAGTGGATCGTGTTAGTGGTTCGTGTTAGTGGTTCGTGTTAGTGTTAGTGTTTCGTGTTAGTGGTTCGTGTTAGTGTTAGTGTTCCGTGTTAGTGTTAGTGTTTCGTGTTAGTAATAGTGTTTCGTGATAGTGGTTCGTGTTAGTAGTTCGTGTTAGTGGTTCGTGTTCATTTTAGTGGTTCGTGTTAGTGTTTCGTGTTCATGTTAGTGGTTCGTGTTTGTGGTTCGTGTTCATGTTAGTGGTTTGTGTTAGTGGTTCGTGTTCATTTTAGTGGTTCGTGTTAGTGGTTCGTGAACACTAACACGAAACACTAACACTAACACGAACCACTAACACGAACACGAACCACTACCGCGTACACAAACCCATAACACGAACTACTAACACGAACCACTAACACGAACACGAACCCCTAACACGAACACGAACCACTAAAACGAAACACTAACACGAAACACTAACACGAACCACTAACACGAACACGAACCACTAACACGAACCACTAAAATGAACACGATCCACTAACACGAACCACTAACACGAACCACTAAAATGAACACAAACCACTAAATCGAACCACTAAAATAAACACGAACCACTAACACAAACCACTAAATCGAACCACTAAATCGAACCACTAACACGAACCACTAACACGAACCACTAACACGAACCACTAAAATGAACACGAACCACTAACATGAACACGAACCACAAACACGAACCACTAACACGAACCACTAAAATGAACACGAACCACTAACACAAACCACTAAATCGAACCACTAAATCGAACCACTAACACGAACCACTATTACGAACCACTAACACGAACTACTAACACGAACCACTAACACGAAACACTAACACAAAACACTAACTCGAAACACTAACACGAAACACTAACACTAACACGAAACACTAACACTAACACGAAACACTAACACGAACACGAACCACTAACACGAACCACTAACATGAACACGAACCACTAACACAAAACACTAACACGAACTACTAACACGAACCACTAACACGAAACACTAACATGAAACACTAACACGAAACACTAACACGAAACACTAACACGAAACACTAACTCTAACACGAAAACTAACACTAACACGAACCACTAACACGATCACGAACCACTAACACGAACCACTATTACGAACCACTAACACGAACTACTAACACGAACTACTAACACGAACCACTAACACGAAACACTAACACGAAACACTAACACGAACAAAAAATACTAACACGAACCACTATTACGAACCACTAACACGAACTACTAACACGAACTACTAACACGAACCACTAACACGAACCACTAACACGAACCACTAACACGAACCACTAAATCGAACCACTAACACGAACCACTAACACGAACCACATACACGAACACAAACCACATCCACGAACACAAACCACTAACACGAAACACTAACACGAACCACTAACACGAACCACTTACACGAACTACTAACGCAAACCACTAACCCGAACCACTAACACCAATCCACTAACACGAAACACTAACACGAACTACTAACACGAACCAGTAACACGAACCACTAACACTAACACGAACCACTAACACAACTACTTACACAACCACAACCACGACTACAACCACTAACAGAAAAAAATACAAAAAAATGGTAGGTTAATTGTTCATAGCCCTTTTCAAACCTTTTATAAAAAAAACTGGTGATTTATGGTTACATAGCTACTTGGCTTTGTAATTGTTTATTCTCACATAAAGAGAAAGTATTGTGACCACGAGAAAATTCGATTTTGAGATTTTTGGATTTACACATTTTGAGGTCTTCTTAGTCCAAAAAATTGGTTTTTAAAAAATGTCTGTCTGTGCAGACGCCTGGAGCCTAAACTTAGTGGTTCGATTTAGTGGTTCGTGTTAGTGGTTCGTGTTAGTGGTTCGTGTTAGTGGTTCGATTTAGTGGTTCGTGTTAGTGGTTCGATTTAGTGGTTCGTGTTCATGTTAGTGGTTCGTGTTAGTGGTTCGTGTTCATTTTAGTGGTTCGTGTTAGTGGTTCGTGTTCATTTTAGTGGTTCGTGTTAGTGGTTCGTGTTCATTTTAATGGTTCGTGTTAGTGGTTCGATTTAGTGGTTCGTGTTAGTGGTTCGTGTTAGTGGTTCGTGTTTATTTTAATGGTTCGTGTTAGTGGTTCGTGTTAGTGGTTCGTGTTAGTGGTTCGATTTAGTGGTTCGTGTTAGTGGTTCGATTTAGTGGTTCGTGTTCATGTTAGTGGTTCGTGTTAGTGGTTCGTGTTAGTGGTTCGTGTTCATTTTAGTGGTTCGTGTTAGTGGTTCGTGTTCATTTTAGTGGTTCGTGTTAGTGGTTCGTGTTCATTTTAATGGTTCGTGTTAGTGGTTCGATTTAGTGGTTCGTGTTAGTGGTTCGTGTTAGTGGTTCGTGTTAGTGGTTCGTGTTTATTTTAATGGTTCGTGTTAGTGGTTCGTGTTAGTGGTTCGTGTTCATTTTAGTGGTTCGTGTTAGTGGTTCGTGTTCGTGTTAGTGGTTCGTGTTAGTGGTTCGTGTTAGTGGTTCGTGTTCATGTTAGTGGTTTGTGTTAGTGGTTCGTGTTCATTTTAGTGGTTCGTGTTAGTGGTTCGTGTTAGTGGTTCGATTTAGTGGTTCGATTTAGTGGTTTGTGTTCATTTTAGTGGTTCGTGTTAGTGGTTCGTGTTCATTTTAGTGGTTCGTGTTAGTGGTTCGTGTTTGTGGTTCGTGTTATTGTTAGTGGTTCGTGTTAGTGGTTCGTGTTCATATTAGTGGTTCGTGTTAGTGGTTCGTGTTCATTTTAATGGTTCGTGTTAGTGGTTCGATTTAGTGGTTCGATTTAGTGGTTCGATTCAGTGGTTCGATTTAGTGGTTCGTGTTAGTGGTTCATGTTAGTGGTTCGTGTTAGTGGTTCGTGTTAGTGGTTCGTGTTCATGTTAGTGGTTCGTGTTAGTGGTTCGTGTTAGTGGTTCGTGTTAGTGGTTCGTGTTTGTGGTTCGTGTTCATGTTAGTGGTTCGTGTTAGTGGTTCGTGTTCATTTTAGTGGTTCGTGTTCATTTTAATGGTTCGTGTTAGTGGTTCGATTTAGTGGTTCGTGTTAGTGGTTCGTGTTAGTGGTTCGTGTTCATTTTAGTGGTTCGTGTTAGTGGTTCGTGTTCATGTTAGTGGTTCGTGTTAGTGGTTCGTGTTCATTTTAGTGGTTCGTGTTCATTTTAGTGGTTCGTGTTAGTGGTTCGTGTTCATTTTAATGGTTCGTGTTAGTGGTTCGATTTAGTGGTTCGTGTTAGTGGTTCGTGTTAGTGGTTCGTGTTCATGTTAGTGGTTTGTGTTAGTGGTTCGTGTTCATTTTAGTGGTTCGTGTTAGTGGTTCGTGTTAGTGGTTCGATTTAGTGGTTTGTGTTCATTTTAGTGGTTCGTGTTAGTGGTTCGTGTTCATATTAGTGGTTCGTGTTAGTGGTTCGTGTTCATTTTAATGGTTCGTGTTAGTGGTTCGATTTAGTGGTTCGATTCAGTGGTTCGATTTAGTGGTTCGTGTTAGTGGTTCATGTTAGTGGTTCGTGTTAGTGGTTCGTGTTAGTGGTTCGTGTTCATGTTAGTGGTTCGTGTTAGTGGTTCGTGTTCATTTTAGTGGTTCGTGTTAGTGGTTCGTGTTCATTTTAGTGGTTCGTGTTAGTGGTTCGTGTTCATTTTAGTGGTTCGTGTTAGTGGTTCGTGTTCATTTTAATGGTTCGTGTTAGTGGTTCGATTTAGTGGTTCGTGTTAATGGTTCGTGTTAGTGGTTCGTGTTCATTTTAGTGGTTCGTGTTAGTGGTTCGTGTTCATTTTAGTGGTTCGTGTTAGTGGTTCGTGTTCATGTTAGTGGTTCGTGTTAGTGGTTCGTGTTCATGTTAGTGGTTCGTGTTAGTGGTTCGTGTTCATTTTAGTGGTTCGTGTTAGTGGTTCGTGTTCATTTTAGTGGTTCGTGTTAGTGGTTCGTGTTCATTTTAGTGGTTCGTGTTAGTGGTTCGTGTTCATTTTAATGGTTCGTGTTAGTGGTTCGATTTAGTGGTTCGTGTTAGTGGTTCGTGTTAGTGGTTCGTGTTAGTGGTTCGTGTTTATTTTAATGGTTCGTGTTAGTGGTTCGTGTTAGTGGTTCGTGTTCATTTTAGTGGTTCGTGTTAGTGGTTCGTGTTCATGTTAGTGGTTCGTGTTAGTGGTTCGTGTTCATTTTAATGGTTCGTGTTAGTGGTTCGATTTAGTGGTTCGTGTTAGTGGTTCGTGTTAGTGGTTCGTGTTCATTTTAGTGGTTCGTGTTAGTGGTTCGTGTTCATGTTAGTGGTTCGTGTTAGTGGTTCGTGTTCATTTTAGTGGTTCGTGTTAGTGGTTCGTGTTCATTTTAATGGTTAGTGTTAGTGGTTCGATTCAGTGGTTCGATTTAGTGGTTCGTGTTAGTGGTTCGTGTTTGTGGTTCGTGTTCATGTTAGTGGTTCGTGTTAGTGGTTCGTGTTCATATTAGTGGTTCGTGTTAGTGGTTCGTGTTCATTTTAATGGTTCGTGTTAGTGGTTCGATTTAGTGGTTCGATTTAGTGGTTCGATTTAGTGGTTCGATTCAGTGGTTCGATTTAGTGGTTCGTGTTAGTGGTTCGTGTTAGTGGTTCGTGTTCATATTAGTGGTTCGTGTTAGTGGTTCGTGTTCATTTTAATGGTTAGTGTTAGTGGTTCGATTCAGTGGTTCGATTCAGTGGTTCATTTTAGTGGTTCGTGTTAGTGGTTCGTGTTCATGTTAGTGGTTCGTGTTAGTGGTTCGTGTTCATATTAGTGGTTCGTGTTAGTGGTTCGTGTTCATTTTAATGGTTCGTGTTAGTGGTTCGATTTAGTGGTTCGATTTAGTGGTTCGATTCAGTGGTTCGATTTAGTGGTTCGTGTTAGTGGTTCGTGTTCATGTTAGTGGTTCGTGTTAGTGGTTCGTGTTAGTGGTTCGTGTTCATTTTAGTAGTTCGTGTTAGTGGTTCGTGTTCATATTAGTGGTTCGTGTTAGTGGTTCGTGTTCATTTTAATGGTTCGTGTTAGTGGTTCGATTTAGTGGTTCGATTTAGTGGTTCGATTCAGTGGTTCGATTTAGTGGTTCGTGTTAGTGGTTCATGTTAGTGGTTCGTGTTAGTGGTTCGTGTTAGTGGTTCGTGTTAGTGGTTCGTGTTCATTTTAGTGGTTCGTGTTAGTGGTTCGTGTTCATGTTAGTGGTTCGTGTTAGTGGTTCGATTTAGTGGTTCGTGTTAGTGGTTCGATTTAGTGGTTCGTGTTCATGTTAGTGGTTCGTGTTAGTGGTTCGTGTTAGTGGTTCGTGTTCATTTTAGTGGTTCGTGTTAGTGGTTCGTGTTCATTTTAGTGGTTCGTGTTAGTGGTTCGTGTTCATTTTAATGGTTCGTGTTAGTGGTTCGATTTAGTGGTTCGTGTTAGTGGTTCGTGTTAGTGGTTCGTGTTCATTTTAATGGTTCGTGTTAGTGGTTCGATTTAGTGGTTCGTGTTAGTGGTTCGTGTTAGTGGTTCGTGTTAGTGGTTCGTGTTAGTGGTTCGTGTTAGTGGTTCGTGTTAGTGGTTCGTGTTTGTGGTTCGTGTTCATTTTAGTGGTTCGTGTTAGTGGTTCGTGTTCATTTTAGTGGATCGTGTTAGTGGTTCGTGTTAGTGGTTCGTGTTAGTGTTAGTGTTTCGTGTTAGTGGTTCGTGTTAGTGTTAGTGTTCCGTGTTAGTGTTAGTGTTTCGTGTTAGTAATAGTGTTTCGTGATAGTGGTTCGTGTTAGTAGTTCGTGTTAGTGGTTCGTGTTCATTTTAGTGGTTCGTGTTAGTGTTTCGTGTTCATGTTAGTGGTTCGTGTTTGTGGTTCGTGTTCATGTTAGTGGTTTGTGTTAGTGGTTCGTGTTCATTTTAGTGGTTCGTGTTAGTGGTTCGTGAACACTAACACGAAACACTAACACTAACACGAACCACTAACACGAACACGAACCACTACCGCGTACACAAACCCATAACACGAACTACTAACACGAACCACTAACACGAACACGAACCCCTAACACGAACACGAACCACTAAAACGAAACACTAACACGAAACACTAACACGAACCACTAACACGAACACGAACCACTAACACGAACCACTAACATGAACCACTAACATGAACACGAACCACTAACACGAACCACTATTACGAACCACTAACACAAAACACTAACACGAACTACTAACACGAAACACTAACATGAAACACTAACACGAAACACTAACACGAAACACTAACACGAAACACTAACACGAAACACTAACACGAAACACTAACACGAAACACTAACACGAAACACTAACACGAAACACTAACACGAAACACTAACACGAAATACTAACACGAACACGAACCACTAACACGAACATGACCCACAAACACGAACCACTAACACGAACCACTAACACGAAACACTAACACAAAACACTAACTCGAAACACTAACACGAAACACTAACACTAACACGAAACACTAACACTAACACGAAACACTAACACGAACACGAACCACTAACATGAACACGAACCACTAACACGAACCACTAACACAAAACACTAACACGAACTACTAACACGAACCACTAACACGAAACACTAACATGAAACACTAACACGAAACACTAACACGAAACACTAACACGAAACACTAACTCTAACACGAAAACTAACACTAACACGAACCACTAACACGATCACGAACCACTAACACGAACCACTATTACGAACCACTAACACGAAACACTAACACAAAACACTAACACGAAATACTAACACGAACACGAACCACTAACATAAACAAATCCACTAACACGAACCACTATTACGAACACGAACCACTAAATCGAACCACTAACACGAACCATTAAAATGAACACGAACCACTAACACGAACCACTAAAATGAACACGAACCACTAACACGAACCACTAACACGAACCACTATTACGAACCACTAACACGAAACACTAACACAAAACACTAACACGAAATACTAACACGAACACGAACCACTAACATGAACAAATCCACTAACACGAACCACTATTACGAACACGAACCACTAAATCGAACCACTAACACGAACCATTAAAATGAACACGAACCACTAACACGAACCATTAAAATGAACACGAACCACTAACACGAACCACTAAAATGAACACGAACCACTAACACGAACCACTAAAATGAACACGAACCACTAACACGAACCACTAACACGAACCACTAACACGAACCACTAAATCGAACCACTAACACGAACCACTAAAATGAACACGAACCACTAACACGAACCACTAACACAACCACTAACACAACCACTAACACGAACCACTAACACGAACCACTAATTCGAACCACTAACATGAACCACTAACACGAACCACTAACACGAACCACTAATACAACCACTAACACAACCACTAATACAACCACTAACATAACCACTAACACAACCACTAACACAACCACAACCACAACCACTAACACAACCACAACCACTAACACAACCACTAACACAACCACAACCACTAACACAACCACAACCACTAACACAACCACTAACACAACCATAATCATTAAGATTATCATTATGATTATGATTATAATTATGTTTATGATTATGATTGTGATTATGATTATGATTATGATTATGATTATGATCATTTTCATTATTATTATCATCAGCATTATCATAATCGTAAGATCATAATCATAAAATCATAATCATAAAATCATAATCATAATATCATAATCAAAATCATAATATCATAATCATAATATCATAATCATAATCATAATATCATAATCATAATCATAATATCATAATCATGATATCATAATCATAATCATAATATCATTATCATAATCATAAGTATCCGTATCAGTTTCCATATATGTATCCGTATCAATATCCCGTAGTATTCGTATTATTATCATTATCATTATCCACAACAACCACATCCACAACCACAACCATAACCACAACCACAACTATAACCACAACTACAACCACAACCACAACCACTACCACAACCACAACCACATCCACAATCACAACAACTAACACAACAACTAGCACAACAACTAACACAACAACTAACACAACAACTAACACAACAACTAACACAACAACTAACACAACAACTAACACAACAACTAACACAACAACTAACACAACAACTAACACAACCACTAACACAACCACTAACACAACCACTAACACAACCACTAACACAACCACAACCACAACCACTAACACAACCACAACCACAAACACAACCACAACCACTAACACAACCACTTACACAACCACAACCACAACTACAACCATAATCATTCAGATTATGATGATGATTATGATTATGATTATGATCATTATCATTAATATTATCATTATTATTATCATTATCATAATATCATAATCATAATATCATTATCATAATCATAAGTATCCATATCAGTTCCATATATGTATCCGTATCAGTATCCCGTAGTATTCGTATCATTATCATTATCATTATACACAACAACCACATCCACAAACACCAACCTCTAACACAACCACTAACACAACCACTAACACAACCACTAACACGAACCACTAACACAACCACTAACACAACCACTAACACGAACCACTAACACGAACCACTAATTCGAACCACTAACATGAACCACTAACACGAACCACTAACACGAACCACTAATACAACCACTAACACAACCACTAATACAACCACTAACATAACCACTAACACAACCACTAACACAACCACAACCACAACCACTAACAAAACCACAACCACTAACACAACCACTAACACAACCACAACCACTAACACAACCACAACCACTAACACAACCACTAACACAACCATAATCATTAAGATTATCATTATGATTATGATTATAATTATGTTTATGATTATGATTGTGATTATGATTATGATTATGATTATGATTATGATCATTTTCATTATTATTATCATCAGCATTATCATAATCGTAAGATCATAATCATAAAATCATAATCATAATATCATAATCAAAATCATAATATCATAATCATAATATCATAATCATAATCATAATATCATAATCATAATCATAATATCATAATCATGATATCATAATCATAATCATAATATCATTATCATAATCATAAGTATCCGTATCAGTTTCCATATATGTATCCGTATCAGTATCCCGTAGTATTCGTATTATTATCATTATCCACAGTAACCACATCCACAACCACAACCATAACCACAACCACAACTATAACTACAACTACAACCACAACCACAACCACAACCACAACCTCAACCACTACCACAACCACAACCACAACTACAACCACTAACACAACAACTAACACATCCACAACCACAACCACTAACACAACAACTAACACAACCACAACCAAAACCACTAACACAACCACTAAAACAACCACAACCACAACTACAACCATAATCATTAAGATTATGATTATGATTATGATTATGATTATGATCATTATCATTATTATTATCATTATAATTATCATTATCATAATATCATAATCATAATATCATAATCATAATATCATAATCATAATATCATTATCATAAGCATAAGTATCCATATCAGTTCCATATATGTTTCCGTATCAGTATCCCGAAGTATTCGTATCATTATTATTATCATTATACACAACAATCACATCCACTAACACCAACCACTAACACAACCACTAACACAACCACAAACGCAACTACCAACGCAACCACAAACGCAACCACAAACGCAACTACCAACGCAACCACTAACACGAACCACTAACACGAACCACTAACACGAACCACTAATACAACCACTAACACAACCACTAACACAACCACAACCACAACTACAACCATAATCATTAAGATTATGATTATGATAATGATCATAATCATTATCATTATCATAATCATAAGTATCCGTATCAGTTTTCATATATGTATCCTTATCAGTAACCACTAGTATCCGTATTAGTATCCCGTATATCTTTTCCGTATTGACTATACCGTATTCACATGTTAGTATTTCGTGTTCGTGTTAGTGGTTCGTGTTAGTGGTTCGTGTTAGTGGTTCGTGTTAGTGGTTCGTGTTAGTGGTTAGTGTTAGTGGTTCGTTTTAGTGGTTCGTGTTAGTGGTTCGTGTTAGTGGTTCGTGTTAGTGGTTCGTGTTAGTGGTTCATGTTAGTGGTTCATGTTAGTGGTTCGTGTTAGTGGTTCGTGTTAGTGGTTCGTGTTAGTGGTTCGTGTTCATGTTAGTGGTTTGTGTTAGTGGTTCGTGTTCATTTTAGTGGTTCGTGTTAGTGGTTCGTGTTAGTGGTTCGATTTAGTGGTTCGATTTAGTGGTTTGTGTTCATTTTAGTGGTTCGTGTTAGTGGTTCGTGTTCATTTTAGTGGTTCGTGTTAGTGGTTCGTGTTTGTGGTTCGTGTTATTGTTAGTGGTTCGTGTTAGTGGTTCGTGTTCATATTAGTGGTTCGTGTTAGTGGTTCGTGTTCATTTTAATGGTTCGTGTTAGTGGTTCGATTTAGTGGTTCGATTTAGTGGTTCGATTCAGTGGTTCGATTTAGTGGTTCGTGTTAGTGGTTCATGTTAGTGGTTCGTGTTAGTGGTTCGTGTTAGTGGTTCGTGTTCATGTTAGTGGTTCGTGTTAGTGGTTCGTGTTAGTGGTTCGTGTTAGTGGTTCGTGTTTGTGGTTCGTGTTCATGTTAGTGGTTCGTGTTAGTGGTTCGTGTTCATTTTAGTGGTTCGTGTTCATTTTAATGGTTCGTGTTAGTGGTTCGATTTAGTGGTTCGTGTTAGTGGTTCGTGTTAGTGGTTCGTGTTCATTTTAGTGGTTCGTGTTAGTGGTTCGTGTTCATGTTAGTGGTTCGTGTTAGTGGTTCGTGTTCATTTTAGTGGTTCGTGTTCATTTTAGTGGTTCGTGTTAGTGGTTCGTGTTCATTTTAATGGTTCGTGTTAGTGGTTCGATTTAGTGGTTCGTGTTAGTGGTTCGTGTTAGTGGTTCGTGTTCATGTTAGTGGTTTGTGTTAGTGGTTCGTGTTCATTTTAGTGGTTCGTGTTAGTGGTTCGTGTTAGTGGTTCGATTTAGTGGTTTGTGTTCATTTTAGTGGTTCGTGTTAGTGGTTCGTGTTCATATTAGTGGTTCGTGTTAGTGGTTCGTGTTCATTTTAATGGTTCGTGTTAGTGGTTCGATTTAGTGGTTCGATTCAGTGGTTCGATTTAGTGGTTCGTGTTAGTGGTTCATGTTAGTGGTTCGTGTTAGTGGTTCGTGTTAGTGGTTCGTGTTCATGTTAGTGGTTCGTGTTAGTGGTTCGTGTTCATTTTAGTGGTTCGTGTTAGTGGTTCGTGTTCATTTTAGTGGTTCGTGTTAGTGGTTCGTGTTCATTTTAGTGGTTCGTGTTAGTGGTTCGTGTTCATTTTAATGGTTCGTGTTAGTGGTTCGATTTAGTGGTTCGTGTTAATGGTTCGTGTTAGTGGTTCGTGTTCATTTTAGTGGTTCGTGTTAGTGGTTCGTGTTCATTTTAGTGGTTCGTGTTAGTGGTTCGTGTTCATGTTAGTGGTTCGTGTTAGTGGTTCGTGTTCATGTTAGTGGTTCGTGTTAGTGGTTCGTGTTCATTTTAGTGGTTCGTGTTAGTGGTTCGTGTTCATTTTAGTGGTTCGTGTTAGTGGTTCGTGTTCATTTTAGTGGTTCGTGTTAGTGGTTCGTGTTCATTTTAATGGTTCGTGTTAGTGGTTCGATTTAGTGGTTCGTGTTAGTGGTTCGTGTTAGTGGTTCGTGTTAGTGGTTCGTGTTTATTTTAATGGTTCGTGTTAGTGGTTCGTGTTAGTGGTTCGTGTTCATTTTAGTGGTTCGTGTTAGTGGTTCGTGTTCATGTTAGTGGTTCGTGTTAGTGGTTCGTGTTCATTTTAATGGTTCGTGTTAGTGGTTCGATTTAGTGGTTCGTGTTAGTGGTTCGTGTTAGTGGTTCGTGTTCATTTTAGTGGTTCGTGTTAGTGGTTCGTGTTCATGTTAGTGGTTCGTGTTAGTGGTTCGTGTTCATTTTAGTGGTTCGTGTTAGTGGTTCGTGTTCATTTTAATGGTTAGTGTTAGTGGTTCGATTCAGTGGTTCGATTTAGTGGTTCGTGTTAGTGGTTCGTGTTTGTGGTTCGTGTTCATGTTAGTGGTTCGTGTTAGTGGTTCGTGTTCATATTAGTGGTTCGTGTTAGTGGTTCGTGTTCATTTTAATGGTTCGTGTTAGTGGTTCGATTTAGTGGTTCGATTTAGTGGTTCGATTTAGTGGTTCGATTCAGTGGTTCGATTTAGTGGTTCGTGTTAGTGGTTCGTGTTAGTGGTTCGTGTTCATATTAGTGGTTCGTGTTAGTGGTTCGTGTTCATTTTAATGGTTAGTGTTAGTGGTTCGATTCAGTGGTTCGATTCAGTGGTTCATTTTAGTGGTTCGTGTTAGTGGTTCGTGTTCATGTTAGTGGTTCGTGTTAGTGGTTCGTGTTCATATTAGTGGTTCGTGTTAGTGGTTCGTGTTCATTTTAATGGTTCGTGTTAGTGGTTCGATTTAGTGGTTCGATTTAGTGGTTCGATTCAGTGGTTCGATTTAGTGGTTCGTGTTAGTGGTTCGTGTTCATGTTAGTGGTTCGTGTTAGTGGTTCGTGTTAGTGGTTCGTGTTCATTTTAGTAGTTCGTGTTAGTGGTTCGTGTTCATATTAGTGGTTCGTGTTAGTGGTTCGTGTTCATTTTAATGGTTCGTGTTAGTGGTTCGATTTAGTGGTTCGATTTAGTGGTTCGATTCAGTGGTTCGATTTAGTGGTTCGTGTTAGTGGTTCATGTTAGTGGTTCGTGTTAGTGGTTCGTGTTAGTGGTTCGTGTTAGTGGTTCGTGTTCATTTTAGTGGTTCGTGTTAGTGGTTCGTGTTCATGTTAGTGGTTCGTGTTAGTGGTTCGATTTAGTGGTTCGTGTTAGTGGTTCGATTTAGTGGTTCGTGTTCATGTTAGTGGTTCGTGTTAGTGGTTCGTGTTAGTGGTTCGTGTTCATTTTAGTGGTTCGTGTTAGTGGTTCGTGTTCATTTTAGTGGTTCGTGTTAGTGGTTCGTGTTCATTTTAATGGTTCGTGTTAGTGGTTCGATTTAGTGGTTCGTGTTAGTGGTTCGTGTTAGTGGTTCGTGTTAGTGGTTCGTGTTTATTTTAATGGTTCGTGTTAGTGGTTCGTGTTAGTGGTTCGTGTTTATTTTAATGGTTCGTGTTAGTGGTTCGTGTTAGTGGTTCGTGTTCATTTTAGTGGTTCGTGTTAGTGGTTCGTGTTCATGTTAGTGGTTCGTGTTAGTGGTTCGTGTTAGTGGTTCGTGTTCATTTTAGTGGTTCGTGTTAGTGGTTCGTGTTCATTTTAGTGGTTCGTGTTAGTGGTTCGTGTTCATTTTAGTGGTTCGTGTTAGTGGTTCGTGTTCATGTTAGTGGTTCGTGTTAGTGGTTCGATTTAGTGGTTCGTGTTAGTGGTTCGATTTAGTGGTTCGTGTTCATGTTAGTGGTTCGTGTTAGTGGTTCGTGTTAGTGGTTCGTGTTCATTTTAGTGGTTCGTGTTAGTGGTTCGTGTTCATTTTAGTGGTTCGTGTTAGTGGTTCGTGTTCATTTTAATGGTTCGTGTTAGTGGTTCGATTTAGTGGTTCGATTTAGTGGTTCGATTCAGTGGTTCGATTTAGTGGTTCGTGTTAGTGGTTCATGTTAGTGGTTCGTGTTAGTGGTTCGTGTTAGTGGTTCGTGTTCATGTTAGTGGTTCGTGTTAGTGGTTCGTGTTCATGTTAGTGGTTCGTGTTAGTGGTTCGTGTTCATTTTAGTGGTTCGTGTTAGTGGTTCGTGTTCATTTTAATGGTTCGTGTTAGTGGTTCGATTTAGTGGTTCGTGTTAATAGTTCGTGTTAGTGGTTCGTGTTCATTTTAGTGGTTCGTGTTAGTGGTTCGTGTTCATTTTAGTGGTTCGTGTTAGTGGTTCGTGTTCATGTTAGTGGTTCGTGTTAGTGGTTCGTGTTCATTTTAGTGGTTCGTGTTAGTGGTTCGTGTTCATTTTAATGGTTCGTGTTAGTGGTTCGATTTAGTGGTTCGTGTTAATGGTTCGTGTTAGTGGTTCGTGTTCATTTTAGTGGTTCGTGTTAGTGGTTCGTGTTC
This sequence comes from Gerris lacustris, assembly GCA_951217055.1. Taxonomy (NCBI): domain Eukaryota; kingdom Metazoa; phylum Arthropoda; class Insecta; order Hemiptera; family Gerridae; genus Gerris; species Gerris lacustris. The sequence goes on along the minus strand of OX578285.1, from coordinate 37,745,870 downwards.
ATTTTAGTGGTTCGTGTTAGTGGTTCGTGTTCATTTTAGTGGTTCGTGTTAGTGGTTCGTGTTCATGTTAGTGGTTCGTGTTAGTGGTTCGTGTTCATTTTAGTGGTTCGTGTTCATTTTAGTGGTTCGTGTTAGTGGTTCGTGTTCATTTTAATGGTTCGTGTTAGTGGTTCGATTTAGTGGTTCGTGTTAGTGGTTCGTGTTAGTGGTTCGTGGTTGTGGTTCGTGTTCATGTTAGTGGTTCGTGTTAGTGGTTCGTGTTCATTTTAATGGTTCGTGTTAGTGGTTCGATTTAGTGGTTCGTGTTAGTGGTTCGTGTTTGTGGTTCGTGTTCATTTTAGTGGTTCGTGTTAGTGGTTCGTGTTCATTTTAGTGGTTCGTGTTAGTGGTTCGTGTTCATGTTAGTGGTTCGTGTTAGTGGTTCGTGTTCATTTTAGTGGTTCGTGTTAGTGGTTCGTGTTCATTTTAGTGGTTCGATTTAGTGGTTTGTGTTCATTTTAGTGGTTCGTGTTTGTGGTTCGTGTTCATGTTAGTGGTTCGTGTTCATGTTAGTGGTTCGTGTTAGTGGTTCGTGTTAGTGGTTCGTGTTAGTGGTTCGTGTTTGTGGTTCGTGTTCATGTTAGTGGTTCGTGTTCATTTTAGTGGTTCGTGTTAGTGGTTCGTGTTCATTTTAATGGTTCGTGTTAGTGGTTCGATTTAGTGGTTCGTGTTAGTGGTTCGTGTTAGTGGTTCGTGTTCATTTTAGTGGTTCGTGTTAGTGGTTCGTGTTCATTTTAATGGTTCGTGTTAGTGGTTCGATTTAGTGGTTCGTGTTAGTGGTTCGTGTTAGTGGTTCGTGTTAGTGGTTCGTGTTAGTGGTTCGTGTTAGTGGTTCGTGTTTGTGGTTCGTGTTCATGTTAGTGGTTCGTGTTAGTGGTTCGTGTTCATTTTAGTGGTTCGTGTTAGTGGTTCGTGTTCATTTTAGTGGATCGTGTTAGTGGTTCGTGTTAGTGGTTCGTGTTAGTGTTAGTGTTTCGTGTTAGTGGTTCGTGTTAGTGTTAGTGTTCCGTGTTAGTGTTAGTGTTTCGTGTTAGTAATAGTGTTTCGTGATAGTGGTTCGTGTTAGTAGTTCGTGTTAGTGGTTCGTGTTCATTTTAGTGGTTCGTGTTAGTGTTTCGTGTTCATGTTAGTGGTTCGTGTTTGTGGTTCGTGTTCATGTTAGTGGTTTGTGTTAGTGGTTCGTGTTCATTTTAGTGGTTCGTGTTAGTGGTTCGTGAACACTAACACGAAACACTAACACTAACACGAACCACTAACACGAACACGAACCACTACCGCGTACACAAACCCATAACACGAACTACTAACACGAACCACTAACACGAACACGAACCCCTAACACGAACACGAACCACTAAAACGAAACACTAACACGAAACACTAACACGAACCACTAACACGAACACGAACCACTAACACGAACCACTAACATGAACCACTAACATGAACACGAACCACTAACACGAACCACTATTACGAACCACTAACACAAAACACTAACACGAACTACTAACACGAAACACTAACATGAAACACTAACACGAAACACTAACACGAAACACTAACACGAAACACTAACACGAAACACTAACACGAAACACTAACACGAAACACTAACACGAAACACTAACACGAAACACTAACACGAAACACTAACACGAAATACTAACACGAACACGAACCACTAACACGAACATGACCCACAAACACGAACCACTAACACGAACCACTAACACGAAACACTAACACAAAACACTAACTCGAAACACTAACACGAAACACTAACACTAACACGAAACACTAACACTAACACGAAACACTAACACGAACACGAACCACTAACATGAACACGAACCACTAACACGAACCACTAACACAAAACACTAACACGAACTACTAACACGAACCACTAACACGAAACACTAACATGAAACACTAACACGAAACACTAACACGAAACACTAACACGAAACACTAACTCTAACACGAAAACTAACACTAACACGAACCACTAACACGATCACGAACCACTAACACGAACCACTATTACGAACCACTAACACGAAACACTAACACAAAACACTAACACGAAATACTAACACGAACACGAACCACTAACATAAACAAATCCACTAACACGAACCACTATTACGAACACGAACCACTAAATCGAACCACTAACACGAACCATTAAAATGAACACGAACCACTAACACGAACCACTAAAATGAACACGAACCACTAACACGAACCACTAACACGAACCACTATTACGAACCACTAACACGAAACACTAACACAAAACACTAACACGAAATACTAACACGAACACGAACCACTAACATGAACAAATCCACTAACACGAACCACTATTACGAACACGAACCACTAAATCGAACCACTAACACGAACCATTAAAATGAACACGAACCACTAACACGAACCATTAAAATGAACACGAACCACTAACACGAACCACTAAAATGAACACGAACCACTAACACGAACCACTAAAATGAACACGAACCACTAACACGAACCACTAACACGAACCACTAACACGAACCACTAAATCGAACCACTAACACGAACCATTAAAATGAACACGAACCACTAACACGAACCACTAAAATGAACACGAACCACTAACACGAACCACTAAAATGAACACGAACCACTAACACGAACCACTAACATGAACCACTAACATGAACACGAACCACTAACACGAACCACTAACACGAACCACTAACACGAACCACTAACATGAACCACTAACATGAACACGAACCACTAACACGAACCACTAAAATGAACACGAACCACTAACACGAACCACTAACATGAACACGAACCACTAACACGAACCACTAACACGAACCACTAAATCGAACCACTAACACGAACCACTAACACGAACCACTAAATCGAACCACTAACACGAACCACTAACACGAACCACTAACGCGAACCACTAACATGAACACGAACCACTAACACGAACCACTAACACGAACCACTAAAATGAACACGAACCACTAACACGAACCACTAACATGAACACGAACCACTAACACGAACCACTAAAATGAACACGAACCACTAACACGAACCACTAACATGAACACGAACCATTAACACGAACCACTAACACGAACCACTAAAATGAACACGATCCACTAACACGAACCACTAACACGAACCACTAAAATGAACACAAACCACTAAATCGAACCACTAAAATAAACACGAACCACTAACACAAACCACTAAATCGAACCACTAAATCGAACCACTAACACGAACCACTAACACGAACCACTAACACGAACCACTAAAATGAACACGAACCACTAACATGAACACGAACCACAAACACGAACCACTAACACGAACCACTAAAATGAACACGAACCACTAACACAAACCACTAAATCGAACCACTAAATCGAACCACTAACACGAACCACTATTACGAACCACTAACACGAACTACTAACACGAACCACTAACACGAAACACTAACACAAAACACTAACTCGAAACACTAACACGAAACACTAACACTAACACGAAACACTAACACTAACACGAAACACTAACACGAACACGAACCACTAACACGAACCACTAACATGAACACGAACCACTAACACAAAACACTAACACGAACTACTAACACGAACCACTAACACGAAACACTAACATGAAACACTAACACGAAACACTAACACGAAACACTAACACGAAACACTAACTCTAACACGAAAACTAACACTAACACGAACCACTAACACGATCACGAACCACTAACACGAACCACTATTACGAACCACTAACACGAACTACTAACACGAACTACTAACACGAACCACTAACACGAAACACTAACACGAAACACTAACACGAACAAAAAATACTAACACGAACCACTATTACGAACCACTAACACGAACTACTAACACGAACTACTAACACGAACCACTAACACGAACCACTAACACGAACCACTAACACGAACCACTAAATCGAACCACTAACACGAACCACTAACACGAACCACATACACGAACACAAACCACATCCACGAACACAAACCACTAACACGAAACACTAACACGAACCACTAACACGAACCACTTACACGAACTACTAACGCAAACCACTAACCCGAACCACTAACACCAATCCACTAACACGAAACACTAACACGAACTACTAACACGAACCAGTAACACGAACCACTAACACTAACACGAACCACTAACACAACTACTTACACAACCACAACCACGACTACAACCACTAACAGAAAAAAATACAAAAAAATGGTAGGTTAATTGTTCATAGCCCTTTTCAAACCTTTTATAAAAAAAACTGGTGATTTATGGTTACATAGCTACTTGGCTTTGTAATTGTTTATTCTCACATAAAGAGAAAGTATTGTGACCACGAGAAAATTCGATTTTGAGATTTTTGGATTTACACATTTTGAGGTCTTCTTAGTCCAAAAAATTGGTTTTTAAAAAATGTCTGTCTGTGCAGACGCCTGGAGCCTAAACTTAGTGGTTCGATTTAGTGGTTCGTGTTAGTGGTTCGTGTTAGTGGTTCGTGTTAGTGGTTCGATTTAGTGGTTCGTGTTAGTGGTTCGATTTAGTGGTTCGTGTTCATGTTAGTGGTTCGTGTTAGTGGTTCGTGTTCATTTTAGTGGTTCGTGTTAGTGGTTCGTGTTCATTTTAGTGGTTCGTGTTAGTGGTTCGTGTTCATTTTAATGGTTCGTGTTAGTGGTTCGATTTAGTGGTTCGTGTTAGTGGTTCGTGTTAGTGGTTCGTGTTTATTTTAATGGTTCGTGTTAGTGGTTCGTGTTAGTGGTTCGTGTTAGTGGTTCGATTTAGTGGTTCGTGTTAGTGGTTCGATTTAGTGGTTCGTGTTCATGTTAGTGGTTCGTGTTAGTGGTTCGTGTTAGTGGTTCGTGTTCATTTTAGTGGTTCGTGTTAGTGGTTCGTGTTCATTTTAGTGGTTCGTGTTAGTGGTTCGTGTTCATTTTAATGGTTCGTGTTAGTGGTTCGATTTAGTGGTTCGTGTTAGTGGTTCGTGTTAGTGGTTCGTGTTAGTGGTTCGTGTTTATTTTAATGGTTCGTGTTAGTGGTTCGTGTTAGTGGTTCGTGTTCATTTTAGTGGTTCGTGTTAGTGGTTCGTGTTCATGTTAGTGGTTCGTGTTAGTGGTTCGTGTTCATTTTAGTGGTTCGTGTTCATTTTAGTGGTTCGTGTTAGTGGTTCGTGTTCATTTTAATGGTTCGTGTTAGTGGTTCGATTTAGTGGTTCGTGTTAGTGGTTCGTGTTAGTGGTTCGTGTTCATTTTAGTGGTTCGTGTTAGTGGTTCGTGTTCATTTTAGTGGTTCGTGTTAGTGGTTCGTGTTCATTTTAATGGTTCGTGTTAGTGGTTCGATTTAGTGGTTCGATTTAGTGGTTCGATTCAGTGGTTCGATTTAGTGGTTCGTGTTAGTGGTTCATGTTAGTGGTTCGTGTTAGTGGTTCGTGTTAGTGGTTCGTGTTCATGTTAGTGGTTCGTGTTAGTGGTTCGTGTTCATGTTAGTGGTTCGTGTTAGTGGTTCGTGTTCATTTTAGTGGTTCGTGTTAGTGGTTCGTGTTCATTTTAATGGTTCGTGTTAGTGGTTCGATTTAGTGGTTCGTGTTAATAGTTCGTGTTAGTGGTTCGTGTTCATTTTAGTGGTTCGTGTTAGTGGTTCGTGTTCATTTTAGTGGTTCGTGTTAGTGGTTCGTGTTCATGTTAGTGGTTCGTGTTAGTGGTTCGTGTTCATTTTAGTGGTTCGTGTTAGTGGTTCGTGTTCATTTTAATGGTTCGTGTTAGTGGTTCGATTTAGTGGTTCGTGTTAATGGTTCGTGTTAGTGGTTCGTGTTCATTTTAGTGGTTCGTGTTAGTGGTTCGTGTTCATTTTAGTGGTTCGTGTTAGTGGTTCGTGTTCATTTTAGTGGTTCGTGTTAGTGGTTCGATTTAGTGGTTCGATTTAGTGGTTCGTGTTAATGGTTCGTGTTAGTGGTTCGTGTTCATGTTAGTGGTTCGTGTTAGTGGTTCGTGTTCATATTAGTGGTTCGTGTTAGTGGTTCGTGTTCATTTTAATGGTTCGTGTTAGTGGTTCGATTTAGTGGTTCGATTTAGTGGTTCGATTCAGTGGTTCGATTTAGTGGTTCGTGTTAGTGGTTCGTGTTCATGTTAGTGGTTCGTGTTAGTGGTTCGTGTTAGTGGTTCGTGTTCATTTTAGTAGTTCGTGTTAGTGGTTCGTGTTCATATTAGTGGTTCGTGTTAGTGGTTCGTGTTCATTTTAATGGTTCGTGTTAGTGGTTCGATTTAGTGGTTCGATTTAGTGGTTCGATTCAGTGGTTCGATTTAGTGGTTCGTGTTAGTGGTTCATGTTAGTGGTTCGTGTTAGTGGTTCGTGTTAGTGGTTCGTGTTAGTGGTTCGTGTTTATTTTAGTGGTTCGTGTTAGTGGTTCGTGTTCATGTTAGTGGTTCGTGTTAGTGGTTCGATTTAGTGGTTCGTGTTAGTGGTTCGATTTAGTGGTTCGTGTTCATGTTAGTGGTTCGTGTTAGTGGTTCGTGTTAGTGGTTCGTGTTCATTTTAGTGGTTCGTGTTAGTGGTTCGTGTTCATTTTAGTGGTTCGTGTTAGTGGTTCGTGTTCATTTTAATGGTTCGTGTTAGTGGTTCGATTTAGTGGTTCGTGTTAGTGGTTCGTGTTAGTGGTTCGTGTTAGTGGTTCGTGTTTATTTTAATGGTTCGTGTTAGTGGTTCGTGTTAGTGGTTCGTGTTTATTTTAATGGTTCGTGTTAGTGGTTCGTGTTAGTGGTTCGTGTTCATTTTAGTGGTTCGTGTTAGTGGTTCGTGTTCATGTTAGTGGTTCGTGTTAGTGGTTCGTGTTCATGTTAGTGGTTCGTGTTAGTGGTTCGATTTAGTGGTTCGTGTTAGTGGTTCGATTTAGTGGTTCGTGTTCATGTTAGTGGTTCGTGTTAGTGGTTCGTGTTAGTGGTTCGTGTTTATTTTAATGGTTCGTGTTAGTGGTTCGTGTTAGTGGTTCGTGTTCATTTTAGTGGTTCGTGTTAGTGGTTCGTGTTCATGTTAGTGGTTCGTGTTAGTGGTTCGTGTTAGTGGTTTGTGATAGTGGTTCGTGTTAGTGGTTCGTGTTTGTGGTTCGTGTTCATGTTAGTGGTTCGTGTTAGTGGTTCGTGTTAGTGGTTCGTGTTCATTTTAATGGTTCGTGTTAGTGGTTCGATTTAGTGGTTCGTGTTAGTGGTTCGTGTTAGTGGTTCGTGTTTATTTTAGTGGTTCGTGTTAGTGGTTCGTGTTCATGTTAGTGGTTCGTGTTAGTGGTTCGTGTTAGTGGTTCGTGGTTGTGGTTCGTGTTCATTTTAATGGTTAGAGTTAGTGGTTCGATTTAGTGGTTCGTGTTAGTGGTTCGTGTTTGTGGTTCGTGTTCATGTTAGTGGTTCGTGTTAGTGGTTCGTGTTCATTTTAGTGGTTCGTGTTAGTGGTTCGTGTTCATGTTAGTGGTTCGTGTTAGTGGTTCGTGTTAGTGGTTCGTGTTCATGTTAGTGGTTTGTGTTAGTGGTTCGTGTTCATTTTAGTGGTTCGTGTTAGTGGTTCGTGTTAGTGGTTCGATTTAGTGGTTCGATTTAGTGGTTTGTGTTCATTTTAGTGGTTCGTGTTAGTGGTTCGTGTTAGTGGTTCGTGTTAGTGGTTCGTGTTCATTTTAGTGGTTCGTGTTAGTGGTTCGTGTTAGTGGTTAGTGTTTCGTGTTAGTGTTTCGTGTTAGTAGTTCGTGTTAGTGGTTCATGTTAGTGGGGCGTGTTTGTGGTTCGTGTTCATGTTAGTGGTTTGTGTTAGTGGTTCGTGTTCATTTTAGTGGTTCGTGTTAGTGGTTCGTGTTAGTGGTTCGATTTAGTGGTTCGATTTAGTGGTTTGTGTTCATTTTAGTGGTTCGTGTTAGTGGTTCGTGTTAGTGGTTCGTGTTAGTGGTTAGTGGTTCGTGTTAGTGGTTCGTGTTAGTGGTTCGTGTTCATTTTAGTGGTTCGTGTTAGTGGTTCGTGTTCATTTTAATGGTTCGTGTTAGTGGTTCGATTTAGTGGTTCGTGTTAGTGGTTCGTGTTAGTGGTTCGTGTTAGTGGTTCGTGTTAGTGGTTCGTGTTAGTGGTTCGTGTTTGTGGTTCGTGTTCATGTTAGTGGTTCGTGTTAGTGGTTCGTGTTCATTTTAGTGGTTCGTGTTAGTGGTTCGTGTTCATTTTAGTGGATCGTGTTAGTGGTTCGTGTTAGTGGTTCGTGTTAGTGTTAGTGTTTCGTGTTAGTGGTTCGTGTTAGTGTTAGTGTTCCGTGTTAGTGTTAGTGTTTCGTGTTAGTAATAGTGTTTCGTGATAGTGGTTCGTGTTAGTAGTTCGTGTTAGTGGTTCGTGTTCATTTTAGTGGTTCGTGTTAGTGTTTCGTGTTCATGTTAGTGGTTCGTGTTTGTGGTTCGTGTTCATGTTAGTGGTTTGTGTTAGTGGTTCGTGTTCATTTTAGTGGTTCGTGTTAGTGGTTCGTGAACACTAACACGAAACACTAACACTAACACGAACCACTAACACGAACACGAACCACTACCGCGTACACAAACCCATAACACGAACTACTAACACGAACCACTAACACGAACACGAACCCCTAACACGAACACGAACCACTAAAACGAAACACTAACACGAAACACTAACACGAACCACTAACACGAACACGAACCACTAACACGAACCACTAAAATGAACACGATCCACTAACACGAACCACTAACACGAACCACTAAAATGAACACAAACCACTAAATCGAACCACTAAAATAAACACGAACCACTAACACAAACCACTAAATCGAACCACTAAATCGAACCACTAACACGAACCACTAACACGAACCACTAACACGAACCACTAAAATGAACACGAACCACTAACATGAACACGAACCACAAACACGAACCACTAACACGAACCACTAAAATGAACACGAACCACTAACACAAACCACTAAATCGAACCACTAAATCGAACCACTAACACGAACCACTATTACGAACCACTAACACGAACTACTAACACGAACCACTAACACGAAACACTAACACAAAACACTAACTCGAAACACTAACACGAAACACTAACACTAACACGAAACACTAACACTAACACGAAACACTAACACGAACACGAACCACTAACACGAACCACTAACATGAACACGAACCACTAACACAAAACACTAACACGAACTACTAACACGAACCACTAACACGAAACACTAACATGAAACACTAACACGAAACACTAACACGAAACACTAACACGAAACACTAACTCTAACACGAAAACTAACACTAACACGAACCACTAACACGATCACGAACCACTAACACGAACCACTATTACGAACCACTAACACGAACTACTAACACGAACTACTAACACGAACCACTAACACGAAACACTAACACGAAACACTAACACGAACAAAAAATACTAACACGAACCACTATTACGAACCACTAACACGAACTACTAACACGAACTACTAACACGAACCACTAACACGAACCACTAACACGAACCACTAACACGAACCACTAAATCGAACCACTAACACGAACCACTAACACGAACCACATACACGAACACAAACCACATCCACGAACACAAACCACTAACACGAAACACTAACACGAACCACTAACACGAACCACTTACACGAACTACTAACGCAAACCACTAACCCGAACCACTAACACCAATCCACTAACACGAAACACTAACACGAACTACTAACACGAACCAGTAACACGAACCACTAACACTAACACGAACCACTAACACAACTACTTACACAACCACAACCACGACTACAACCACTAACAGAAAAAAATACAAAAAAATGGTAGGTTAATTGTTCATAGCCCTTTTCAAACCTTTTATAAAAAAAACTGGTGATTTATGGTTACATAGCTACTTGGCTTTGTAATTGTTTATTCTCACATAAAGAGAAAGTATTGTGACCACGAGAAAATTCGATTTTGAGATTTTTGGATTTACACATTTTGAGGTCTTCTTAGTCCAAAAAATTGGTTTTTAAAAAATGTCTGTCTGTGCAGACGCCTGGAGCCTAAACTTAGTGGTTCGATTTAGTGGTTCGTGTTAGTGGTTCGTGTTAGTGGTTCGTGTTAGTGGTTCGATTTAGTGGTTCGTGTTAGTGGTTCGATTTAGTGGTTCGTGTTCATGTTAGTGGTTCGTGTTAGTGGTTCGTGTTCATTTTAGTGGTTCGTGTTAGTGGTTCGTGTTCATTTTAGTGGTTCGTGTTAGTGGTTCGTGTTCATTTTAATGGTTCGTGTTAGTGGTTCGATTTAGTGGTTCGTGTTAGTGGTTCGTGTTAGTGGTTCGTGTTTATTTTAATGGTTCGTGTTAGTGGTTCGTGTTAGTGGTTCGTGTTAGTGGTTCGATTTAGTGGTTCGTGTTAGTGGTTCGATTTAGTGGTTCGTGTTCATGTTAGTGGTTCGTGTTAGTGGTTCGTGTTAGTGGTTCGTGTTCATTTTAGTGGTTCGTGTTAGTGGTTCGTGTTCATTTTAGTGGTTCGTGTTAGTGGTTCGTGTTCATTTTAATGGTTCGTGTTAGTGGTTCGATTTAGTGGTTCGTGTTAGTGGTTCGTGTTAGTGGTTCGTGTTAGTGGTTCGTGTTTATTTTAATGGTTCGTGTTAGTGGTTCGTGTTAGTGGTTCGTGTTCATTTTAGTGGTTCGTGTTAGTGGTTCGTGTTCATGTTAGTGGTTCGTGTTAGTGGTTCGTGTTCATTTTAGTGGTTCGTGTTCATTTTAGTGGTTCGTGTTAGTGGTTCGTGTTCATTTTAATGGTTCGTGTTAGTGGTTCGATTTAGTGGTTCGTGTTAGTGGTTCGTGTTAGTGGTTCGTGTTCATTTTAGTGGTTCGTGTTAGTGGTTCGTGTTCATTTTAGTGGTTCGTGTTAGTGGTTCGTGTTCATTTTAATGGTTCGTGTTAGTGGTTCGATTTAGTGGTTCGATTTAGTGGTTCGATTCAGTGGTTCGATTTAGTGGTTCGTGTTAGTGGTTCATGTTAGTGGTTCGTGTTAGTGGTTCGTGTTCATGTTAGTGGTTCGTGTTAGTGGTTCGTGTTCATGTTAGTGGTTCGTGTTAGTGGTTCGTGTTCATTTTAGTGGTTCGTGTTAGTGGTTCGTGTTCATTTTAATGGTTCGTGTTAGTGGTTCGATTTAGTGGTTCGTGTTAATAGTTCGTGTTAGTGGTTCGTGTTCATTTTAGTGGTTCGTGTTAGTGGTTCGTGTTCATTTTAGTGGTTCGTGTTAGTGGTTCGTGTTCATGTTAGTGGTTCGTGTTAGTGGTTCGTGTTCATTTTAGTGGTTCGTGTTAGTGGTTCGTGTTCATTTTAATGGTTCGTGTTAGTGGTTCGATTTAGTGGTTCGTGTTAATGGTTCGTGTTAGTGGTTCGTGTTCATTTTAGTGGTTCGTGTTAGTGGTTCGTGTTCATTTTAGTGGTTCGTGTTAGTGGTTCGTGTTCATTTTAGTGGTTCGTGTTAGTGGTTCGTGTTCATGTTAGTGGTTCGTGTTAGTGGTTCGTGTTCATTTTAGTGGTTCGTGTTCATTTTAGTGGTTCGTGTTAGTGGTTCGTGTTCATTTTAATGGTTCGTGTTAGTGGTTCGATTTAGTGGTTCGTGTTAGTGGTTCGTGTTAGTGGTTCGTGGTTGTGGTTCGTGTTCATGTTAGTGGTTCGTGTTAGTGGTTCGTGTTCATTTTAATGGTTCGTGTTAGTGGTTCGATTTAGTGGTTCGTGTTAGTGGTTCGTGTTTGTGGTTCGTGTTCATTTTAGTGGTTCGTGTTAGTGGTTCGTGTTCATTTTAGTGGTTCGTGTTAGTGGTTCGTGTTCATGTTAGTGGTTCGTGTTAGTGGTTCGTGTTCATTTTAGTGGTTCGTGTTAGTGGTTCGTGTTCATTTTAGTGGTTCGATTTAGTGGTTTGTGTTCATTTTAGTGGTTCGTGTTTGTGGTTCGTGTTCATGTTAGTGGTTCGTGTTCATGTTAGTGGTTCGTGTTAGTGGTTCGTGTTAGTGGTTCGTGTTAGTGGTTCGTGTTTGTGGTTCGTGTTCATGTTAGTGGTTCGTGTTCATTTTAGTGGTTCGTGTTAGTGGTTCGTGTTCATTTTAATGGTTCGTGTTAGTGGTTCGATTTAGTGGTTCGTGTTAGTGGTTCGTGTTAGTGGTTCGTGTTCATTTTAGTGGTTCGTGTTAGTGGTTCGTGTTCATTTTAATGGTTCGTGTTAGTGGTTCGATTTAGTGGTTCGTGTTAGTGGTTCGTGTTAGTGGTTCGTGTTAGTGGTTCGTGTTAGTGGTTCGTGTTAGTGGTTCGTGTTAGTGGTTCGTGTTTGTGGTTCGTGTTCATGTTAGTGGTTCGTGTTAGTGGTTCGTGTTCATTTTAGTGGTTCGTGTTAGTGGTTCGTGTTCATTTTAGTGGATCGTGTTAGTGGTTCGTGTTAGTGGTTCGTGTTAGTGTTAGTGTTTCGTGTTAGTGGTTCGTGTTAGTGTTAGTGTTCCGTGTTAGTGTTAGTGTTTCGTGTTAGTAATAGTGTTTCGTGATAGTGGTTCGTGTTAGTAGTTCGTGTTAGTGGTTCGTGTTCATTTTAGTGGTTCGTGTTAGTGTTTCGTGTTCATGTTAGTGGTTCGTGTTTGTGGTTCGTGTTCATGTTAGTGGTTTGTGTTAGTGGTTCGTGTTCATTTTAGTGGTTCGTGTTAGTGGTTCGTGAACACTAACACGAAACACTAACACTAACACGAACCACTAACACGAACACGAACCACTACCGCGTACACAAACCCATAACACGAACTACTAACACGAACCACTAACACGAACACGAACCCCTAACACGAACACGAACCACTAAAACGAAACACTAACACGAAACACTAACACGAACCACTAACACGAACACGAACCACTAACACGAACCACTAACATGAACCACTAACATGAACACGAACCACTAACACGAACCACTATTACGAACCACTAACACAAAACACTAACACGAACTACTAACACGAAACACTAACATGAAACACTAACACGAAACACTAACACGAAACACTAACACGAAACACTAACACGAAACACTAACACGAAACACTAACACGAAACACTAACACGAAACACTAACACGAAACACTAACACGAAACACTAACACGAAACACTAACACGAAATACTAACACGAACACGAACCACTAACACGAACATGACCCACAAACACGAACCACTAACACGAACCACTAACACGAAACACTAACACAAAACACTAACTCGAAACACTAACACGAAACACTAACACTAACACGAAACACTAACACTAACACGAAACACTAACACGAACACGAACCACTAACATGAACACGAACCACTAACACGAACCACTAACACAAAACACTAACACGAACTACTAACACGAACCACTAACACGAAACACTAACATGAAACACTAACACGAAACACTAACACGAAACACTAACACGAAACACTAACTCTAACACGAAAACTAACACTAACACGAACCACTAACACGATCACGAACCACTAACACGAACCACTATTACGAACCACTAACACGAAACACTAACACAAAACACTAACACGAAATACTAACACGAACACGAACCACTAACATAAACAAATCCACTAACACGAACCACTATTACGAACACGAACCACTAAATCGAACCACTAACACGAACCATTAAAATGAACACGAACCACTAACACGAACCACTAAAATGAACACGAACCACTAACACGAACCACTAACACGAACCACTATTACGAACCACTAACACGAAACACTAACACAAAACACTAACACGAAATACTAACACGAACACGAACCACTAACATGAACAAATCCACTAACACGAACCACTATTACGAACACGAACCACTAAATCGAACCACTAACACGAACCATTAAAATGAACACGAACCACTAACACGAACCATTAAAATGAACACGAACCACTAACACGAACCACTAAAATGAACACGAACCACTAACACGAACCACTAAAATGAACACGAACCACTAACACGAACCACTAACACGAACCACTAACACGAACCACTAAATCGAACCACTAACACGAACCATTAAAATGAACACGAACCACTAACACGAACCACTAAAATGAACACGAACCACTAACACGAACCACTAAAATGAACACGAACCACTAACACGAACCACTAACATGAACCACTAACATGAACACGAACCACTAACACGAACCACTAACACGAACCACTAACACGAACCACTAACATGAACCACTAACATGAACACGAACCACTAACACGAACCACTAAAATGAACACGAACCACTAACACGAACCACTAACATGAACACGAACCACTAACACGAACCACTAAATCGAACCACTAACACGAACCACTAACACGAACCACTAAATAGAACCACTAACACGAACCACTAACACGAACCACTAACGCGAACCACTAACATGAACACGAACCACTAACACGAACCACTAACACGAACCACTAAAATGAACACGAACCACTAACACGAACCACTAACATGAACACGAACCACTAACACGAACCACTAAAATGAACACGAACCACTAACACGAACCACTAACATGAACACGAACCATTAACACGAACCACTAACACGAACCACTAAAATGAACACGATCCACTAACACGAACCACTAACACGAACCACTAAAATGAACACAAACCACTAAATCGAACCACTAAAATAAACACGAACCACTAACACAAACCACTAAATCGAACCACTAAATCGAACCACTAACACGAACCACTAACACGAACCACTAACACGAACCACTAAAATGAACACGAACCACTAACATGAACACGAACCACAAACACGAACCACTAACACGAACCACTAAAATGAACACGAACCACTAACACAAACCACTAAATCGAACCACTAAATCGAACCACTAACACGAACCACTATTACGAACCACTAACACGAACTACTAACACGAACCACTAACACGAAACACTAACACAAAACACTAACTCGAAACACTAACACGAAACACTAACACTAACACGAAACACTAACACTAACACGAAACACTAACACGAACACGAACCACTAACACGAACCACTAACATGAACACGAACCACTAACACAAAACACTAACACGAACTACTAACACGAACCACTAACACGAAACACTAACATGAAACACTAACACGAAACACTAACACGAAACACTAACACGAAACACTAACTCTAACACGAAAACTAACACTAACACGAACCACTAACACGATCACGAACCACTAACACGAACCACTATTACGAACCACTAACACGAACTACTAACACGAACTACTAACACGAACCACTAACACGAAACACTAACACGAAACACTAACACGAACAAAAAATACTAACACGAACCACTATTACGAACCACTAACACGAACTACTAACACGAACTACTAACACGAACCACTAACACGAACCACTAACACGAACCACTAACACGAACCACTAAATCGAACCACTAACACGAACCACTAACACGAACCACATACACGAACACAAACCACATCCACGAACACAAACCACTAACACGAAACACTAACACGAACAAAAAATACTAACACGAACCACTATTACGAACCACTAACACGAACTACTAACACGAACTACTAACACGAACCACTAACACGAACCACTAACACGAACCACTAACACGAACCACTAAATCGAACCACTAACACGAACCACTAACACGAACCACATACACGAACACAAACCACATCCACGAACACAAACCACTAACACGAAACACTAACACGAACCACTAACACGAACCACTTACACGAACTACTAACGCAAACCACTAACCCGAACCACTAACACCAATCCACTAACACGAAACACTAACACGAACTACTAACACGAACCAGTAACACGAACCACTAACACTAACACGAACCACTAACACAACTACTTACACAACCACAACCACGACTACAACCACTAACAGAAAAAAATACAAAAAAATGGTAGGTTAATTGTTCATAGCCCTTTTCAAACCTTTTATAAAAAAAACTGGTGATTTATGGTTACATAGCTACTTGGCTTTGTAATTGTTTATTCTCACATAAAGAGAAAGTATTGTGACCACGAGAAAATTCGATTTTGAGATTTTTGGATTTACACATTTTGAGGTCTTCTTAGTCCAAAAAATTGGTTTTTAAAAAATGTCTGTCTGTGCAGACGCCTGGAGCCTAAACTTAGTGGTTCGATTTAGTGGTTCGTGTTAGTGGTTCGTGTTAGTGGTTCGTGTTAGTGGTTCGATTTAGTGGTTCGTGTTAGTGGTTCGATTTAGTGGTTCGTGTTCATGTTAGTGGTTCGTGTTAGTGGTTCGTGTTCATTTTAGTGGTTCGTGTTAGTGGTTCGTGTTCATTTTAGTGGTTCGTGTTAGTGGTTCGTGTTCATTTTAATGGTTCGTGTTAGTGGTTCGATTTAGTGGTTCGTGTTAGTGGTTCGTGTTAGTGGTTCGTGTTTATTTTAATGGTTCGTGTTAGTGGTTCGTGTTAGTGGTTCGTGTTAGTGGTTCGATTTAGTGGTTCGTGTTAGTGGTTCGATTTAGTGGTTCGTGTTCATGTTAGTGGTTCGTGTTAGTGGTTCGTGTTAGTGGTTCGTGTTCATTTTAGTGGTTCGTGTTAGTGGTTCGTGTTCATTTTAGTGGTTCGTGTTAGTGGTTCGTGTTCATTTTAATGGTTCGTGTTAGTGGTTCGATTTAGTGGTTCGTGTTAGTGGTTCGTGTTAGTGGTTCGTGTTAGTGGTTCGTGTTTATTTTAATGGTTCGTGTTAGTGGTTCGTGTTAGTGGTTCGTGTTCATTTTAGTGGTTCGTGTTAGTGGTTCGTGTTCATGTTAGTGGTTCGTGTTAGTGGTTCGTGTTCATTTTAGTGGTTCGTGTTCATTTTAGTGGTTCGTGTTAGTGGTTCGTGTTCATTTTAATGGTTCGTGTTAGTGGTTCGATTTAGTGGTTCGTGTTAGTGGTTCGTGTTAGTGGTTCGTGTTCATTTTAGTGGTTCGTGTTAGTGGTTCGTGTTCATTTTAGTGGTTCGTGTTAGTGGTTCGTGTTCATTTTAATGGTTCGTGTTAGTGGTTCGATTTAGTGGTTCGATTTAGTGGTTCGATTCAGTGGTTCGATTTAGTGGTTCGTGTTAGTGGTTCATGTTAGTGGTTCGTGTTAGTGGTTCGTGTTAGTGGTTCGTGTTCATGTTAGTGGTTCGTGTTAGTGGTTCGTGTTCATGTTAGTGGTTCGTGTTAGTGGTTCGTGTTCATTTTAGTGGTTCGTGTTAGTGGTTCGTGTTCATTTTAATGGTTCGTGTTAGTGGTTCGATTTAGTGGTTCGTGTTAATAGTTCGTGTTAGTGGTTCGTGTTCATTTTAGTGGTTCGTGTTAGTGGTTCGTGTTCATTTTAGTGGTTCGTGTTAGTGGTTCGTGTTCATGTTAGTGGTTCGTGTTAGTGGTTCGTGTTCATTTTAGTGGTTCGTGTTAGTGGTTCGTGTTCATTTTAATGGTTCGTGTTAGTGGTTCGATTTAGTGGTTCGTGTTAATGGTTCGTGTTAGTGGTTCGTGTTCATTTTAGTGGTTCGTGTTAGTGGTTCGTGTTCATTTTAGTGGTTCGTGTTAGTGGTTCGTGTTCATTTTAGTGGTTCGTGTTAGTGGTTCGATTTAGTGGTTCGATTTAGTGGTTCGTGTTAATGGTTCGTGTTAGTGGTTCGTGTTCATGTTAGTGGTTCGTGTTAGTGGTTCGTGTTCATATTAGTGGTTCGTGTTAGTGGTTCGTGTTCATTTTAATGGTTCGTGTTAGTGGTTCGATTTAGTGGTTCGATTTAGTGGTTCGATTCAGTGGTTCGATTTAGTGGTTCGTGTTAGTGGTTCGTGTTCATGTTAGTGGTTCGTGTTAGTGGTTCGTGTTAGTGGTTCGTGTTCATTTTAGTAGTTCGTGTTAGTGGTTCGTGTTCATATTAGTGGTTCGTGTTAGTGGTTCGTGTTCATTTTAATGGTTCGTGTTAGTGGTTCGATTTAGTGGTTCGATTTAGTGGTTCGATTCAGTGGTTCGATTTAGTGGTTCGTGTTAGTGGTTCATGTTAGTGGTTCGTGTTAGTGGTTCGTGTTAGTGGTTCGTGTTAGTGGTTCGTGTTTATTTTAGTGGTTCGTGTTAGTGGTTCGTGTTCATGTTAGTGGTTCGTGTTAGTGGTTCGATTTAGTGGTTCGTGTTAGTGGTTCGATTTAGTGGTTCGTGTTCATGTTAGTGGTTCGTGTTAGTGGTTCGTGTTAGTGGTTCGTGTTCATTTTAGTGGTTCGTGTTAGTGGTTCGTGTTCATTTTAGTGGTTCGTGTTAGTGGTTCGTGTTCATTTTAATGGTTCGTGTTAGTGGTTCGATTTAGTGGTTCGTGTTAGTGGTTCGTGTTAGTGGTTCGTGTTAGTGGTTCGTGTTTATTTTAATGGTTCGTGTTAGTGGTTCGTGTTAGTGGTTCGTGTTTATTTTAATGGTTCGTGTTAGTGGTTCGTGTTAGTGGTTCGTGTTCATTTTAGTGGTTCGTGTTAGTGGTTCGTGTTCATGTTAGTGGTTCGTGTTAGTGGTTCGTGTTCATGTTAGTGGTTCGTGTTAGTGGTTCGATTTAGTGGTTCGTGTTAGTGGTTCGATTTAGTGGTTCGTGTTCATGTTAGTGGTTCGTGTTAGTGGTTCGTGTTAGTGGTTCGTGTTTATTTTAATGGTTCGTGTTAGTGGTTCGTGTTAGTGGTTCGTGTTCATTTTAGTGGTTCGTGTTAGTGGTTCGTGTTCATGTTAGTGGTTCGTGTTAGTGGTTCGTGTTAGTGGTTTGTGATAGTGGTTCGTGTTAGTGGTTCGTGTTTGTGGTTCGTGTTCATGTTAGTGGTTCGTGTTAGTGGTTCGTGTTAGTGGTTCGTGTTCATTTTAATGGTTCGTGTTAGTGGTTCGATTTAGTGGTTCGTGTTAGTGGTTCGTGTTAGTGGTTCGTGTTTATTTTAGTGGTTCGTGTTAGTGGTTCGTGTTCATGTTAGTGGTTCGTGTTAGTGGTTCGTGTTAGTGGTTCGTGGTTGTGGTTCGTGTTCATTTTAATGGTTAGAGTTAGTGGTTCGATTTAGTGGTTCGTGTTAGTGGTTCGTGTTTGTGGTTCGTGTTCATGTTAGTGGTTCGTGTTAGTGGTTCGTGTTCATTTTAGTGGTTCGTGTTAGTGGTTCGTGTTCATGTTAGTGGTTCGTGTTAGTGGTTCGTGTTAGTGGTTCGTGTTCATGTTAGTGGTTTGTGTTAGTGGTTCGTGTTCATTTTAGTGGTTCGTGTTAGTGGTTCGTGTTAGTGGTTCGATTTAGTGGTTCGATTTAGTGGTTTGTGTTCATTTTAGTGGTTCGTGTTAGTGGTTCGTGTTAGTGGTTCGTGTTAGTGGTTCGTGTTCATTTTAGTGGTTCGTGTTAGTGGTTCGTGTTAGTGGTTAGTGTTTCGTGTTAGTGTTTCGTGTTAGTAGTTCGTGTTAGTGGTTCATGTTAGTGGGGCGTGTTTGTGGTTCGTGTTCATGTTAGTGGTTTGTGTTAGTGGTTCGTGTTCATTTTAGTGGTTCGTGTTAGTGGTTCGTGTTAGTGGTTCGATTTAGTGGTTCGATTTAGTGGTTTGTGTTCATTTTAGTGGTTCGTGTTAGTGGTTCGTGTTAGTGGTTCGTGTTAGTGGTTAGTGGTTCGTGTTAGTGGTTCGTGTTAGTGGTTCGTGTTCATTTTAGTGGTTCGTGTTAGTGGTTCGTGTTCATTTTAATGGTTCGTGTTAGTGGTTCGATTTAGTGGTTCGTGTTAGTGGTTCGTGTTAGTGGTTCGTGTTAGTGGTTCGTGTTAGTGGTTCGTGTTAGTGGTTCGTGTTTGTGGTTCGTGTTCATGTTAGTGGTTCGTGTTAGTGGTTCGTGTTCATTTTAGTGGTTCGTGTTAGTGGTTCGTGTTCATTTTAGTGGATCGTGTTAGTGGTTCGTGTTAGTGGTTCGTGTTAGTGTTAGTGTTTCGTGTTAGTGGTTCGTGTTAGTGTTAGTGTTCCGTGTTAGTGTTAGTGTTTCGTGTTAGTAATAGTGTTTCGTGATAGTGGTTCGTGTTAGTAGTTCGTGTTAGTGGTTCGTGTTCATTTTAGTGGTTCGTGTTAGTGTTTCGTGTTCATGTTAGTGGTTCGTGTTTGTGGTTCGTGTTCATGTTAGTGGTTTGTGTTAGTGGTTCGTGTTCATTTTAGTGGTTCGTGTTAGTGGTTCGTGAACACTAACACGAAACACTAACACTAACACGAACCACTAACACGAACACGAACCACTACCGCGTACACAAACCCATAACACGAACTACTAACACGAACCACTAACACGAACACGAACCCCTAACACGAACACGAACCACTAAAACGAAACACTAACACGAAACACTAACACGAACCACTAACACGAACACGAACCACTAACACGAACCACTAAAATGAACACGATCCACTAACACGAACCACTAACACGAACCACTAAAATGAACACAAACCACTAAATCGAACCACTAAAATAAACACGAACCACTAACACAAACCACTAAATCGAACCACTAAATCGAACCACTAACACGAACCACTAACACGAACCACTAACACGAACCACTAAAATGAACACGAACCACTAACATGAACACGAACCACAAACACGAACCACTAACACGAACCACTAAAATGAACACGAACCACTAACACAAACCACTAAATCGAACCACTAAATCGAACCACTAACACGAACCACTATTACGAACCACTAACACGAACTACTAACACGAACCACTAACACGAAACACTAACACAAAACACTAACTCGAAACACTAACACGAAACACTAACACTAACACGAAACACTAACACTAACACGAAACACTAACACGAACACGAACCACTAACACGAACCACTAACATGAACACGAACCACTAACACAAAACACTAACACGAACTACTAACACGAACCACTAACACGAAACACTAACATGAAACACTAACACGAAACACTAACACGAAACACTAACACGAAACACTAACTCTAACACGAAAACTAACACTAACACGAACCACTAACACGATCACGAACCACTAACACGAACCACTATTACGAACCACTAACACGAACTACTAACACGAACTACTAACACGAACCACTAACACGAAACACTAACACGAAACACTAACACGAACAAAAAATACTAACACGAACCACTATTACGAACCACTAACACGAACTACTAACACGAACTACTAACACGAACCACTAACACGAACCACTAACACGAACCACTAACACGAACCACTAAATCGAACCACTAACACGAACCACTAACACGAACCACATACACGAACACAAACCACATCCACGAACACAAACCACTAACACGAAACACTAACACGAACCACTAACACGAACCACTTACACGAACTACTAACGCAAACCACTAACCCGAACCACTAACACCAATCCACTAACACGAAACACTAACACGAACTACTAACACGAACCAGTAACACGAACCACTAACACTAACACGAACCACTAACACAACTACTTACACAACCACAACCACGACTACAACCACTAACAGAAAAAAATACAAAAAAATGGTAGGTTAATTGTTCATAGCCCTTTTCAAACCTTTTATAAAAAAAACTGGTGATTTATGGTTACATAGCTACTTGGCTTTGTAATTGTTTATTCTCACATAAAGAGAAAGTATTGTGACCACGAGAAAATTCGATTTTGAGATTTTTGGATTTACACATTTTGAGGTCTTCTTAGTCCAAAAAATTGGTTTTTAAAAAATGTCTGTCTGTGCAGACGCCTGGAGCCTAAACTTAGTGGTTCGATTTAGTGGTTCGTGTTAGTGGTTCGTGTTAGTGGTTCGTGTTAGTGGTTCGATTTAGTGGTTCGTGTTAGTGGTTCGATTTAGTGGTTCGTGTTCATGTTAGTGGTTCGTGTTAGTGGTTCGTGTTCATTTTAGTGGTTCGTGTTAGTGGTTCGTGTTCATTTTAGTGGTTCGTGTTAGTGGTTCGTGTTCATTTTAATGGTTCGTGTTAGTGGTTCGATTTAGTGGTTCGTGTTAGTGGTTCGTGTTAGTGGTTCGTGTTTATTTTAATGGTTCGTGTTAGTGGTTCGTGTTAGTGGTTCGTGTTAGTGGTTCGATTTAGTGGTTCGTGTTAGTGGTTCGATTTAGTGGTTCGTGTTCATGTTAGTGGTTCGTGTTAGTGGTTCGTGTTAGTGGTTCGTGTTCATTTTAGTGGTTCGTGTTAGTGGTTCGTGTTCATTTTAGTGGTTCGTGTTAGTGGTTCGTGTTCATTTTAATGGTTCGTGTTAGTGGTTCGATTTAGTGGTTCGTGTTAGTGGTTCGTGTTAGTGGTTCGTGTTAGTGGTTCGTGTTTATTTTAATGGTTCGTGTTAGTGGTTCGTGTTAGTGGTTCGTGTTCATTTTAGTGGTTCGTGTTAGTGGTTCGTGTTCATGTTAGTGGTTCGTGTTAGTGGTTCGTGTTCATTTTAGTGGTTCGTGTTCATTTTAGTGGTTCGTGTTAGTGGTTCGTGTTCATTTTAATGGTTCGTGTTAGTGGTTCGATTTAGTGGTTCGTGTTAGTGGTTCGTGTTAGTGGTTCGTGTTCATTTTAGTGGTTCGTGTTAGTGGTTCGTGTTCATTTTAGTGGTTCGTGTTAGTGGTTCGTGTTCATTTTAATGGTTCGTGTTAGTGGTTCGATTTAGTGGTTCGATTTAGTGGTTCGATTCAGTGGTTCGATTTAGTGGTTCGTGTTAGTGGTTCATGTTAGTGGTTCGTGTTAGTGGTTCGTGTTAGTGGTTCGTGTTCATGTTAGTGGTTCGTGTTAGTGGTTCGTGTTCATGTTAGTGGTTCGTGTTAGTGGTTCGTGTTCATTTTAGTGGTTCGTGTTAGTGGTTCGTGTTCATTTTAATGGTTCGTGTTAGTGGTTCGATTTAGTGGTTCGTGTTAATAGTTCGTGTTAGTGGTTCGTGTTCATTTTAGTGGTTCGTGTTAGTGGTTCGTGTTCATTTTAGTGGTTCGTGTTAGTGGTTCGTGTTCATGTTAGTGGTTCGTGTTAGTGGTTCGTGTTCATTTTAGTGGTTCGTGTTAGTGGTTCGTGTTCATTTTAATGGTTCGTGTTAGTGGTTCGATTTAGTGGTTCGTGTTAATGGTTCGTGTTAGTGGTTCGTGTTCATTTTAGTGGTTCGTGTTAGTGGTTCGTGTTCATTTTAGTGGTTCGTGTTAGTGGTTCGTGTTCATTTTAGTGGTTCGTGTTAGTGGTTCGTGTTCATGTTAGTGGTTCGTGTTAGTGGTTCGTGTTCATTTTAGTGGTTCGTGTTCATTTTAGTGGTTCGTGTTAGTGGTTCGTGTTCATTTTAATGGTTCGTGTTAGTGGTTCGATTTAGTGGTTCGTGTTAGTGGTTCGTGTTAGTGGTTCGTGGTTGTGGTTCGTGTTCATGTTAGTGGTTCGTGTTAGTGGTTCGTGTTCATTTTAATGGTTCGTGTTAGTGGTTCGATTTAGTGGTTCGTGTTAGTGGTTCGTGTTTGTGGTTCGTGTTCATTTTAGTGGTTCGTGTTAGTGGTTCGTGTTCATTTTAGTGGTTCGTGTTAGTGGTTCGTGTTCATGTTAGTGGTTCGTGTTAGTGGTTCGTGTTCATTTTAGTGGTTCGTGTTAGTGGTTCGTGTTCATTTTAGTGGTTCGATTTAGTGGTTTGTGTTCATTTTAGTGGTTCGTGTTTGTGGTTCGTGTTCATGTTAGTGGTTCGTGTTCATGTTAGTGGTTCGTGTTAGTGGTTCGTGTTAGTGGTTCGTGTTAGTGGTTCGTGTTTGTGGTTCGTGTTCATGTTAGTGGTTCGTGTTCATTTTAGTGGTTCGTGTTAGTGGTTCGTGTTCATTTTAATGGTTCGTGTTAGTGGTTCGATTTAGTGGTTCGTGTTAGTGGTTCGTGTTAGTGGTTCGTGTTCATTTTAGTGGTTCGTGTTAGTGGTTCGTGTTCATTTTAATGGTTCGTGTTAGTGGTTCGATTTAGTGGTTCGTGTTAGTGGTTCGTGTTAGTGGTTCGTGTTAGTGGTTCGTGTTAGTGGTTCGTGTTAGTGGTTCGTGTTAGTGGTTCGTGTTTGTGGTTCGTGTTCATGTTAGTGGTTCGTGTTAGTGGTTCGTGTTCATTTTAGTGGTTCGTGTTAGTGGTTCGTGTTCATTTTAGTGGATCGTGTTAGTGGTTCGTGTTAGTGGTTCGTGTTAGTGTTAGTGTTTCGTGTTAGTGGTTCGTGTTAGTGTTAGTGTTCCGTGTTAGTGTTAGTGTTTCGTGTTAGTAATAGTGTTTCGTGATAGTGGTTCGTGTTAGTAGTTCGTGTTAGTGGTTCGTGTTCATTTTAGTGGTTCGTGTTAGTGTTTCGTGTTCATGTTAGTGGTTCGTGTTTGTGGTTCGTGTTCATGTTAGTGGTTTGTGTTAGTGGTTCGTGTTCATTTTAGTGGTTCGTGTTAGTGGTTCGTGAACACTAACACGAAACACTAACACTAACACGAACCACTAACACGAACACGAACCACTACCGCGTACACAAACCCATAACACGAACTACTAACACGAACCACTAACACGAACACGAACCCCTAACACGAACACGAACCACTAAAACGAAACACTAACACGAAACACTAACACGAACCACTAACACGAACACGAACCACTAACACGAACCACTAACATGAACCACTAACATGAACACGAACCACTAACACGAACCACTATTACGAACCACTAACACAAAACACTAACACGAACTACTAACACGAAACACTAACATGAAACACTAACACGAAACACTAACACGAAACACTAACACGAAACACTAACACGAAACACTAACACGAAACACTAACACGAAACACTAACACGAAACACTAACACGAAACACTAACACGAAACACTAACACGAAACACTAACACGAAATACTAACACGAACACGAACCACTAACACGAACATGACCCACAAACACGAACCACTAACACGAACCACTAACACGAAACACTAACACAAAACACTAACTCGAAACACTAACACGAAACACTAACACTAACACGAAACACTAACACTAACACGAAACACTAACACGAACACGAACCACTAACATGAACACGAACCACTAACACGAACCACTAACACAAAACACTAACACGAACTACTAACACGAACCACTAACACGAAACACTAACATGAAACACTAACACGAAACACTAACACGAAACACTAACACGAAACACTAACTCTAACACGAAAACTAACACTAACACGAACCACTAACACGATCACGAACCACTAACACGAACCACTATTACGAACCACTAACACGAAACACTAACACAAAACACTAACACGAAATACTAACACGAACACGAACCACTAACATAAACAAATCCACTAACACGAACCACTATTACGAACACGAACCACTAAATCGAACCACTAACACGAACCATTAAAATGAACACGAACCACTAACACGAACCACTAAAATGAACACGAACCACTAACACGAACCACTAACACGAACCACTATTACGAACCACTAACACGAAACACTAACACAAAACACTAACACGAAATACTAACACGAACACGAACCACTAACATGAACAAATCCACTAACACGAACCACTATTACGAACACGAACCACTAAATCGAACCACTAACACGAACCATTAAAATGAACACGAACCACTAACACGAACCATTAAAATGAACACGAACCACTAACACGAACCACTAAAATGAACACGAACCACTAACACGAACCACTAAAATGAACACGAACCACTAACACGAACCACTAACACGAACCACTAACACGAACCACTAAATCGAACCACTAACACGAACCATTAAAATGAACACGAACCACTAACACGAACCACTAAAATGAACACGAACCACTAACACGAACCACTAAAATGAACACGAACCACTAACACGAACCACTAACATGAACCACTAACATGAACACGAACCACTAACACGAACCACTAACACGAACCACTAACACGAACCACTAACATGAACCACTAACATGAACACGAACCACTAACACGAACCACTAAAATGAACACGAACCACTAACACGAACCACTAACATGAACACGAACCACTAACACGAACCACTAACACGAACCACTAAATCGAACCACTAACACGAACCACTAACACGAACCACTAAATCGAACCACTAACACGAACCACTAACACGAACCACTAACGCGAACCACTAACATGAACACGAACCACTAACACGAACCACTAACACGAACCACTAAAATGAACACGAACCACTAACACGAACCACTAACATGAACACGAACCACTAACACGAACCACTAAAATGAACACGAACCACTAACACGAACCACTAACATGAACACGAACCATTAACACGAACCACTAACACGAACCACTAAAATGAACACGATCCACTAACACGAACCACTAACACGAACCACTAAAATGAACACAAACCACTAAATCGAACCACTAAAATAAACACGAACCACTAACACAAACCACTAAATCGAACCACTAAATCGAACCACTAACACGAACCACTAACACGAACCACTAACACGAACCACTAAAATGAACACGAACCACTAACATGAACACGAACCACAAACACGAACCACTAACACGAACCACTAAAATGAACACGAACCACTAACACAAACCACTAAATCGAACCACTAAATCGAACCACTAACACGAACCACTATTACGAACCACTAACACGAACTACTAACACGAACCACTAACACGAAACACTAACACAAAACACTAACTCGAAACACTAACACGAAACACTAACACTAACACGAAACACTAACACTAACACGAAACACTAACACGAACACGAACCACTAACACGAACCACTAACATGAACACGAACCACTAACACAAAACACTAACACGAACTACTAACACGAACCACTAACACGAAACACTAACATGAAACACTAACACGAAACACTAACACGAAACACTAACACGAAACACTAACTCTAACACGAAAACTAACACTAACACGAACCACTAACACGATCACGAACCACTAACACGAACCACTATTACGAACCACTAACACGAACTACTAACACGAACTACTAACACGAACCACTAACACGAAACACTAACACGAAACACTAACACGAACAAAAAATACTAACACGAACCACTATTACGAACCACTAACACGAACTACTAACACGAACTACTAACACGAACCACTAACACGAACCACTAACACGAACCACTAACACGAACCACTAAATCGAACCACTAACACGAACCACTAACACGAACCACATACACGAACACAAACCACATCCACGAACACAAACCACTAACACGAAACACTAACACGAACCACTAACACGAACCACTTACACGAACTACTAACGCAAACCACTAACCCGAACCACTAACACCAATCCACTAACACGAAACACTAACACGAACTACTAACACGAACCAGTAACACGAACCACTAACACTAACACGAACCACTAACACAACTACTTACACAACCACAACCACGACTACAACCACTAACAGAAAAAAATACAAAAAAATGGTAGGTTAATTGTTCATAGCCCTTTTCAAACCTTTTATAAAAAAAACTGGTGATTTATGGTTACATAGCTACTTGGCTTTGTAATTGTTTATTCTCACATAAAGAGAAAGTATTGTGACCACGAGAAAATTCGATTTTGAGATTTTTGGATTTACACATTTTGAGGTCTTCTTAGTCCAAAAAATTGGTTTTTAAAAAATGTCTGTCTGTGCAGACGCCTGGAGCCTAAACTTAGTGGTTCGATTTAGTGGTTCGTGTTAGTGGTTCGTGTTAGTGGTTCGTGTTAGTGGTTCGATTTAGTGGTTCGTGTTAGTGGTTCGATTTAGTGGTTCGTGTTCATGTTAGTGGTTCGTGTTAGTGGTTCGTGTTCATTTTAGTGGTTCGTGTTAGTGGTTCGTGTTCATTTTAGTGGTTCGTGTTAGTGGTTCGTGTTCATTTTAATGGTTCGTGTTAGTGGTTCGATTTAGTGGTTCGTGTTAGTGGTTCGTGTTAGTGGTTCGTGTTTATTTTAATGGTTCGTGTTAGTGGTTCGTGTTAGTGGTTCGTGTTAGTGGTTCGATTTAGTGGTTCGTGTTAGTGGTTCGATTTAGTGGTTCGTGTTCATGTTAGTGGTTCGTGTTAGTGGTTCGTGTTAGTGGTTCGTGTTCATTTTAGTGGTTCGTGTTAGTGGTTCGTGTTCATTTTAGTGGTTCGTGTTAGTGGTTCGTGTTCATTTTAATGGTTCGTGTTAGTGGTTCGATTTAGTGGTTCGTGTTAGTGGTTCGTGTTAGTGGTTCGTGTTAGTGGTTCGTGTTTATTTTAATGGTTCGTGTTAGTGGTTCGTGTTAGTGGTTCGTGTTCATTTTAGTGGTTCGTGTTAGTGGTTCGTGTTCATGTTAGTGGTTCGTGTTAGTGGTTCGTGTTCATTTTAGTGGTTCGTGTTCATTTTAGTGGTTCGTGTTAGTGGTTCGTGTTCATTTTAATGGTTCGTGTTAGTGGTTCGATTTAGTGGTTCGTGTTAGTGGTTCGTGTTAGTGGTTCGTGTTCATTTTAGTGGTTCGTGTTAGTGGTTCGTGTTCATTTTAGTGGTTCGTGTTAGTGGTTCGTGTTCATTTTAATGGTTCGTGTTAGTGGTTCGATTTAGTGGTTCGATTTAGTGGTTCGATTCAGTGGTTCGATTTAGTGGTTCGTGTTAGTGGTTCATGTTAGTGGTTCGTGTTAGTGGTTCGTGTTAGTGGTTCGTGTTCATGTTAGTGGTTCGTGTTAGTGGTTCGTGTTCATGTTAGTGGTTCGTGTTAGTGGTTCGTGTTCATTTTAGTGGTTCGTGTTAGTGGTTCGTGTTCATTTTAATGGTTCGTGTTAGTGGTTCGATTTAGTGGTTCGTGTTAATAGTTCGTGTTAGTGGTTCGTGTTCATTTTAGTGGTTCGTGTTAGTGGTTCGTGTTCATTTTAGTGGTTCGTGTTAGTGGTTCGTGTTCATGTTAGTGGTTCGTGTTAGTGGTTCGTGTTCATTTTAGTGGTTCGTGTTAGTGGTTCGTGTTCATTTTAATGGTTCGTGTTAGTGGTTCGATTTAGTGGTTCGTGTTAATGGTTCGTGTTAGTGGTTCGTGTTCATTTTAGTGGTTCGTGTTAGTGGTTCGTGTTCATTTTAGTGGTTCGTGTTAGTGGTTCGTGTTCATTTTAGTGGTTCGTGTTAGTGGTTCGTGTTCATGTTAGTGGTTCGTGTTAGTGGTTCGTGTTCATGTTAGTGGTTCGTGTTAGTGGTTCGTGTTCATTTTAGTGGTTCGTGTTCATTTTAGTGGTTCGTGTTAGTGGTTCGTGTTCATTTTAATGGTTCGTGTTAGTGGTTCGATTTAGTGGTTCGTGTTAGTGGTTCGTGTTAGTGGTTCGTGGTTGTGGTTCGTGTTCATGTTAGTGGTTCGTGTTAGTGGTTCGTGTTCATTTTAATGGTTCGTGTTAGTGGTTCGATTTAGTGGTTCGTGTTAGTGGTTCGTGTTTGTGGTTCGTGTTCATTTTAGTGGTTCGTGTTAGTGGTTCGTGTTCATTTTAGTGGTTCGTGTTAGTGGTTCGTGTTCATGTTAGTGGTTCGTGTTAGTGGTTCGTGTTCATTTTAGTGGTTCGTGTTAGTGGTTCGTGTTCATTTTAGTGGTTCGATTTAGTGGTTTGTGTTCATTTTAGTGGTTCGTGTTTGTGGTTCGTGTTCATGTTAGTGGTTCGTGTTCATGTTAGTGGTTCGTGTTAGTGGTTCGTGTTAGTGGTTCGTGTTAGTGGTTCGTGTTTGTGGTTCGTGTTCATGTTAGTGGTTCGTGTTCATTTTAGTGGTTCGTGTTAGTGGTTCGTGTTCATTTTAATGGTTCGTGTTAGTGGTTCGATTTAGTGGTTCGTGTTAGTGGTTCGTGTTAGTGGTTCGTGTTCATTTTAGTGGTTCGTGTTAGTGGTTCGTGTTCATTTTAATGGTTCGTGTTAGTGGTTCGATTTAGTGGTTCGTGTTAGTGGTTCGTGTTAGTGGTTCGTGTTAGTGGTTCGTGTTAGTGGTTCGTGTTAGTGGTTCGTGTTAGTGGTTCGTGTTTGTGGTTCGTGTTCATGTTAGTGGTTCGTGTTAGTGGTTCGTGTTCATTTTAGTGGTTCGTGTTAGTGGTTCGTGTTCATTTTAGTGGATCGTGTTAGTGGTTCGTGTTAGTGGTTCGTGTTAGTGTTAGTGTTTCGTGTTAGTGGTTCGTGTTAGTGTTAGTGTTCCGTGTTAGTGTTAGTGTTTCGTGTTAGTAATAGTGTTTCGTGATAGTGGTTCGTGTTAGTAGTTCGTGTTAGTGGTTCGTGTTCATTTTAGTGGTTCGTGTTAGTGTTTCGTGTTCATGTTAGTGGTTCGTGTTTGTGGTTCGTGTTCATGTTAGTGGTTTGTGTTAGTGGTTCGTGTTCATTTTAGTGGTTCGTGTTAGTGGTTCGTGAACACTAACACGAAACACTAACACTAACACGAACCACTAACACGAACACGAACCACTACCGCGTACACAAACCCATAACACGAACTACTAACACGAACCACTAACACGAACACGAACCCCTAACACGAACACGAACCACTAAAACGAAACACTAACACGAAACACTAACACGAACCACTAACACGAACACGAACCACTAACACGAACCACTAACATGAACCACTAACATGAACACGAACCACTAACACGAACCACTATTACGAACCACTAACACAAAACACTAACACGAACTACTAACACGAAACACTAACATGAAACACTAACACGAAACACTAACACGAAACACTAACACGAAACACTAACACGAAACACTAACACGAAACACTAACACGAAACACTAACACGAAACACTAACACGAAACACTAACACGAAACACTAACACGAAATACTAACACGAACACGAACCACTAACACGAACATGACCCACAAACACGAACCACTAACACGAACCACTAACACGAAACACTAACACAAAACACTAACTCGAAACACTAACACGAAACACTAACACTAACACGAAACACTAACACTAACACGAAACACTAACACGAACACGAACCACTAACATGAACACGAACCACTAACACGAACCACTAACACAAAACACTAACACGAACTACTAACACGAACCACTAACACGAAACACTAACATGAAACACTAACACGAAACACTAACACGAAACACTAACACGAAACACTAACTCTAACACGAAAACTAACACTAACACGAACCACTAACACGATCACGAACCACTAACACGAACCACTATTACGAACCACTAACACGAAACACTAACACAAAACACTAACACGAAATACTAACACGAACACGAACCACTAACATAAACAAATCCACTAACACGAACCACTATTACGAACACGAACCACTAAATCGAACCACTAACACGAACCATTAAAATGAACACGAACCACTAACACGAACCACTAAAATGAACACGAACCACTAACACGAACCACTAACACGAACCACTATTACGAACCACTAACACGAAACACTAACACAAAACACTAACACGAAATACTAACACGAACACGAACCACTAACATGAACAAATCCACTAACACGAACCACTATTACGAACACGAACCACTAAATCGAACCACTAACACGAACCATTAAAATGAACACGAACCACTAACACGAACCATTAAAATGAACACGAACCACTAACACGAACCACTAAAATGAACACGAACCACTAACACGAACCACTAAAATGAACACGAACCACTAACACGAACCACTAACACGAACCACTAACACGAACCACTAAATCGAACCACTAACACGAACCATTAAAATGAACACGAACCACTAACACGAACCACTAAAATGAACACGAACCACTAACACGAACCACTAAAATGAACACGAACCACTAACACGAACCACTAACATGAACCACTAACATGAACACGAACCACTAACACGAACCACTAACACGAACCACTAACACGAACCACTAACATGAACCACTAACATGAACACGAACCACTAACACGAACCACTAAAATGAACACGAACCACTAACACGAACCACTAACATGAACACGAACCACTAACACGAACCACTAACACGAACCACTAAATCGAACCACTAACACGAACCACTAACACGAACCACTAAATCGAACCACTAACACGAACCACTAACACGAACCACTAACGCGAACCACTAACATGAACACGAACCACTAACACGAACCACTAACACGAACCACTAAAATGAACACGAACCACTAACACGAACCACTAACATGAACACGAACCACTAACACGAACCACTAAAATGAACACGAACCACTAACACGAACCACTAACATGAACACGAACCATTAACACGAACCACTAACACGAACCACTAAAATGAACACGATCCACTAACACGAACCACTAACACGAACCACTAAAATGAACACAAACCACTAAATCGAACCACTAAAATAAACACGAACCACTAACACAAACCACTAAATCGAACCACTAAATCGAACCACTAACACGAACCACTAACACGAACCACTAACACGAACCACTAAAATGAACACGAACCACTAACATGAACACGAACCACAAACACGAACCACTAACACGAACCACTAAAATGAACACGAACCACTAACACAAACCACTAAATCGAACCACTAAATCGAACCACTAACACGAACCACTATTACGAACCACTAACACGAACTACTAACACGAACCACTAACACGAAACACTAACACAAAACACTAACTCGAAACACTAACACGAAACACTAACACTAACACGAAACACTAACACTAACACGAAACACTAACACGAACACGAACCACTAACACGAACCACTAACATGAACACGAACCACTAACACAAAACACTAACACGAACTACTAACACGAACCACTAACACGAAACACTAACATGAAACACTAACACGAAACACTAACACGAAACACTAACACGAAACACTAACTCTAACACGAAAACTAACACTAACACGAACCACTAACACGATCACGAACCACTAACACGAACCACTATTACGAACCACTAACACGAACTACTAACACGAACTACTAACACGAACCACTAACACGAAACACTAACACGAAACACTAACACGAACAAAAAATACTAACACGAACCACTATTACGAACCACTAACACGAACTACTAACACGAACTACTAACACGAACCACTAACACGAACCACTAACACGAACCACTAACACGAACCACTAAATCGAACCACTAACACGAACCACTAACACGAACCACTAACACGAACTACTAACACGAACCACGAACACAAACCACATACACGAACACAAACCACATCCACGAACACAAACCACTAACACGAAACACTAACACGAACCACTAACACGAACCACTTACACGAACTACTAACGCAAACCACTAACCCGAACCACTAACACCAATCCACTAACACGAACCACTATTACGAACACGAACCACTAAATCGAACCACTAACACGAACCATTAAAATGAACACGAACCACTAACACGAACCATTAAAATGAACACGAACCACTAACACGAACCACTAAAATGAACACGAACCACTAACACGAACCACTAAAATGAACACGAACCACTAACACGAACCACTAACACGAACCACTAACACGAACCACTAAATCGAACCACTAACACGAACCATTAAAATGAACACGAACCACTAACACGAACCACTAAAATGAACACGAACCACTAACACGAACCACTAAAATGAACACGAACCACTAACACGAACCACTAACATGAACCACTAACATGAACACGAACCACTAACACGAACCACTAACACGAACCACTAACACGAACCACTAACATGAACCACTAACATGAACACGAACCACTAACACGAACCACTAAAATGAACACGAACCACTAACACGAACCACTAACATGAACACGAACCACTAACACGAACCACTAACACGAACCACTAAATCGAACCACTAACACGAACCACTAACACGAACCACTAAATCGAACCACTAACACGAACCACTAACACGAACCACTAACGCGAACCACTAACATGAACACGAACCACTAACACGAACCACTAACACGAACCACTAAAATGAACACGAACCACTAACACGAACCACTAACATGAACACGAACCACTAACACGAACCACTAAAATGAACACGAACCACTAACACGAACCACTAACATGAACACGAACCATTAACACGAACCACTAACACGAACCACTAAAATGAACACGATCCACTAACACGAACCACTAACACGAACCACTAAAATGAACACAAACCACTAAATCGAACCACTAAAATAAACACGAACCACTAACACAAACCACTAAATCGAACCACTAAATCGAACCACTAACACGAACCACTAACACGAACCACTAACACGAACCACTAAAATGAACACGAACCACTAACATGAACACGAACCACAAACACGAACCACTAACACGAACCACTAAAATGAACACGAACCACTAACACAAACCACTAAATCGAACCACTAAATCGAACCACTAACACGAACCACTATTACGAACCACTAACACGAACTACTAACACGAACCACTAACACGAAACACTAACACAAAACACTAACTCGAAACACTAACACGAAACACTAACACTAACACGAAACACTAACACTAACACGAAACACTAACACGAACACGAACCACTAACACGAACCACTAACATGAACACGAACCACTAACACAAAACACTAACACGAACTACTAACACGAACCACTAACACGAAACACTAACATGAAACACTAACACGAAACACTAACACGAAACACTAACACGAAACACTAACTCTAACACGAAAACTAACACTAACACGAACCACTAACACGATCACGAACCACTAACACGAACCACTATTACGAACCACTAACACGAACTACTAACACGAACTACTAACACGAACCACTAACACGAAACACTAACACGAAACACTAACACGAACAAAAAATACTAACACGAACCACTATTACGAACCACTAACACGAACTACTAACACGAACTACTAACACGAACCACTAACACGAACCACTAACACGAACCACTAACACGAACCACTAAATCGAACCACTAACACGAACCACTAACACGAACCACTAACACGAACTACTAACACGAACCACGAACACAAACCACATACACGAACACAAACCACATCCACGAACACAAACCACTAACACGAAACACTAACACGAACCACTAACACGAACCACTTACACGAACTACTAACGCAAACCACTAACCCGAACCACTAACACCAATCCACTAACACGAAACACTAACACGAACTACTAACACGAACCAGTAACACGAACCACTAACACTAACACGAACCACTAACACAACTACTTACACAACCACAACCACGACTACAACCACTAACAGAAAAAAATACAAAAAAATGGTAGGTTAATTGTTCATAGCCCTTTTCAAACCTTTTATAAAAAAAACTGGTGATTTATGGTTACATAGCTACTTGGCTTTGTAATTGTTTATTCTCACATAAAGAGAAAGTATTGTGACCACGAGAAAATTCGATTTTGAGATTTTTGGATTTACACATTTTGAGGTCTTCTTAGTCCAAAAAATTGGTTTTTAAAAAATGTCTGTCTGTGCAGACGCCTGGAGCCTAAACTACTAGGCCGATTTTGACGAAATTTGGCATACAAGATCAGTAAAATCATATCCCAAGGCGAAATCAAGAAAATAATTTATTGGATAATAATTATTACACAAATTAAATAAATTGTTTCCTAATATCAGAACGAAAGATTGTAACAAAGAAGAGAAAAGAATGTAATAGATAATTATTACAATAATTAAATAAATTTACACCTGAGGTCAGAACAAAAGATTGTAACAGAAAAGAATGTAATGGATAATTATTACACTAATAAAACTATTCATAGCTAAATAAAAAATAAACAAATTAATACACTGCACACTTGCCAACATATTTAAATTACTTTACATTGGTTTTTGTCTTGCTTTTATTGCTGACAACTCGCCTATAAGGTCGTTAGCAGGCATATTAGCAATTAGCCCCGCAGCCGCTGCCGCCCTCTGGTGCTGGCGCCCCTAGGCACGTGCCTATAGTGCCTAGTGGGAAATCCGGCACTGTACAGAGTGACAGACAGACAGACACAGGAACGAAACTATAAGGCTCTTATAGATCATTTTTTTGGTTTTACCAACGAAACCTTAAAAAAGTTGTAAAGCATCATGTGTACAAATCGTCTCATAGGTTCTGTCATGTTCCAACCACCTCTAACTTTTAGGGAGGGCTCCTAATTAACAAGTACCTGAATTCAAATTGAAAATATAGCGGAACTTGTTGGTAAATTATTTAGTAAATCGGGTAATTAAATGATGAGTCGGCCAATCATAGGTTTTAAAGACGAGCTACAGATATTCTAACCTCTCGGCTATGCCAATCTCCTCATCAATGTATAAAGACAATACACATGAGCATCATATTTAGGATATTATAGGTTCAGTTTCCATAGGGATACATCGTTTTGATCTTTTAATAAATTTACTCTTCCTAAAGAAGTTTTACTTAAATAACTTAAATTGACGGTGAAAACTTCGGGATAACTGTTATAAATTTGCGACCCATTATTATCATAGTAAGTTATTTATGTAAAGATTCATATCTTTGACAGAGGAAACTGAGTAGTGAAAAGGATAAAGCGGAAAATTGCGAGGTCAAAGAGAAAAGGTATGTTTAAGTAGTAGAACAAGGATTGTCTAAAGACGTATAGAAGAAAGTACGTTTTTACGTAAGTTTTTAATAAAACCAACACCGACACCGCTATGAAGTGATAAAGATCGCTAAATTTATTAAAGCGGACCTAAACGTTTAAAATAGAGAAAACAACGTTTTTACCGATATCTTACGTTCTAACGTAACGATTTTAATAAAACTTCATGCACAATATGTCTTAAGTACAATTAAAACAGGCATGTACATTTTTAACCTGATACAAGCAGAAGTTTTCGTGTAGTGAAGTGATATATTTTATAATATTATAAATCGAGGCCGGGTAGAACGGGAAGAGTACAACCACTACAACCATCTTCTTTTACTATAAACTCATCATGATTACCTTTTTTCTCAATATTTAATACAATTTATTGAAGGACGCTTACTTCAATGATAAAACAAATGCTTTTCTTCTAATTTTGCTATAACTCCGCTAAGTACAAACAGTTAGTTACTTTTAATGTTGTCTCTTTTCTAACTCCACCATGTATAAGTAGTTGGCATCGTATACTTAGCAGTGTGATTTTATAATTTATATTTAATTTAAATAAATTATAATTACTATTTATAAAGGGAGACAGACAGAGAAAAATAGACTTCAGTGCCGGGACTTGTGCTTTTTCTCTGTCTGTCTCCCTTTATAAATAGTAATTATAATTTGATTTAAATTAAAATTTAAACGTTCCGTAGTATGAATACTACCAATAACTTGTAAAAATTGAATTTCTAATTGATTGTACTAAGTACAGGTACTAATTGAGTACTTTATAATTACAAGCGTATTTCTCAGTCTAGTTCTATTGTCGTTTGTTGACTTCTAAGACTTGTAGAAACATTTGAAAGCTAAATTCGGGATTAGGAGTCGATATCGTCTGAGGAAAGTATTCTTCAGTGTAGCTTAATTGGTTAGAGCTCCCGCACACTGGATAGGAGGGGGAGGTCCGTGGTTCCAGTCCCGGCACTGAAGTCTATTTTTCTCTGTCTGTCTCCCTTTATAAATAGTAATTATAATTTGATTTAAATTAAAATTTAAACGTTCCGTAGGATGAATACTACCATTAACTTATAAAAATTGAATTTATATTTAGTGAAAAGCGTAAGAAACTTCGTTCCTAACGGGTGGCACACCACACGTATTTTTTGTTGCATGGGCTGATTTTGGAATTTAAACGTTTATACATTTGCCTTGTGTACATTCGTGTGGTGTGCCCATTTTAAGTCTACGATCGAGGAATAAGCCAAAGTATGGGAGTAGAGTACGTATTAGGATATAGTTAAGTAACAGAGAATCGCGGTTTGTTTCTTTGCTTTGGATTGGATCACATATATACGTTATGCTGTTCTCATTAAGCTTTATTTTCCTAGACACGACTCTAGCGATAGTCGCCCAGCGAATATCGTTGAGAACTCATCTTCTAAGTTTGCTTGTTATCGTTTTCCTAGCTGAGCGACTCTTAACATGTAAACTTAGAAGAGCGACTACAGTTCAGCGTCTATCACTGAAATCGTGTCTTGGAAAA
Organism: Gerris lacustris; assembly: GCA_951217055.1. Lineage (NCBI taxonomy): Eukaryota > Metazoa > Arthropoda > Insecta > Hemiptera > Gerridae > Gerris > Gerris lacustris. The sequence goes on along the minus strand of OX578285.1, from coordinate 37,707,156 downwards.
CTTACCTTTAATCTTGTAAAAGTCATTTCTTCAAACAGATTTAAGAAGATGAAAATGTTCCAGAAAAACCCTCAACATATTATTTTGGTGTTTAAAATAAAATTTGGGGTAAATAAATAAATCAAATACAAATTTTACAAAAGAAAAGTTAAAACCCTTTTAATCATTCATTTAATGATACACCTTTTTTTTTTTTTTAAATAAAAGAATGTCTATAACAATAACAATTTATTAAATAACAAAACTCCTTCTTTGATTAGCGAGTGAAAATACTCAGGAACATTTGTTGAAAAAGATGTTTTTCAACAAAACTCTATTTTTTTTAAACATTGACCGTCCTTTAGTCATTTTTTTTTTTTGACGTTCACTTCCTTGGACATACAAGAAAAATTAAATATAAAACCATTATAAATAAAAATAAAAAAATGCATTATTTCTTCTTTTGTTTTACAAATAAATGAGCCAAAATTTGTATATTTTTTTTTAAATTTATTATTATTAATTTGTTAAATATTTCTATATCTTATATATATATATATATATATATATATATATATATATATATATATATATATATATATATATATATATATATATATATATATATATATTACACATATTTATTTAAAACTAATTATAGTTTCGATATTGTTGTACAAACATCTATAACGGTATATCTATTAAATAAATAAACATTTTTTTTTTATATTTATGTTAAATCAATACATTTATATATTTATCTATATGTACTTACTTAAAGAGAAAGAGATACATTTTTTAAAAAAAAAAAACAATCATATACGGAAATTCACATTGAAATAAGTAATAGATCGACAAAAAAGATTTTTATTTTTATATTATTTTATTATTATTATTGCTGAAATAATACATTTACATTGAATCCCTAAAAAATAAAAAGATTTGACGATATATATATAAATATTATATTACGTTATCAGATCATAATTTTAAAGCATCTAAATTACAAATTTAATTAAATTAAAAAAATAAATAAATAAATAACATAATGGGAATTATGAAAAAGGAAAATAAAAAGAATGAACAGTTATAGGTGCAAAACAATTCCAGCGAATTTCTTTATATATAAGGGAAATAATTTATAAATATATTGATGAATCAATGATGAACTCATATACATAAGACTAAAATAATTTATTCTATAACGCAGGCAATAGAGTGTAATAAATTTATATCGCAGAGATTTTGTAAATTCCGGCGTTTTAAAACCATCATTCTCAAGGGAGTTGTCCATGTTGAGAATGAGAGTCATTTGTAACTACATAGTTGCAAATGACACGGTGTTCCAACCCATAACAGGGATTATTCTCAAGAAAGCTGTCAATGTTAAGAATGAGAGTCATTTGTAACTAGTTGCAAATGACACGGTGTTCCAACCCATAACAGGGATTATTCTCAAGAAAGTTGTCAATGTTAAGAATGAGAGTCATTTGTAACTAGTTGCAAATGACACGGTGTTCCAACCCATAACAGGGATTATTCTCAAGAAAGCTGTCAATGTTAAGAATGAGAGTCATTTGTAACTAGTTGCAAATGACACGGTGTTCCAACCCATAACAGGGATTATTCTCAAGAAAGTTGTCAATGTTAAGAATGAGAGTCATTTGTAACTAGTTGCAAATGACAAAGCGTTCGAACCCTGTACTGGGTTGGAAACGTGGGGATTGACAAAATCTCTCAAGTGTTCTTTACCCGTAGATCTCGAACCCGAATTAATACGGGTTAGAAACGCTCGAATTGCACATGATCGAAATAAAATGCCTGTTAATTTTGATCATATCACAAAAAATATTAAAGAAATTCGTAAAAAAATGCTCTAACCCAAGTTTTAATAAAAAAACAAATGAGCAACGAAAACAATATATACATATTAGATCTAATATAACAACATTCTTCTCAAACAAGAATAAAAGTTATAAGTAAACAAAAAATTAATTTTGAAAAACGTAATTCATCATTACGTAATTATCATTTTATCATTTTAAAAATATATCGCAAAAAACTCGCATACTCCTTTTTAATAATAATTCGTAAATTTTTATTAGACTTGTACGATAAATATCATTTTTTTTTTAATTTTTTATTTTATACACACACACACATATATATATATATATATATATATATATATATATATATATATATATATATATATATATATATATATATATATATATATATATATATATATATTTAAATATAACTTTTAAGTCAACATTCAACATTTATTTAAATTTAAATTATAATATATATATATATTTATTATTTTTTATAGTCGCAATAAATCAACTACACAATTTAATTTTGATTTTATATATATATATATATATATATATATATATATATATATATATATATATATATATATATATATATATATATAGTGTGACCATTTTTAGAATACAATAATTTACATTATTATTTTCAGGTGTAATATAATTTTTAAATGTTTATTTTAAATATCTATATATATATATATATATATATATATATATATATATATATATATATATATATATATATATATATATATAAATTATTTTATGCAATATTTATTTCATAAAAACTAAGGGCTTTTGAATTATAATGTTTAAATATTCGTTTCATTTATAAAAGGCAATTATAACTATGACAAACAAAACAATAGAATGTCCCTTAAAAATATTTATATAATAGATTATACATTGTACTATATATATGTATATAGGAATATATATATATATATATATATATATATATATATATATATATATATATATATATATATATATATGATTTTTATTTATTAATAATTTATCCACAACCTTTCAAGTTTATAATAAAATAATGATAAATTAAATTATTTTTTAATTGATATCTCAAATGATTATTACTTTTTTATGTGTTTGTGAAAAAGTGATTACTTGCGGTTATTTTTATACATACATACACCAAATAATAAAAAAATTGTTATAAAAATATATTGCAGTGTTAAAAATAACAAACAAAGGTTAAAACAAAAAGTCATTTTTAAATTTAAAAATTAATAAAAAAAATTAAAATATATTTAATTTGGTTTGGTATCAAAGAGTCTATTTATTTGTATCGATATAAATAAATTATGTTTATTATACTTTAAAAATAATGTGTAAAAAAAGGTTTTTTAAAAATTTCATATCATATATAACACTAAAACAAATATATATATATGTTAAAAATTCCGACTCGAAAAAATGATGAATCAGTATAATATATCGATTACATTAATATTACCGAGAAAAAACAACGATTTTATTATTGATTGCAAAAAAAATCGAGTCTGACTAGACGTGATAACAGCTCTGCTTCAAAAAATAATTTACAAGTCATATCCCCCCCCCCCTCTCAAAAACATTATTTAGCCCAATAAGTATTTACAAAAAAATGCTAAATAATCATTTATTATATAAATGCATTTAACAATTTTATATTTATATTTATTTACGATAAAAAGAAAAATTATAAATATATATTTTTATGTTAGAATATTTATGTAATATTATATATATTTTTTTTAATTTTTAATGATTTTATACTTTATTAATTATATATATATATATATATATATATATATATATATATATATATATATATATATATATATATATACTGCATTTAATATTGTATTTCTTATACATGATAAGAATTGCTGTCCCATCGGTTTTTAGTTTTATGTATATTAATGAATAAATAATTAGCATATCGATATTATGTATTCTCTCAATTGGTGTTTCAAAAATTGAAAGCAACATTTTTATTTAAAAATATGATCAATTTCTCTTTCTAAAGATTAAATATTAAATAGAGGAAATCACACGATAAACGCCCTTAAAGGGCTAGTTAAAGACAGTGAAGATCTGTTTTCATACTATTTGTTCACTAATCTCTGTTTTTGACACTAATGGGCACGTTCTTTGATTAATTAACACGTTCTTTTGATTATCTATTTTTCTAGTCTATATGCTAATTAATTATGAGCTATGTTCTAAGTGCTATTCTAAGGCTCTGTTTTGTCTTTCTACGAAATACCCATTTATACAAGAAGAAACAGTAGTAGAGCAATATGTAAGCCTAGTCAGTAGTGTGAATTTGTCCCCATAAATGATAATAATCGTACACTATCCACATGGTTTTCTACATTCCGGCTTGAGAAGTGTATTTTCTACATTCTGGCTTGATAAGTGTGTTGTCTACAGTCTGGCTTGAGAAGCGTGTTTTCTACATTCTGGCTTGAGAAGTGTGTTTTCTACATTCTGGCTTGATAAGTGAGTTTTCTACATTCTGGCTTGATAAGTGTGTTTTCTACACTCTGGCTTCAGAAGTGTGTTTCTACATTCTGGCTTGAGAAGTGTGTTTTCTACATTCTGGCTTGAGAAGTGTGTTTTCTAAATTCTGGCTTGATTAATGTGTTTTCTACACTCCAGTTTGAGAAGGATGTTTTTTTACACTTCAGCTTGAGAAGAACATTCTACATTCTACACAATCTGGCTTAAGAAGTGTGTCTCCTAAACTCTGGCGTGGGAAGTTATTTTTTTTACACTCCGACTTAAGACGGTTGTTTTCTACACTCTGGCTTGAGAAGAATGCTTTCTACACTTTGTAGATAAATCCTATACTTTGGATCGCTTTACAAAGAATATAGAAAACAAAGCAATAACTAAGTCACACCCTTTTTTTCTTTTTAAATTAACGGTAGTTTAATTTCATTACTCTAATAATGACTAATTTCTAAGTTATAGTTTTCTAGAATAACTTCTTAAAATACCACCAAATTACCAGCTATTTAACATATATCATTACTATTAAGTTAAAACACCTTAAAAAAAGCTTATTCGGCCACTTTTGCTTCTCCAAATGCCATTCTGCTAAGCAAATGAACGTGGAAGAATGGAAAAACTAAATAAGAATAATCTGTCCGAACATCCTTTTACGTGTTGATCAATTCATTAGGTTATTACAGGACGGGGGATTCGGCCACTTAACTCATCTACTCAGTGTGAAACATGCGTCTCACCTCTCTGGGAACCCTACTCACCAGATATGTCGGTGTTTAGACCTAAATTTCAGCCGAGTTACGAGAACAACTCGGCAACACTGGTCCCATATACTAAACATTACCTATTATCATACTCATATACTCAGGTAGATTAAATGTACTGTTACCTCAAAGTTAATCAAATTTGCAATGTACTGTTACCTCAAAGTCAATCACATTTGCAATGTACTGTTACCTTAAAGTCAATCAAATTTACAATGTATTGTTACCTCAAAGTCAATCAAATTCGTAATGTACTGTTACCTCAAAGTCAATCAAATTTGCAATCACAGCTTTATCGTGTGAAGAATACATCGATATCCAAATTATTTGATCATTATCAAAAGAATAAATAAAAAGAAGTCGGCGAATTTCCAGAGACCAAGCCACCTTCGATTCCCCTTCTCGATTAGAAATATATAGCTAATTAGCTATAGCAATTATTCAATTCCTAGATTTAGATAAATAAAAATAAACAATGTTATATAAAATGTACATTACATATATATATATATATATATATATATATATATATATATATATATATATATATATATATATATATATATATGCAATTCAAACGAATCGAAGCAGATTAAAATATCAATCACTGCACAGTAAATAAAAAAATCGTCAGGTTTTGTAAAATATCGATTAAGCTATAAATATACGCATGATAACAAATGTTATTGGAATTTAATTAAAAATTCGAACGTAAATCTTTAGCAATATCGACAGCTAATAATCACTCTAGAAATCCCCGTACTTATATATACATATGTATATTGTAGAAAAAAATCACCTTTAAATCGAAACAAAAAAAAATATTGATCAACGATAAGTATAATTGTAACAATCAATTGAGAAAATGTTTAATTTATTAATATAATTATTAAATTTGTTTTATATAAATTACATTGTTAAAATTAACGTAACAATGTTACAAACTATTCGAGTGTTGTACAACCAGGAAGTCACGAGTTCAATTCTGATTGACACATTTCATTTTTTTATCGTATTATCGAGCGACAAAACAAATTTGAAAAAGAAAAATTCAAGAGAGAATAAAAAGAAGCAATTTTATATAAATAACGCATATACATATTACACAAATAAAAATAAAAACAAAAACAATTAAATTGCATCTAAGATAAAATAATTAATATGTAAATATATTATATTTAATATATCAAGCAACATTGAAGACATACATATATTTTTTTTTTAATCGACGAAATTAGGAACACTTTGAAAAATATTATATATTATATATTATTAACTAACGAGGGTAACTAAACGCAGCCAAGCGGGAAAACAAAGCTACAAAATATTACCGTAAAATACATTTTTAACGATAATAAACATAAATCAAATTTTAATTAGCCTTTAGGCTGCACAGCCATTAAAATTACGATATACACAAATCTCTAAAAAAAAGAACAATAATTAAATGGTAATACAATGTTCGAAAGAAAATTCATATTTATAAAAATTAGAGAACACAATTATTTAAAAGATAAAAATATCAGTAATAATAAAATAATTCAAAATTAATTGAGAAGACAAAAAAAGTGCAAGCTTTGAAGGAAAAATACAAAGAGTTGCAGAATGCAAGAAAAATAAGCGTGGCCCTGAAAAGTGACTAAAAAATCTGAAAGTCAATATACTAAATTTCGCCCTTCAAAACATAAATGGGTAAAATGCATAAATAAAGAGATTGTTAAACGACAGTTAAATTTCAGTGAACATTTACATAGAAAAAAGCGATATTTATCGTGGCTATGTGACAGATGAGTTGTTAAAAAAGTTTCGGCTAGCAATTATATTATAATATATGATTCTAAAAGTGGAGTAGCTAAGGAATATAACGCAGCTGCTATTGCAAATTCGTTAGGCTAGTATCTATTTGATGGTACATAAATACTTAAAGAAGAGTAACAAGGGCATCTTGTGGATTTTTATAACGATTGGCTAACACCTAATACTAAATAAAGACAGTAGAGTAGTTAAGGGATTTTGTGGATTGTTATTACTTTTGGCTAGCACCTATTTAATATTAAATAAAGATTCCGACGGTAGAGTAGTTAGGAATCTGTGGATTTTTATAACGATTGGCTAGCACTTATTTAATATTAAATAAAGGCTTACAGATGAGTATATTAGCGTTTGGCTAGCACCTAATTAATAAAGATTCCGACGGTAGAGTAGTTAAGGAATCTTGTGGATTGTTATTACGTTTAACTAGCACCTATTTAATATTAAATAAATACAGATGAGTAGATTAACGTTTAGCTAGCACCTATTTAATATTAAATAAAGATTCTGACAGTAGAGTAGGTAAGGAATCTTGTGGATTGTTATTACATTTGGCTAGCACCTATTTAATATTAAATACAGATTTACAGATGAGTAAATTAACGTTTGGCTAGCACCTAATATTAAATAAAGATTCTGACAGTAGAGTTGTAGGTAAAGAATCTTGTGGATTGTTATTACGTTTGACTAGCACCTATTTAATAATATATAAAGATTTACAGATGAGTAAATTAACGTTTGGTTAGCACCTAATATAAAATAAAAATTCCGACTAAGAAATCTTAGCTGAGACACTTCTTCCAATCCCTTAATTGGACTAAACGTAACGCAAAATCTCGCAGCTGCGCAAATTACTTGCTACAGAACATAAATTTTACCTAATCCCAAAAGATAAATTTTTAAAACAAGCAAGAGAAAGCAACATTTAAAACGGATAGAAAAACACACATATATATGAACTAATAAACAAAATTATAAAAACTCTAAAGGTAATAAACCATAACAACATAAAAATTTGTTTTTTTTTAAATATCCGAGGACAAAACAAAAGCAATAAAAAACATTATTACATAACATATAAAGCATAAAATACAATAATAAACAAATACTCTTTTTTTGATCAATGACATAGATACATTCCTAATCTTTTTTGGTTTTATTTCACATCATATTATATATATATATATATATATATATATATATATATATATATATATATATATATATATATATATATATATATATATATATATAATTATATATATATATTAAAATTTGAAAATTAATAATTCATAAAAATAACAAACACGCAAATATATTATCAACAAACAGTCCTTGGGACAATAAAAAAATTATACAATGCTTAATTTTTATTTCGTAAATAATTTTTTGTACAAGAGAGTTTAATTTTTTTCGGACTCTAGAGTCAGAGACAAAAAATATTAAGACATTTTAGCAAGCAATATTATAATAGATTTTGATAATAGTATTTTTTTAATAAACATTTATTTAATAATATATTTAAATTAAGAATAAATAATATTGTTTTTTTTGTTTTTGTTTAATAGAATTTTCTTTTTTAATATAATCCTTAATAATAAAATAATTTTATTTTCGTTTTACGATCCAACACGAATTATATTGGTCGTGATCATCACGGTACCTTCTTTATCACGATGCCTTATTAAGGGTGATAACACGGTACCTTCTCCATCACGATATATCTAATTTAAGGGTTGATCTCACTTCAACCTCTATTATTAAAAAGTAAATTTATATTTTTAATCAACTCGAGAGAATAGAATGACATAAGAAACATTACATCGATAACATTCGTAAATTTCGAACATCCCACAAAATACTAATTTGCAGAACATCATATCAACAAGATCAAAATAATCCATTCATTATTATATAATTAATAAAAAAAAACCTAAGCGAGAATAGATAAAACTGGTATACAGAATAAAAATAGAGATATAAGACTAGATACTGATACATAATAACGCGCACAAGCAAAGAGCTTTGTAACAGTATTGTTTTGACCTTACAACAAGAATAAGTTGACTCGATCAAGTTCTTTCCGACATTTTAAACGTTATGGATGCAGTACTGTTAAGCGAGGAGCTTTGTAAATGTTGTGCATTAAGAACAAATATAGGAAGCATTGCTACAGTATTACTACTGTAACAACGGGTTTTCAACATACAATGAATATAAGAAATTTAATATAAATGTCGACTATAGGTTTGAAAGCGTGGAAGCTGGTTTCACAGTAGAATGTTTTGAGCTTAAAGCAAGAATGAGTTCACCCAATGCGGTTAATTACGAAATTTAAATTTTTAGAATGCAGTATTAACAAGCGTGGAAGATTTATCACAGTAAGCCTATTATCAAAATAAGCTTGGAACATTGTAAAAAACAAACAAAAAACGTTTGGATGGATCTACAGTCAAAAAACAATCTATAGTTCTGAGCTAACAATAAGAATGAATTGACTTATAGATTTTAGATTATTAAGAGTTATAAGTTCACAACACATTTTCATAAAAGAAACGTTTTAAATGTATCGTGTGTTACAGTCATTTTCTTTTGTTTTTAAGAGAGTAAGGGTGTAATGATAAAGATGTAGATAGTTCGCAATATACGAGTAAAAAAAGTAATATTTTTATAGGAGTAGTATGTTTGGATCGATCGCAAACTTTGCTACAATAGTGACCAGCAGGTAATGGTGTAGTCTTCTTTAGAGAGCAAGAAAATACTAATACAGATGTAGATAGTTCACAATATACGAGTAAAACAGTAATATTGTAACAGGAATAGTATGTTTGGATCGATCGCAAACTTTGCTACAATAGTGACCTGCAGGTAATGGTGTAGTCTTCTTTTAGAGAGCAAGAAAATACTAATACACATGTAGATAGATCACAAATATAAAGCAGTAATATTGTTACAGAAATAGTAAACTTTGCTACAGTAGTGACCTGCAGGTAATGGTGTAGTTTTCTTTAGAGAGCAAGAAAATACTAATACAGATGTAGATAGATCACAAATATAAAGCAGTAATATTGTTACAGAAATAGTAAACTTTGCTACAGTAGTGACCTGCAGGTAATGGTGTAGTTTTCTTTAGAGAGCAAGAAAATACTAATACAGACGTAGATAGATCACAAATATAAAGCAGGAATATTGTTACAGGAATAGTATGTTTGGATCGGTCTGAAACTTCGCTACAATAGTAACCTGCAGGTAATGGAGTAGTTTTCTTTAGAGAGTAAGAAAATACTAACACAGATGGAGATTGTAGATAGATCACTAATATAAAGTAGTTATATTGTTACAGGAATAGAATGTTTGGATCGATCGCAAACTTCGCTACAATAACCTGCAGGTAATGGTGTAGTTTTCTTTAGAGAGCAAGAAAATACTGATACAGATGTAGATAGATCGCAAATATAAAGCAGTAATATTGTTACAGGAACAACATGTTTGTTCCTGATCAGTCTGAAACTTTGCTTTAGTAGCAACCAGCAGGTAAGGGTGTAGTTTTCTTTAGAGAGCAAGAAAATACTGATACAACATGAGTATACAGCAGGCATGTTATTACAGGAACAACATGTTTGGATCGATCTGAAACCTTGCTACACTAACAACCTGATATTTTTGTTTAGAGAGATACAAGACATAAGATCAAGGTAGATTCCGAGCAAAAAAAAAACAACATATTACAAAAACAACATGTGTGATCAAGCAAGGATATGGTTTATGGCCAGAAAGTTAGTCAAAGAAACAATTTTTATGAATGGATCTAAAGCCTTGTTGTACAAGCTATACAGAATAAAGAATATTTTATAAATATATTTGAGCCAGAAAACGGAAATAAATTAACTCAACATTTAGGTTTATCAACATTATTGCATAAGCAACCACAGCAGAGAAAACTTTTAAAATTAAAAATATATAAATAACAGAACCATAATCCAGCAGTTATAGAACTCAATATTTAGCATTAGCATAGTTTAAATTGATATATTTTTTTAAAAACGTTACGCAAAATTAATCAGACTTTTTAATTAAACAACAGAGAGTATTACGTTTTAAAACACATATATATGTATATATATAACGCCATATATATATATATATATATATATATATATATATATATATATATATATATATATATATATATATATATATATATATATATATATATATATATATATGTTTATATATATATATGTTTGTGATGTGTGTACAAAAGGACCTAAGATAATTTTTAAGAAATAAAAATAAATTTGAGCAGCATTTTTAGCAATACTTAGTACAAAAGTAAAATTACAATAATTGTTTGACACGTTTAAGATTCTGAACAACGTTAAGAAATAAAATAAAAATAAATTAATTTCATAAAGTTACAAATATTATTAAATAATTTTTTTTTTAAAAAAAGTTTTATTCTGTTAAATATTTCATAGTCTATATAATATGATACCTATAACTTTTATTTTTAAGAAAGAGCTAGATTAGCTTTCATTGGCAGGTAGAAGTTTTAAATGGCGAGCGTTGGTACAGGTTGGATGGGTTTAATGCTTTTCAAGTTATTTTATGATATGCACTGCTCACTTGTAAACTTAACACATAGCTGACATATTGCTTTACAAGTAAACTTATTTCATAATGTGCACTGCTCACTTGTACACTTAACACATAGCTGACATATTGCTTTACAAGCAAACTTGTTGTATCATGTTGCACTACTCACTTATAACTTAATACATAGGTTTGACATAATGGACAAGCTATTTGCTCTATAAATACAGTACATATTGCGGTAGAAATACAATTACTCTGCCGCAATATTTTGATATGTTAGGTAGCTTTATTGCAGCAGAAAAACACCCTTCTTTTGTTAGCCTTTATAAGGGTGAAATAGAACCCTTCTTTTGTGCAACGAACCAACTTTTTTTAAGGTATTTAAGCTAACTACAATAAGCTTTATAGCTAGGTTCGAAGTTGCTTTTCCTACCTATATTATTTTGTACTTATGACATCTAACAGTTTTGACAGCTTAATTCCATATTGCTTCACATATACTCCTTTAAATAATGATTATAACCCGTATAGAGCAACACGTCTCATATCTATGTTGCTATACGAATACACTTTAGCAAATGTTGTAAATTTAATCATTTATTGTAAAATTTCAAGTCTTAAGCTATGAAGAAAATCTAACTTTATAATTTTTTAACATGATTTTTTTTTTTTTTTTTTATAGTTGGATATGTACTCATGGGGAAATTTCTTTGAGAATTATATACATCTCGTCCGAAAAAAAAATGCTGGACATTTGTATATACTTATAAGGGACATTTTCTTTTTAAAATTTCGTAGATTGTCTTTACCTTACGAATTTAATTAATTCCAAATAAAACAGGTTCAAAGATATCATAGAGATGATGTCGTTATAGAGTCGATCATAATGCCTATGCGAAATTTTAAGTTGTATACATTATATGCAAAGTTACACCAACACAATTCAAATATAATTATATTAAACAAGGGTCTTCAAGGATGTCTTTAATGGATTTTTAGGTTTAGCAAAAATAAACTCGCCATAATAGAAATGGAAATTGTGGTCAAAGTAGTTAAAAAATAAATAAAAGAACATTTTTACAAATTTCATATAAATAAAGAGAGAAATCAATTAAATGTAATCATGGTAGTATTGGTATTCATTTACAATTTAAAGGTATATTATTATACTGTGATTAATAGCATTATGGGTATTAAACAAACCCGTTGTTTAAGCATATTAATTATCCACGCTCCTTTATATTAAAAAGCTTGTACAAATATTATTAATTTGGCATTAAAAAATTCAATGAATATACAGAGTGTTTATCTTCTTTTTTTTTTTTTTTTTTTTTTAAAAAAAAAAGCTTTGGCATTTATACTTACACAATTATTAAACTATTGCAACAAAGTTCAATCATTTAAACTTACACAATTATTAAACAATTGCAACAAAGTTCAATAATTTAAACTTACACAATTATTAAACTATTGCAACAAAGTTCAATCATTTCAACTTATTAAACTATTGCAACAAAGTTCAATCATTTAAACTTACACAATTATTAAACTATTGCAACAAAGTTCAATCATTTCAACTTATTAAACTATTGCAACAAAGTTCAATCATTTAAACTTACACAATTATTAAACTATTGTAACAAAGTTCAATCATTAAATTTGTTTCTCAAATACAAGATTGTTTATTGTTGCTGGAACTATTTTTTAATTTAAAAATAGAACCAAATAAATAAATATCGGAGCAATTAAACTGAATCGGGATTATTTCTTTCAATGTAGTGTTAAATTAAAAAAACGTATTACTGAAATAAGTTTTCTTTCAGAAGTATTTAAAGAATAAAAATTTTTCTTTTAAATTCCATTCGCACCTAAGTATTTTAATATAGTCTAGAATAAAAAATTAATTTGTAAGTAATTATAATAATTTTATTTATAAATAATGAATTTTTTAAATGGGGAAAAATGCGATAGCATATTTACTGATATGATTTTCTGTCTTCATAATTGTGAATGCGAGAGCATTTATACTAAAAAGTTTTAAATTTCCTAAGAATACCTGTAACAATTTGAAAGCATTTCTAATGATTTATTTTTAATGAAATTGTTTTATTTTTTTCATGTTGAGTTATTGTAATTTTGTAGAAAGATAAAACCTAAATAAGAGAGATTTGGAATATTAAACGAAAAAAAGTTAAATTTATTAAGAATGTGGTGCAATTTTGTCAAGTAACAAAATGTTCAGTTGGCTTTGAAAAAGTGATGCCGATATTGCACATTTATTTATTTATTTTAAAATATAGTCAAATAATTGAAATACTCTCTGTTAAAATATAATTATGTGGCAATTCTTTAGATTGCTACTCCCCCTATTTCTTTTTTTTTAGGATATAAGTGGCTATAATTATTTATAACATTCCTTTGTTTCAATAATTATTAAAACAATAGGATGTTTAGTCCAATGTACTTTGGGACAAAGGAATATAACACTTCTGTTTTTATAAGGGGAGTAACAGTCGAAAGAAGAATAGTTCGTACACCTTCTTTAGATTGATACTCCCTTCTGTTTTTTATAAGGGGAGTAACAGTTTAAAGAAGAACATTTCGTACACCTTCTTTAGATTGTTACTCCCTTCTGTTCTTTTTATAAGGGGAGTAACAGTCTATAGAAGTGCTAATTATGTTTTGTTGCAACAGTTTATATAAAAAAAAAATGTGTAAGGGACTTGTTCACACTCGGACTAGAGTTCATATAAAAGAGGCAACTAAGTTCCTAATACAAAAATTGCTACCTCGATTTTCTAATTAATAATAATTGTAAAAACTACAATTTCATTAATCCTTATGTTTTTTTTTGTACTATAATAGCCTTTTTATTGGACCAAAGTGTTGTTTTCTTTGTTGTAAAACAAAAAGTCCTGTATCGCTTTTAACATTTAATTAAATTTCCATATTATTAAATTAATTATTACTATAAATAGATTTGATTGAGAGAAGTGTTTGTTCGGTTAATTATTTTTCTTGATTTAGCTAATTAAATTTTAATAATTAAATGGTATCACGCACAGAACACTGATTGAAGCGTTATTAAATAATATCATTTGACTGAGTATTTAATTGAAAGAAATAATATAACGAGAATTCTATCGTATTATAACATTTAAATACTTTTATTGTTACGTATAGATGATCTAATTATTATTAATTCTTCATTTTATATAATACCCATATATAATAAATACATTAATTTTATATAATACCCATATAATAAATACATTTGCGTACGCTTAACTAATGGGCAAATATAATTTTGATTTCGGATTATGTTTCAGTACAATTTTAGGTAAATTAGTCTTTGGTAGAATCGTAACGTGTAACGTAGCTACTTCATTTCTACATTGGTTAAGTTGTAAGCGCGTTTCTTTGACGTCACAATAAATGTATTATCAGATTCAAAGATATATATCATTATTTATACGAAGTATGAAGAGTATTCGATAATTAAGCCTATAGGAGAGGCTCAGTCTAAGTTCTGCTGTAAGGAATTACTAAGACGTTTCAATGTAAAAGGTGTTCATACATCCTCAGAATTTTCAAAAATCTATTATTAAAGCAAATTTTGTACGCGGTCCGATTAACAGTAACTCGGGTACAAAAAATGTACACCTGAAATACACAGGTGTAATATGATTAAGAACTTTAAATAACCATGGAACAATTTTGATGTTATCATTTATTTGGCTTTGTAATAAGTTTTTTTTTAAATTCTTAAAAGACTTTATGGCCATGTATATTTAACATGATTAAAATAAAGATACAGAAATCAAATTTAAAGAAATAAAAAAAAAAACGCAAACTTCGAATTTCTCTTTGAATTTAGCAAAAAATTAAACGCGTTCATTAAGAAACATATAATTATTAATTTATAATACTTATAATAAAGTTACAATGCCGTAATTAGATGTATGCACACTTAAAAATTATACAAAAGTATATAAAATTAAAATCTCTCAGTAAATAATGTAAAATATTCAACTGATTAAACAAAAAAAAAACTCTACAAAATAATTTCTTGAGTTGGTAACGATTAATAAGAAAAAAACACGATTATTCTAGAACAATAAAACCACAAAAATCGGTAATTTATCTGCTGTACACGTAATATGAATTTCGTATTGCCGTAAATATATGATTATTTTTATATATTCATTTGTTTATTTTTATTTTTCGAGTCGAAAATGATTCGAATTTCATGTATTTAGTCATAATTATATTACAAACAACGATAATCAATAGTATATTATTTTAATATATATATATATTTACGTAAATGATAATATTTATAATGTATGAATATGTTCAAGTTCTCGAGCCCCTAACTTATTAAAAAAAAGTTTTAGGTCTTCAAAAAAATCTCGAGGTATATAAAATCTATGTATTCCATACGTTTGTTTGTGTGTTTAAATAAATAAAATACTTATTATATTATTATCATTTTTTTTTAAAATTTGTTTGCTTTGGTTTCAATTTTTTTTTATATATCACATAAATTCAAATACACTTCGCCCCATAATAAATTTGTTTTTGTTCATTTAAATTTGTTTTTTTGTTAATTTTAAATTAATAAATAAATAAATTATATAAATATACCCTAATTAAGTATTATATATAACTATAATTTTATCATAACATTATCAACCTGGCTTTGTAAAATTTAAAAAAAAACAAAAAAAAAAAACAATACGTAGATTACTAGAGAGAAGAAAAAAAATATACAGCAAATATTACTTCTATAAATAATATTAGTTAGAGGTAACATTTATCATTTAAAAGGGGAATATTGTCAAGGAGAATATGATCACGATAATAATACATTAAAGTCTTGTTCAGACTGCCGAACCGAACAGAGGAAACGAGCCGAGCATTGCTCTCTACGCATGCCCAGTCTGAGATGCGCAGGCGTACTTTAGACTGGGCATGCGCAGGCGTACTTTAGACTGGGCATGCGCAGGCGTACTTTAGACTGGGAATGCGCAGGCGTACTTTAGACTGGACATGCGCAGGCGTACTTTAGACTAGGCATGAGCAGAGAGCAATGCTCGGCTCGTTTCCTCAGTTCGGTTCGGCAGTCTGGACGAGGCTTAAGAATCAATTAAAGGAATTTAAATTATCGATTTACAATTTCAAATATGTTCGTTTTCGACCATTTTTTCTATTACTGATTAGCATATGTAGTTGGATTTACGACATTTTTTTCTTTTAAAAAAAAATTTAAAAAATCGCGAAGATTTTTTTTTGACAATAATAACTTATTTTTTTATTAGTTTATTACCCTTTATAAGTATATTTGTAAAAAAAAAAGAATTTAGAATTTCTCCTTATATAGAGTACTCAATAATTGTTCAAGAATTCAAATTCCACACAAGTTTCATTAAATGCTATATTTCAACCCCTTTGGGTAATTTTCAAGCTTACACCAGATTCTAGGCATTTTACATCTCTTTATCACTATTCCAATAAAAATAGTTAACATATTGTATTTGTGCAACTAGTGCGCTAAGTTGCACTTTGCTGCACTTGAGAGAAATATTTACGCACGAGCCGCAGGCGAGGGCGGAAAGGTTCTCTCAAGTGCAGCGAAGACACTTAAAGCTCGAGTTGAACATTACATTTTTCCTAGTTATTTAATCTGTAAATAAGATATAAAATAATAGAGTGTTCATCAACATGTAAAAGGGTTTACAATATCAACTAAACCAGCTGTTCTGTTTATAGCCAGTGTTGCTTTTTTTTTTTTTTTTTTTGCCTGATTCAGCAAACCTGACCAAGCGCTGTTATTATTTGTCATCTGTCGCTGTTATTTATTTGTCATCATTTAATTCTTTCTTTTAGATTGTCTGTCTTTACTTTTTTATATTTGATATAGTGTGTTTAAATCATGTAGTTAGTTAAAAAATAATCTTTAGTTGTCATTGTTATTATAATTTGGAGTATTTAATCTTTGTTTAGATTTAAGTTTTTTATGTTCGTAAGTTGGAACACTGGAGTGCGGTAAAGTAAAATGAGTGCGGTAAAGTAAAACGAGTGCGGTAAAGTAGTAAGTGCAGGAATCTGCTGTTTTGCGTACTATTTTGAGTGCGATAACAACCAACTTTATCGGTCAACTGTAGGGAAAGAGATGTAAATGCCTTGAATCTGGTGTAAAAAGCTTGAAAATGACCCAAAGAGGTTGAAATATAGCGTTTGATGAAACTTGAAAATTGAGTACCCTATTATAGACCATAAGGAGAAATCCTAAGTTTCTTTTTTACAAATAATACTTATTTGTTTTTACCGAGATTTCAAGGACTGTACTCATGGTGAAAAAACTACGTAACACAATTCAATAAAAACAAATTTTCTTTTGAACTAACATTCTTCTTTTTGAATACTTTAATTTGCTACAATCTCGAATAAGTTTCACGTAATTTCCATCTCGTATAGCAACTAATTTTGCTATTATAATTTTCATTTTTTTATTTAAAGTTTTTTTTTATTTGTTAATCGTGGAGAAAATTTGCTCAAAGAATCATCGAAACAGTGCTAGAACAATGCACCAAAGAAAGGACAAAAGACATTTTGGCTTAATTATAAATTTTATAAGTGTTTTACCCTAATACCACAGGATATCGCTTAACTTTGAGATCATTGCAAAGCTATCTATTTAAATATATATATTGATTGTAACTAGCTTGATGCAGTTAAGCTATTATTTAAGTTAACATTTTTAAATATATTTATAATAAAAATAAATTTGAACAATTTGTCCAGACTAGTGATTATATTTGGCATTGTTATCATTTGTTAAAGATCATAAATTAATACTCGTAGCCTAATGTATTTAAAAAAAAAAAAAAAAAAAAAAAAATATTAGTCGTAATTCATATTCGACACTGAAATCTCGAGATAATAACATTTAAAGAAACTTAAAAATAAACAATTATTAGGCTCACGGAAGACTATAAATCGCGATTGTGATTATGAAAAAGCACGCTATTGAAACAAAAATCACGATATTTTGTGTGTATATATAGTTTTCTTTTTTGTTCTTATCATGGCAATTAATTAGATAGCTCATATCGACGATAAATGTGCCGACTCACATTACCAATAGTTCCATCCATAATAATACACGTTAATAAAAGATTAGACAACACGCACCTAGGAGTTAAGAGTAACTTAACTACTAAATTTCATGGTCATAGGATCACCGATTCCAGAGAAATAGTGATTCCATCATCAATCAGTTAGTTGGATATAATAGTAAATATTTCTCGGATATTGTATCACATACTTATGTCATATTGAATTTCAAGTAAGCGCAAAGAGTCTCATTGTAAACACGTTGATCGGACACAGCTGATCTGAAGTCGATAGAGATCGTGGCATTCCTGGTGGTAGTCAAACTGCGATCATTCATCTTGTCATGACAAGCAGCCGAAGTCGAACGGGTAGATAAAGTATTTAGAATAATATAAGGTCGATAAAAAAAAATCCTAGAATTGAACTCCTAAGAATTATCGGGATCCTGGCTATCAGGAACAACTGGACACGTATTACGTATTGGAGAAGGGAACAGACTAAATGAGAAGGGTAAACCGGGGCGACAGCTGGGCTTGGGACTATGTGCTGTGCGGAACAGGTAGATGATGGTTTGGCGTCGCAGAGCCGTTCTGATGGTCCGTCGAGTCTGTAGCTTTGCCGTGGCCATCGTCGCCGACGTGGCAGGTGGCCGGAGTTTCGGCTTTTTCCACCCTCCGGCCATCTTCTCTAAGGGCCACTTGATAAGCTACTTCGAACGCTTGGCCCAAAGTCAGTATTATCTCACTGGCCAAATCCTACAAAAAAATCGACACTTTATAAAAAAAAAAAAAGCGGCGATAACTTGTTTGGAAAACAATCACTTAGATAAGATCGAAATATAAATAGTCGTTTGCCCCACATTAAAAATTCAAGTTTATGAGTATATACAAATGGTTATTACTACAATGGGCAAATGTCAAGTAGAATAGAAAAATTATTACAAACATAAAGACGTACCATTGTTTCGACGAGGAAGACGTGACAGAAATGAGCATTTGAGGCGAAATCTTTGGTTATGTATGCAAAATGCGTGAGATCTTCGGAATCCTGACAAGCACAATGTATATTTCTGATCTCGTGTTCACAGACAAGATTCTGCAACATAATTTTGAGCTATACGAGCTAACGATATAAAAAAGAATCGAATACTGCAATTACAAATTTAGAGATAAGCAATCGTAATATAAACCTTAGTAGATGGATCGAGAAATTTAACTCCTCTGTAGGATATGACGAGCATGACGTCGATAGGTGTTTTATCAGTATTCTTTAAGCGCTGAATGGACTTTTGGGTAGATTCCGTTCCACGAAGTTCTTTGACGATAGTCGAACCCAAATACTGAAAATAAGAGAGCAAAGCAATTCCAAACGTCAATAAAACGACAATCGTAATTTAAATTTAAAATACATAAAGCATGTTTTCTTGCATAATAAAAAGAAATGTTATTACTTGTGCATGGTAGGAAACATTGTCTGAGAGAAGAGCTGAGGCTGAATGTTTCCAGTTTTTGGCGATCGTGATACCGGAGAGAATTTCGGAAGGCTGACGTATATGAAGTTCAGGAGGAGGCGGTGGCGGCCGAGACTTCTTATGACTGTGCCTTAGAGTACCAGTGGATCTGTGTTCCAGTTCTTGAATCGTGTTTTTCTGAAAAAAAAGGAGAAAAAAGTTTGAGTATACATTTAAAAAGAGTAAAATACAAGTATAAAATAAAAAATAAATTAGCTTACAATATTAGAGAGATCGTTGTTAATGTCTTTGATAGTTGGTTGTGGAGGCTTATCAGGAAGAGAAGCCATCATTCTGTGACGGTGACCGGGAGACGATATCTCAAGAACAGTACTCAGTTCGACTTCCCACACTTTGCGCACTCTGTCCAAATCGGCGTAAAAATGTTTTTTGAAAGTGCTCCAGTATTGAGGCAGACGAAGTCTGTTCAACCATCCTTCTACTCCTCCTTGGCCGTCCGCCCAAACATCTTTCACTAAGTTTCCTAATCTATCGGCGGCTTCCAGAATAGTAGCTCTATCTTCGTCGCTGATGCCCATGTCCTTCAAATCAGTGTCGTCAATAACTCCTTTCTGAAAAATTAAAATATCCGATAGAAACAACTTATAGACTTATATAGGAACTTTTATAAAGTAGGAACGAAATATCAACTCACAATAAAGTCGGTATCGTCATATCCGAAACTAATGAAAGTGTCTTCGTGCTGTTTAAAGCCAATGGAATCAAGCCACTGTCCCACGGAAGTCATGATAATGGGCGTCGAAGAGGGCTTCTCTCGTAGATTGAGACCTAAACAAAGACGGAAACATAACAATCAGCACGAAGTCAATATAAAACGTAAAATTAATAGATATAAAAGGATAAGGGGAGATGTTTGAAGAGACGCAAATCGTGATTTACCTAATCTCGCTTGAAATTCTTTTTCTAATTCGGAGACGAACACCGACTCGCGGACAAGTCCGGTGCCGAAGGAAGCCATGATTTCGGATATTTTCGCCCACTCTTCCTGCTCGTCAAAAGGGCTGAGGAGTTTAGTCGGAGCTTGCTCTTGCTGCGTGGGCCCGTGTTCGTAAACCGAGCGCAGTTTTCTAAGAGATTTAGGACGCTCCGCTTTCGGAGCAGACACCTCTTCCTTACTCCCTTTCAGCAAACCTTAAATATAAAATGTGACTTACAGCTATTAAGCAAACAAGCTAAACGTCCATACTTACGAATCCCTCAGTTAAAATGCTAACGCAAAGTGACTTTTAATCGGCGAAACATATTAACCACACATCCGCTTTCAACGAACACTTTCAAATCTATGACGCAAAAGAAACCCAAAGGCGACAAATGTGCTTTCTTACTATAAAAATCCATACTCTAATATGTACGTAATTGTATGTATCTAATTGATTATTAGCATTCGCTTTACTTAAAAAATAATGATTAAAAAGCAGTCTTGTTCTTAAGCATTAGTGTTAAGTGTGATGTAGAAAAAGAGTGAACCTTATATGCAAGACATTTTACTGTGATAGAAATATTTAAATAAAGTTTTAAAACCACTTAAAGTAAATCTATGTGATATTTATATTGTACTGAAGAAATTGTTTACCCGCAAAAGGTTTATCAGAGAGATAGTGGTGTTGTTCATTGCATGTAGGTGATGGATATACAAGAAGAAGCAGTTCTTCTTCCGTTTCAGTTTCCATATCTTTCGATCTCCTTTTCATGTACTCCTAAAAAAAAGAAAGAAAAAAAATGGTTAATATAAATAGTTTAGCTTAACATACTTGATTAGTTTATTTGAACAAGAATGATCTGATTCTGTTTACTTCGCTAAGAGGTCTAATGCGTTGGTGTATACTGTTCTCGGCCTGAAGAGCAGACGGAGGTGGGTGATCAGGAGTGGGGGGTTGGATGTAGTTGGTCGGCGATAACGGATGAAGGATACCGTTCACTTTAGGCGAGCCTGGGTTTCCACCACTGTCGTCGTTACTGTTTACCCTGTGGAAAGGAAGGTTTCCTCTGAAGAGGATCGACGCCGGGTCCAACCCGTCACCTGCCCTTTCCGTCTGTACTCTCCGTAGTTTCCTTTTAGGATTGGTCGCTCTGATCTGCACGTTTTCATACGTAGCAGTGATGGAAACGGGTTGAGGCCTCATATCGACGTACTGATCCGCCGATTTGCCTCTTCTTAACGTGTCTCTTCTTCCGTCGTTAAGATTCGACGGATCGTCCATTGTGAGATTAGTCGGACTAATCGATATATTTCGTCTAGGAGGTTTTTTCGGAGGCGTCGGCTGAAACAGAAATGCGGGTGTGAGGATTACTAGGCTTGGGTAAACCAAATTATAATCGACGAGACGACGGAAAGAAATAGTTTAACTCACCGGAAGTCTAGATCCTGGACTCATCGGTATATAAATATCTTGAGATGTCCTTCCTAAACTGGAACTGGATGAGATCGAGAGTTGGTCCAGATCACGGTTACAAGAAGAATCTTCCGACACCAAGCTACCGTCTGTAACTCTGCTACTGCTGTACCAAGTAGGCCGTTTCGTATCCCAACATCTATACAAAAACATACGTAAGTAATAAAAAAGATCTCCAGATATTTTGCTTTGTCCGAAAACAGCAAGTACTGATCAAGATCTAAAAAGTATCTGTTACGTGGATAATTTCTTTTCAAACAACTATTCAAAGGTTAAGTATACTTCATTTAAGTACAAGTGATTTCTGAACAATTTAAGACACCAAGCTAATTCAAAGGTTAACGGTATACTAACGAGGACGGTGTGGAAAGTCGTCGATGGTCCATCCAGTTAGGCGAGGAAGGTGACGGTGCTCTTCGAACGTTTTCATAAGGGCTGCCTAGGGAAGGAACCGGAATGGGAGGTAACTCGTCGTCATTGTCGTCCCTCTGGCCTTGTCCTAAAAAGAAAAATTTCGACTTGTCACCAAATTCTAAACTGGAGCTACTTAAATCGTAAAACCGAACAAATAAACGCTCTATATCAACTCCTCATCACATTTTAGACGGTTACGAACGATGCATTTTTTACTCATTAAGTTTTGTTTTTTTCAAAATGAGTTTGGCTTAAATTAGTAGCTATTAAGTATAATTGATCAGTTTATTGAAAAAAAAAAAAAAAAAAAAAAAAAAAAAAACACGGCAATTTGTTGGACGTTGACTTTATTTTATTTGAATTCACTTTATTTGATTATCATCAATGAACTGATTACTTTTCAGACAATACCTACACCGGTAAATTTTGCTGTTTGCAGTTTAATTCCCCGTGAGTTTAACATGACAAAATGTAAAAAGGAACAAGGCTTAAAAACTGTACACTATAAAATATATTATATTAGTTTTAAACTTGCGTAAAAAGTAATACCCCTTCAAGGGGCTTATTGAATAACACTTGCGCAAGAATAGTTTTGGACAATAGTTTTTAAGCTAAAAGGATCGAGCCATTCAATGGGTAAATAATTAAGATTAGTTGTAACGAAAGGGATGAGTTGTGCGCCCAAGAAGAGGGAACTTGCGATTAGAGAACCTGTGGAATGGAATGCACAGGCAGAGAGGATACACCGTAGGGTTGGATCTTTCGTTACACTCAAACTATCAATAGCAACCCCTCTTGTCTCATCTGACTCACCATGCAAACTAAGGGCTCAAATTCACCATTGTCGCCTCGTCCCTCCGTCCTTTCTATCCCTGAACGCTTTTCTCTATCCGACGCCACGCGGAACTAACGAAGCTTAGAGTAGACCCTATGTACTCAAACGTATAAAGCGTTTTTTAAACGCTCATTAACTACGGGTTATAAAAGCCGACACATAAGAGAAATAATCTCTCTTGGAACTGCATATGAAATTTTTTTATCACCCTTAAAAAAAAACACTCGAATAAAGGTTAAACATGCACAAAGGTTAAATATAGATATAAGGTATAATGATTTATGATATTAGCAGCTTCAAACAAGTGAGGAACAATCAGAATAAATCCTGCAAAAGATAGAAAATATACTCCAGCTATGTTGATATAGGGCAAAGGTTCTTAACCGGGGAGGCCGCTAAAGGTATTTAGGGGAGCTTTCTTATACGTATATTATATTTTACATTATTTTACCTATTTAAATATTTCAATTTGAGATTTTTTGTACATAAATAGAGTTAGTTTTAAAATGAGAATTACCTAATAATTGTTATGGTTTTTAAAATGGGAGGAGAGGCGCAAATTCTTTTGGAGATTTTAAAGGGGCCGCGGTTACTAAAAGGTTAAGAACCACTGATGTAGGGGGTAATGTTTTTTGTCATGTTTCGTCTTTAGAACGTTTATGTTCAGCTTAAGAGTCGTACATGTACAATTATTGACTTTAAAAGTATTAAGACAATATTATACGAACGGGCTATGAGAGTCATTATATCGTGGACGATGTGCGATGGGAATTGCTGAAGAAGATCGTCTACAGTGTTGTTCCTCGAATCCCTGATGGAGAGCCGGACGCCAGATCCGAGGAGCAGTTTAACAACCTCTAGTTTACCACAGAGGGCCGCCTCGTGAAGGGCCGTACCAGCGGCCGTCTTGACGTTTACCTCCATCCCGCAGCCTAAGAGCAACTCTACCACTGCCCTGTAGATAAAGTCTCTATTATAAAACTACACATGGTCATTAAACAAATCATGGGGACAAGAGTAGCAGCGCAGTTACCGTTCTCGCAACTCGCCAGAAGGTCAATACAACGACATATCTATAGTTGGAACCCCAGAGAGGTGAAACATGTTTCACACTGAAGGAGTAAATGAATAAAGCGATTTTTTTACAGTGGATTCCCCGTCCTGTAATAACCTAGTGAGTTGATCAAGAAGTACAAGAAAAGGCAAAATGATGAAGTCTGATGATGATAATGAAAAGTGTAGTGTATATGAGCAGATCATCAAAATATGCAGCTAACCTATAAACTTTATACTTTCAAATTCGTCTTGAGGTGGAAATTTAATCCAAGAATACAGCCAGCAATAATTAGGCTGGTTCGTCGACCCGTCTCATGTCCCCAAGGGCAGACTTTAACTTATTTATTCATTATTGAATATGTCGCCCTTATAACTTCATCATATATTCCCAGGTAGGTAGGGAACAAAGGTTCCAATTACTGTCGCTTCCAATTAACCTTCCGACGAACCTAAATTATGACCCTTGAATCCCTTGGATTAATACTGTAGACAAAATTAGCTTCGAGGTGGAATTTCCAGTAGATCGGACCATTAACACTATCGTTAGGAATTTAAAAAAAAAAAATGTTAAAAGATTATTTAGTTAAGTAAACGTTCCAAAGCAATATAATAATTAATAAAGAAAATTAGACAAGGTTTTCCCCGTCTTAAAGGATATGAAGTTTGTTTCGCTTCCATTATTAGGAATATATTCAAGGCTGTTGAGAATCGCGATGTCTAACCACAATCAAGTTTAGTTCAGTTTAATTTTTTTTATTGCTTCATAAGCCAAAATCACGACTTTTCAACACCCCTAAAAAATGCTTTCAGTAGTGCAACCGAAACATCAGACTTCAAAATTATTCAAATAAATGCAAGCGAAACGTCAAACTTACTTGTGTCCGTTCCTGCTAGCTAGGTGAAGCGGAGTATTTGGAAATATGTGGTTGGTCGAATAGGAAGCAATCAGTTCTGGATGTATCCTCACAAGGCTCTCTACAGTTTCCAGCCTGGAAAAGAAATATATTCTCATGCTAATAACTTGTAGGTATACAGACTGACACCATGGCTACTATGAAATAGGCGTCACGTTCTAACATAGAAGCGTGCGACATTGAAACATTAACCGCTTCAATTATACAGCACTAAACGACTCATCTTATCATGAGGATTTTGCGCAGGTCAACCAACGCTAAGCCAGTCTTACAGTAGGATTTTATCCCTTAAAAATATCGAATAAATTTGCGTATCGAAAAATAAGCTTTTAAAGCTAAATTCAGACATATAAACAAACGGTAAACATATTAAAAAAATCGGTCCGAGACAACTCAAACAAACATTCTCGCATATACGAGTTCATAATTAATTACTTAGCCCAGTGTTTCCACTTTATTAGTTTTCGTATGTACATTTAATTATTATTGAACATTTCATCATAATTTATCATAAAAATAACTTCTCCTAGGCGGGGAATCGAACCCGGGCTCTCTCCGTCTACGTTTTAAGCTATTTGATTTTTCCCAAGAAAACGGCTTATATCGTCGTTCGATTCGCATTTAGATGGACTACATTTTACAATTTTTTAGTCAAAATCGTCGGAACTATTTTCGAGAAAATATTTTTTTCAGAGTTTGTGGGGGTTTTTCGATTTCGCCTCGGGGTATGATTTTTCACAACATGTATGCCAAATTTCGTCAAAATCGGCACAGCAGAGTTAAGGCCTCAATCGTCTGAACCGACAACAGACAAGACATTTTTAAAACCCCACTTTTTTTGGACTCAGCCAGTCCAACCAACCCCACTTTGATGGCCAGACCCCACTTTGATGGATTTACACGTTTTGAGGTCCCAAAACGTGTAAATCCATCAAAATCTCAAAATCGAATTTTCGCCACATTACTATACTTTCTCTTTACATGAAAAAGTAAAAACGCTTCTTATACGGTGTTGTTAAAAATCAGAAGAATGTCATAAAAAAAAAAAAAATGATAACTAAAAAAGCAACTAATCCAATTTATCACAAAGATCTATTAATGCAGAAGTATGCAAGGGGTAAAAAAAAGTGTTTACCTCGAAAGCCGATCAACTAAGAAATTTCTTAATTAAATAATAATAATAACAAATGTAATAATAGTTAAAAACCTCACTAGTTTGAAGATTTTTTTAATGTACAAAGATTTTTTCAGGCAGAGAAATGTAATTTTACTGCATAGGCGGTAAAATTTTTACAACATCATATATTATAGTTTAATAAGTAATATTTAATAAATAAACGTTTTAATTATAAAATAATTTGTTTATATTTGTTAATTCTGTTAAATAAGTTGAATGATTAGTAGATCTTTAAAAAAAAAAATAGTAGAGTCACTGGCTATACTGCAGCGTCATGTAAACATTGAACATCCATATTATTTTTATTATTGAAGTCATTCTAGATTAGACTAGCTACTTTTCTTGATTTATCCTAGTTACTTCTTTTCTTTTAAGCAATAGAAGATATCTTTAATACTTTATCTATACTCACGGCAGCAAAATTAAGCATTGTTGTACTGTTTTCAGTCAGCAAAATGCCATTTTTCTTGATTCTTTTGAATAAAGTGTCAGCAAAATATCAAAGTGTCAGCAAAAGTTCAAAGTATCAGCAAAAGTTCAAAGTGTCAGCAAAATAACAAACAGGCTGTCACGTTGTAAGAAAATTTTACTAAAAAAAGGTTACTTCATCGCAGGTTATAAACACTACCACATTGTTTATTTTTATATATTTTAAGCGTAATATTCTGCTAAATTGTTATATCTTTTTTGAAAACAACTTAAATAATTATAGTGACAAACAAATTTTACTATTTTACAATGATTATTTTTAAAAAATCACTAAAAATTGAGATAAAAAACAATTGTTAATAAAAAGAAGTGGCAACCCTGAATTGTTTTGCCTTTGTTTTGATTTCTTGATGACTCAAACTTTCGTATTTTTACAAATTGAATTTCTTTAAATCTTTTATATAATATATTAAAAAGGGAATATAATAATTACTGTAATTTTTCTGCCGTTAATAGATAAAATATTGTATGTAACTATGCAGCAAAGGAAACATTCCTGACTCGTTTAAAGATTACCTACTTCGGTTACACCTCAGCAGGTAATTAACATTTGCCTGCCTCGGCTTCGCCTCGTCAGTCAACAAGTAATTTTCCAACAAGTAAAATAATAAATTTCCTGCCTCGGCTTCGCCTCTGCAGTAAATTTGTTTAGCCTATCCTCGCCTTTGGCTTGGAACTAAAACTTAAAAACTTGTCAGCAAAATTCCATTTTGCTGCCTAGTTACATAAATAACTATTTAGTAATTTGTTAGTAAAAATATAAATAAATATTTTATATTGCGTGCATTATTCATTCAGAAGTTACGTGTGTTATAAACGTGTTTTGTATTTTGTTGTTATATAGATTGAGTTTGCTTTCCACTTATTGTTATTATTCCCAAGTTTCTTATTTGAACATTAATTTTAGTTAATACATTTGTTATTATCTTTATTAATATGACACTTAGTTATTAACTATGTTATATTAATAAAGATAACATTTTAGCAGCTTCATTTTTCTGCCGCAAGTAGATAAAATATTGTATGCAACAAGGCAGCAAAGGAAACATTTCTGCCTCGTTTATTCATATCTATCTTTATTCATCGTCAAATAGGTAAATTACCTGCCTCGGCTTCGCCTCGGCAGTTAATTATCATAGCCTGTCCTCGCCTACGGCTCGGAGGCTAATCTAAGTACTCGTCAGTAAAATTCAATTTTGCTTCCTAGTTACATAAATAACTATTAATGTAGTCTAGTCTGCAAGGGGTGAAAAAAAGTGTTTACCTCGAAAGATCGGTTTTCGAGGTAAACACTTTTTTCATCCCTTGCAGACTGGAATACATTAAAAGATCGTTCTACATTAAAAAAAATCTTTAAACTAGTGAGGTTTTTAACTTTAATTTAAACTAGTGAGATTTTTTTGTTGTTAATTAACAATTACATTATTTACTCTAGTTTAAAAGTCCTTAATTGTTTAAATAACTATAAAATTATTTCGATTTAATATACATTATCCATTCGAATATGATTTTAAAGCTAATGATGTTAACAATATTGTCAATGTTTTGGCTAAAAAATCGTGAATAATATCTGAAATAGTCATTTTTGGCCAAAAATATCCACTTCCAAACAGAATGTATTGTATTATTATTAGTCTATATCTCAAAATAATAAGTAAATAAAATAAACTTAATCAAAAACAACATTTTTTAAATAACAGCACGAGATTTTTGAACGAGCGTAGTGAGATCTTAATTTCAGAGACTTGGGATTTGAAAAGTTTGTTTGTTTGTTTTTTTGTCAAACGATAACTGGAGTAAAAATTGATCAATTGAAACGAAATTTGGCACATATATGCATCTCAGCATTTTAGAGAACTGTATAGTTTTTTGAAATTCCACACTAAATATTTTCAAGATGGCGGCCAATATGGCGGACGACTAAAAAAAAGTTTTAGTTAGCATAATGTGTTCGTTATGCATCGTTTTATGTTTTAATCGTTATGCATCGATTAAAACATAATCGTTTTAAAGGCCTTTAAGAGTAGGAAAAGAATATGTAACTAATAAAATTTCACAATTAAAATTTTCAAGATGGCGACCAATATGGCGGACGAATAAACAAACAGTTTTTAGTCAGTATGACATGTTAAACATTAATTTAAAGCTCTTGAAGCCAAGAAAAGGAATATCTAACTATTAAAATTCACACATAATATTTTCAAAATCGCGGCCAATATAAAGAAAACTAAAAAAAGTTTTATCTGCATGACATGTTATATACCATTTGAAGGTATTTTAAAGGCTAAAGATTATGTACAAATACTGTATAAAAAGGCGAGCACAGCGAGCGTGCATTCATTTTATTATATAATTATTATGTAAAAATACTTTTACAACAGACGAGCGTAGTGAGCCTGCAATAACTTTATTAAATATGGGTTATGTAAGGATGAAAGCAATCATTTTATTAAATAAAATATTTACTACAAATACTGTATAGCAATAATATTAATAAATAAAGATTATGGACAAATACATTTATAACAGGCGAGCGTAGCGAGCCGGCAATAATTTTATTAAATAAAGATTATATATAAATGCTGTATAAATAGGCGAGCGTAGCGAGCCTGCATTAATATTATTAAATATATATTATGTAGGTAAAAACAGGTGAGCGTGGTGAGCCTGCAATAACTTTATTAAATATGGGTTATGTACGGATGAAAGGAAAACAGTTTTAGCTCCTGAGAACTTGCGAATTTATACGAAATTAAATTTGGCTCACAGCATCTCGGCTTCTTTTGACAATTTTAAATTTAAGATTGGGTCAAATAATATGACGATTAAAGAGGAAGATTGTAGTCAGCATGATATGCAATACATCGTTTTAAAAAGCTTCATGAGTAGCAAATGAATATGTAACTATTGTTACAAAAGTTTTGCAACAAATGTGACCGAGATGAGGGTGTTAAAAAGTAAGCTTATTCTTATATGCTGGTTTACGTAAAATAATATTAAACCTGTTTTCAGGTTGAATAAGAATATGTTAGGTTTTCACCGAAAATTGATCTTGGTAGCAATATTGAGAACATAGTTGGGTTATATAAGACCACAATCTACGCGAGTTCTTTATGCACCGCATCACTAGTTATGAACAAATTATCATAACTTTGTTATTTTCAAATACATCAGAACGGATTCGCGTGGATGCAAATGGAAAACATTTTAATTTTTAAACATTATAATAATAATCTTTGAAGTAAATGTCAGAATCTTTTCATCAAGTTACATTTATAAATAGATTAATAATAGCATTAAATAATAAATACTTTTTTTTACCGTTCAAGTAAAATTAAAACTAAAGAATAGATTGAATCACTAAGTAGATAAATGTACGACGGTTACCGAACAACTAAACGCAACAAGTGAAGACGGTGCCTCGATCGAGGAAATAGATAATTCTGTTAATAGAAATAAATTATACCGAGAACGACATAAAACCAACACGGAATAAAAATTAGACTGTACTTTTTAAATTGGACCAAGTAATTCTAAATCACAGCAATATGTTGTAGAAAAAAATCATTATTTGATCATTTTAACTGGTACCATGATACCAAGAATTGAAGTTCACATTTATTTAGTATCAAAACATTAATTTATCAGGCTGAATTTTTAATACGCTTATCTAATTGTAGAGTTAAACAATCATGTCTAATTTTGTGCAATCCAATGCGTAGTTTTTACAGTTAAAAGAATAAAATATTTCCTTCTTATAGTGACAAAACTGATTAGATTATATTATATGAATGAAAATTTAATCAGTTTCTTTACTTGTAAGTGTAACAATAAAATTATTACTGTTACCGAGCTTAGAAATATAATAGATGAACCTTATGTATAGTGGCAACACTGATCCAATTATCAGGCTTCACACCTAATCAGCTAATTTCTAATTTCACTATTGAAGTAATAATAGTATATTTGTATGTATTTAAAACAACATAATTTTAACCAAAGGCGTACACAATTGAACAAATAAAAATCGGTCCGAGACAACTCAGACAAACTTTCTCATATATGAGTTCATAATTACTTAGCCCAGTGCTTCCACTTATTAGTTTTCAAATGTACATTTAAATATTATTGAACATTTCATCAAGATTTATCATAAAAATAACTTCTCCTCGGCGGGGAATCGAACCCGGGCTCTCTCCATCCGCGTTTTAAGCTAATTTCTCAGGAACTAGATTTTTCCCGGGAAAACGGCTTATATCGTTGGATTCGTATTCAAATGGACTACATTTTAGAATTTTTTAATCAAAATCGTCGGAACCGTTTTCGAGAAATAATTTTTTTTCAGGTTTTTTCAGAGTTTTTGGGGGGTAGCGCCCCCAAAATTAGAGCTAAAATTCATTTCTCGATTTCGCCTCGGGGTATGATTTTTCTGAACATGTATGCCAAATTTCGTCAAAATCGGCCCAGTAGTTTAGGCTCCAGGCGTCTGCACAGACGACAGACGACAGACGACAGACAGACAGACATTTTTTAAAAACCACTTTTTTGGACTCAGGGGACCTCAAAACGTGTAAATCCATCAAAATCTCAAAATCGAATTTTCGCGCCATCACAATACTTTCTCTTTATATGAGAAAGTAAAAAGAAAAGCTCATCTATGCATTTAACTATTATACTCACAAAACGAAATAAATAGGCATCTATCTAAGCAATAACAATAAATAATACTCGATTAGAGTAGATTATAGATACATTGGGTAATCAGTGCAAGGAAAAAAGTAAATAAAAAAATAAAAAAAATAATTAGACTCATTATTAGTTGTAATAATAATTAATTATCATTCTTACATTTATGTTTATTTATTTTATCTACGATTGATACGAAATATAAACATTTTATCTCAGTTTAGATGCGTAGAGAGTGATTCTTTTCGTAGTTGTATTCATTGCGCATGCGCGTTTCATAATTCCTCTTTTTTTCCACCCTAGTGCGGTAAAAAAGAAGAATTCTTCACCTTAACGCACGATTAGCGTATTTTTTACATTTAACAAAAAACTAATGTCCTGTTTGTTTAATTAAAGTAACTGTTTATATCGAGTTTTTAGTAAAAAAAACAAAAACAGTGAGTGATTTAAGTGATTATGACGAAAATGAGAAGAATTTTTTACTAAATGCATTGGGAGAAAAGCTGTTCGTTCTTTCTGGTCAAGTGGACAGTGAAAAAAAAATATGCGCTGAAGTACCCGGTTGTCCACAGTGGACATGTTTGTTACATCTAATTATGTGAAGGATGTCTCTTATAGTGATCTTAATATCGTCTCGATGACATGTACAGATTTGAGCAACAATTCGTAGGACATGTTAGGGAAGGAGTGGTTCTGTATTTAAGCAGTTGGAGTCAGTGTAATGTGATATGTTTAGGATAGGTTACAAGAAGTAGCATTAGTTCTGGATTTTCCGTGTGCCGTCCTGTTGTAAACTAGACGTTAGTGACAGTATATTTGTCTCACCGAAGAGAGCCGAATCTCACTCGGTAATTATCGTGTTCTCCTTCACAGTCTACCTCTACCACTTACACTTACTCTGCTACAACTTCAAGTACAATGTCTGTCGAAAGAGCTGAGGTTATGCTTTTAATAAAGGCGTTGGTAAAAAGTGAATTGAGAATTTGGTCGTGGTCAACCTCAAATGCTGGAGAGAATATGCTTCACCTGGGATACCCAGTTGTATATTTCGCGATTATTTTTTACTGAATCGAGGAAAAGAAGACAGTTGAAGCATTTTCTCACCCAGCTTCCGTTATCCGTCACATGAATTTTATTTATGTATTTAATTGATTGTTTCAGTAGTATTTAAACAGCGGCATTTTCTACGCTAAATTCTCTGGGTGGTGTTAATTGTTAGAGGAAAATAATTTTGTGTCGCTTCTAGCAGTTGTGTGTAACGAAGAGACCACAAAGGAGCGGATCAGAGCATAGATCCAAGCACACTAGCGCTACGAACCCGGTGTGCTGCTTCCAACGACTTATTAGACGTCGTAGCGAGAGCCTGCTTGACTGGGCCGCACTGCTACGCGCTATTGTTTGTGTTGTAGCTTCTTCGAAATCTCCCCTCCGTGGGAAACACCTAGATAGTTAAAAGTTATTACCTCATCCAGTAATGGATTTTTGTAAAAAAACGGTATGGTTTTTTGACAGCCTGCCTAATAATTTTAGAATATTCGTATAGAATTGTGAGGGCTTTGTTCAGCTAAAAGGAAGTGAGATACAACCGTAAGGTCGTCGCGTAAGCCAAGATAGGGATGTTAGTTGTTTCTTCAATTCTTATTCCTTCGTACCTCTATATCCTTGAAAACCCTATCTATATCACTAATAAATTAATTCAATACCAAAAGCGACAGAATTTAACCCTGCAAAACGCGTACTTTTATAAACGATGTCCGAGACTTTTTCGCGATTGTAGTGGATTTCGGTTTTCGCTTCTTCATAAATACTAACTATTATATGGAACTTTGGAATTTAGTCGCAGACTTTGTCGTTTTTTTCCCCCAAAAGACCTATGGTTTAGGCTATTGAACGCCTCCTCTAACCACCTCAAAACTAAAATTAACTCTCCTTTTATAGGGAGCCGTATTTGGTTTTGTATTAAAGATTTTTATTAAGGAGTTCAGGATGAATATGTTATCCAACTTCTATTGCATGTTATTCAACTTCTATAGTATGTTATCCAAATTCTATTCTATGTTATTACAACTTCTATATTTTTCCTTAATCTCGATTGGAATTTTGGGAAGAGGTTGTGTTTGCCCATGAACGAAGACGGCTATTAAGGATAGTTGTAAACATTTTTGCAACACAGTTAATTAAATAAATACTACTCATTAACTGTTAAGGAAACCATTATATAAGTAAACAATTAACATAATAAATATTTACAACGGAATTTAAATTATCTGACAGAAAATTTAATCAGCTTCCCTACTCGTTAATGTAACAATCAAACGCGTACTGTTACCGAGCTTACAAAGATAAACCTTATGTAGTGGCAACACTGAGCTATTTATCAGACTAAAAATCTTATCAGCGCTTCTCTACTTGGTAATTGTAACAATGAAATGCGCACTGTTTCCGAGCTTACCAAGATAAACCTTATGTAGTGGCAACACTGAGCCATTTATCAGGCTAAAAATCTTATCAGCGCTTCTCTATTTGGTAATTGTAACAAAAAAATATGCACTGTTACCGAGCTTACCAAGATAAACCTTATGTAGTGGCAACACTCAGACATTAATCAGCTAATTTCACTATTGAAGTAAACAAATAATATAACAAGGCAACAGAATTTAGAAAAAACTAATGTGAAAAGTGATTACCTTCCATATTGAGCAGCTAGGTCGAGTGGTGTCTCCTGCTTGTTATTCCTAACAGTAGGATCACAGCCAAATTCAAGGAGGAGAAGTACCACTTCGGTGTGACCGTACTGGGCTGCACAGTGAAGCGCCGTTTCATTGTCACTGTTCTGTAACAAGAGAAAACGTCATTTTTAGTGCAGGTGTTTTTTTTATACATATAAACCTTGTGTAGTGGCAACACTGAGCCATTTATCAGGCTGAAAATCTAATCAGCTAATTTCTCAATTAAAGTAAACAATTAATATAATTAACATTAGCGAAAGAGAATTTAGAAGAAGTAATGTGGAAAGTGATTACCATCCCGTATTGTTTATAAACAATTTAAGTTTTTCTTTATATATATAACCTAAACATTTAACTTATAAATAAATGAAACACGTAACTAAGAATCTAACGTCTAAAACATTTGTCTCACTCAGTAACTCTTTAAAGGAAGTGATAAAGGGTCGTTTTCAAATAAATTGGGCATTTCGCTTTTTCTAAATGCCGAAAAATAAAAAAATAAAAATTAGAAAATTTCGACATTTTTTATAAACCCTGGTCACTTTACTATCCTAATTTTGTTTTCGGGCGATAATACAATGATAGCAAATGATATGTTTTAGCTGCCAAATGACAGAATCAACCCAATATAATGAAGATTCAGCCTTCTAAATCAATCAAAGTTCATCATCAATCATCATTTATATAATCGAGAAGTGTCCCGAAGGCGACGAATCACCTCAAAATGATTTTTTATTGGTTATTGCTAAGCTAAGGCAACCACATTTATTCCAATAAAAATGAATGTTTGTTTTGATTTGTTGGTCTTCATATAGATATAATAACCTATCTAAATAGATATCTAAAATAATTTACTTAATTTTAGTTTTTTTCTAAATATAAAATTAAGCCCGTTGCCAGGGGCTTAACGGCTCTAAATATAATAGATAGATATAAAATAAAATAAATTCCAAATACCACTGATTGACATCTTCTCTTGAACCACCGGACATAAGACCAGAACTTTTGTACGTAAGTTCCTTTTAGCCTATAGGGGCTCGCTAAAGTTCTTTTTACACCACCGTCAAGATTAAATATTCAAGATGGCGGTCATTTATATGCAAAATTTGGCATGACGATATCACCGAACCAATTCCACTAAAAACCTCGAAATTGGGGAGTTAGCTTTCCTTTTACAACATAAACAACTTGTGTGAGAAGGGTTTTATCGGCCATTTGGATTCAATATGGCGGTCATGTATACATATATTTGAAACCAAGTTCTCTCACTGACATAATTAACACAATAGAGGCAAAGTAAAAAAAAGGAGGGAAATTGAGCCCAGACTGATCTTCTGAAGATTTGAAGTTAATATTTGGGTAATGGCTTCTCCGGTTCTCCTTATATGATATAAGCATCATTTATATAATCAAGTAGTGTCCCGAAGGCGACGAATCACCTCAAAATAATTTGTTATTGCTAAGCTAAAGCAACCACATTTATTCCAATAAAAATATATATTTGTTTTGATTTGTTGGTCCTCAAATAGATATATAATAACTTATCAAAATAGACATCTAAATTAATTTACTTGATTTTACTTGTTTTCTAAATATAAAATTAAGCTTGTTGCCAGAGGCTTAACGGCTCGTCTAATATAAAATAAAATAACCTACAATAAACAACTTAAAACTTAACATGACATCAAACTGTTTACGGTATTACATTCTTGTTCTATGCAACAATCTTCAATAATCTTAACAGTAATGATTTAATATAATTCTTACTAAATAGAAAAGAAGATCAGGGTCGTAAAGCATCTTGTATTCGACTCGATACTAATACAGGTTCCAACTCACTTTTTATAACGGAGACAAATTTGTAACAATAGGACACGTGCAATCTTCCGATACTAGCGCAAATGATTCATTCATATCCCTCCATTGATGATTTCACATTCATTGTTTATCGATCGATTAAATAAAAAACAATAAGTGAATAACCGCTTTGAACGATTTAAATAACTTCCACGAATATAACTTCAATTAACATGAGTGTGAAAACCCTTAATTAGAAGACACTTACGTGTTATTTGCAACACACTCACGTATTGTCAATAGAAAATCAGATAACAGTGATTGAAAGCATCAGGAAGCTTATCTATTTGTTATTATTGCTTGTTTAAATAACTTTTTTTTATTGGATAATATGAAGTTGGTTTTGTTTTTGGGTTTGTGTACGAAGTACGAAAAGAAACCTTATATAACTCTGTCTGTCTGTTTGTCCGTTGGCATGTTTTAATTCATGAACTACTATAGCTAGAGGATCATGAAATTCGGCACACAGGTGCATCTCGGCATTTGTGACAACTGAACACTTTTTGGAGTTTTCACACTTAATAGGTTTGTTCCAACCACACCTCAAACTAGTTTCAAACTGTACGACGCATGTGCATTAGCAAAAAACGTTCAAATGTGGTCCGATGCGCATGCGTCGGACAGTTCCAAACCAGTTTGAAGTGTGGTTGGAACAAACCTAATATTTCCAAGATGGCGGCCAATATGGCGGGCGACTAAAAAAAAGTTTCTAGTCACCATGACATGTTATACATCAATTTACAGGTCTTGAAGTGTAGGAAAAAAATATGCAACTATTAAAATTTTACACTAAATATTTTAACTTAATCGTACAGAAACCGGCGATTATCGCCTCACGTTCTTACGTGAAGCGCGCTTCACGTAAGACTTGACTTTTCACAAGATACTTTTTAATTTCTTTATATTTCGACCTGTTTCATTATTGAATTCAGCTCGTGACTTAATACCAATATATTTATGAATTTTGTAGTTTTCTAATTATTATTACATGAACTATCTCATTTTTTCCTTAAAAAAATCATCCAGACCTATTAATGTCAGCTACTGCTTCCAGTTTTAGCATCCAACAGCAAAACTGCTAAAATACGTACGTTACCTAAAACTTCCACGTCAACAGAATTTTCCCTTGAAACTGTTGGTCCTTTTTCCAAAAGTTAAACCGAGCAAAGAGACAAATGACAAATCGTACTGGATGGAATACAGGTAAAAGTCAAATCCTCACTGATTAACCTGAAAAGCTAGTTCTTAAGCGGCCCATACACTACACGTGCATTGCACGCCGTGCCATTTTTATTTTGGCGCGCCGTGCGCCACGCAGTGTAAATGCAGTTCGCTCTGTGACGTGCTAGAAGTCGGTGTTCATACTGTGATCTTTTAGTGTACTCGACCAGTTATACCTGATGTGGTAAGGAAAAATAAAGCTTTAGTTTTGTTGATTGGCGCGATACATAAGATAGCAACGAGAAACGGAAGAGGAGGAAAAAATTGGTTGAAGAAGAAAGATAACCTTGCTCCGAACTCGCCACAAACAATAGTGATTTCTATAACCGTCGATAAACAACAGCAAGAAATCGGGAGGGAGAAAAACGGATGTATCACTCATTGCCAAAAAATATAAGCTAGAATCTCTTAGTGCCGTGGCGCGAGACTGGCCAACACATTAGCCAACATGCCAACATGCCCGTGCAACACGGGACGGGATGGCATGGCGCGCCGAAAATCAAACTCGTCTTGATTCTCATCGTGCCATGGCCGTGCTATGCACGGAGGCCTCAACACACTGGCACGTTTCGTCGGTTTTGGCACGGCGTGCTTGCACGCCGTGCAATGCACGTGTAGTGTACGAGCCACTTTAGAGAAGAACAACAAAAAAGCAAATGAAGAACGAAACAAAGTAAGGGAAAAGACACATTGTTTGAGGAAAAAAGCAAAGAAAATGTTGGCCACAAAGAAGTAAAATATAAAACTGTCTCCTTAGACGAACATGATAATAATTGTTTTGGCCTCGTTTGTTTAGATAGCTATTCGCATAGTCGGGGTGGAGAAAAATTTGTGCGCAGAGTGCAGTGCATACAATATACTAGGGGTGGGCAAATGCGGCTCTTCGTTGAGTTATGTACGACTCCCATTCAAAATTTATATCCTTTTTAGTTTTGAAAACTTGCAAAAGTTCGAAAGATATATTTGCATATTCTGTAAACCAGTTTATTTGTGATTATTCACGATAAATTTCCCATTTCTGAAATAATACTTGTTGAAAAATTGGCTAAGAAATTTGAGTTATTAGAGGTGAAACAGGACCAGGCTTTGCAAATGCAGCACAAATCTACTTCTACAGTTGGATTTTAGTAACTCGTGCCAGAATCAAAAATATCCACAGTTAAAGAAAGCTGCTTGCACTTTAATTTTATTTTTTGGTGAAAACATATAGCTATGGATCTTTATACTCCACAATGAAGTTCATGAAGTGAACATATCGTTCTCAGTTGACCAATCATCATCTAACAGAATTGCTGCGGACCTATTTCACAAATTTTGCGTAGTAATATTTCCAAGATTTGACCAAAGCTCTTCGCTTAACGTTT
This sequence comes from Gerris lacustris, assembly GCA_951217055.1. NCBI lineage: Eukaryota > Metazoa > Arthropoda > Insecta > Hemiptera > Gerridae > Gerris > Gerris lacustris. The sequence continues at coordinate 37,667,868 of OX578285.1, read as the reverse complement.
ATTTTATTTTAATTATTAAAATATTAGGGTATTTTCTGTTATTCCCCTCCCCACCATTCCTACCGGGCGCTTTTTCGCATGTAAAGGGTTGCACCCTTCAACTTTTATGGGGTTTTCAGATTTCCCAAGACTGTCTAGTGCAGTCATTCTTGATCATCCCTCCTGCATGTCTTTAAATGAAGATTTGTCGCATTAAAAATTTTGTTCCATTTAACCTGTTTCTAAAAATTACGATTTCTTAAAATCGCACAAGAGGGAACTGGTCTAAATTTTAATTTTATGAAAAAATGTCATTCGTTATAAAAAATTATATTTTTCAAAATAAGAAAGAATATACAAAAAAATAATCATCGTATTTCACCTCCTCCCCCCCCCCCCCCCCCCACCGCTTACTCCACTTTAAATAAAAAGAAAAATTTAAATTAAAAAAAAGGAATCGTTTTGAGTACAACAATGATTGTTGAATAGAAATTTAAATTAACATTTTTATTATTAATAGTGAGGCAAGCGGGTAGGGGAGGGGGGGGGGGGGTGATATTTCAATGATTTTTTTTTTGTATTTTCTTTCTTATTTTGAAAAATATAATTTTTTATAACGAATGACATTTTTTCATAACATTAAAACTTACACCAGTTCCCTCTTGTGCGATTTTAAGAAATTGTAATTTTTAGGAACAGGTTACATGGAACAAAATTTTTAATGCGATAAATCTTCATTTGAAGACATGCAGGAGGGATGATCAAGAATGACTTTTTGTCGAAAAATTAAATTTTTAGGTCACTTCACGTATCGCCAAGTCGAGCCTGGGACATACTGTATATATATATATTAATTTCAAGGTTTACAGAATACAATTTAATAAAAATCAAATATGTATATACAAGATGAAAAAGGGGTGTAGGTCAACAACCGAACAACATCTTCACACAAAAAAATTGTAACAAACAATTGCCCGGTTTCGGCTGTTATAAAGCAGCCTTCTTCAGATAATCCAGAGGTTACTGGATAGACTTCGAAAATAAAGTCTACCGGTCAATTGTTTTTTACAATTTTTTTTCTATATGTATATATACATATACGTTAGAGGTGGTTAAAGTATATAAAATGTATTATATTTTTATAATTACAAATAGCAAGCTTCATTATCAAATATATTTAAATGTAAATTTAATAAAATCTTCGTTCAAATATTAAAAGAGCTTTCTTTTAAAAGCCAATTCAATCGATTTAAAAATTAAAAGATTACAGAAGAGAAGCATAAAAGGTAAGAGTCACCATTGCGTGAGGTAAATATCACGTTTCAAGATTTATAAATCTAATTCACGATACGTGTTCAAGAGAACTATGATTGACGTCACACTATTTCTCCATTATTGTTGAATATTATTGTTTTACTAATTGTTATTTCGAAACATTTTTTTATAATCACCGTTAGATTAATATTCTATTTGTTATTCAAATTAATCATCTCGCATTGAAGTTTCTTATGTTTCGCTGGTGAAGGACTGCAAATGCAAGCCGTGCTCTGATGCAATGCATCTTAGTGAAGTAACATTTAAATAATCTTGTAAACAAACGGTGCTTTCACATTGTTTTGAGGAAGAGGGCTACTCCCCTATTCTTTCTAACCCTGTTTTCTGATGACAAAGACACTATCGACACGTAGAAGAAGAAAGGTGGTGGAAAAACAAAGTCTCTTAATAAAGAGACTAAAAGCCGTATAAAAATCGGCGGAAATGTGTCGTGCGGCGTCTGTTTACCCCCGTCTTCTTCCTGGAAAGTCGTTTAGCTCAGGACGGGTACCAGGCTAAGGACGGGAAGGTTTAGGAAAGCGGAAACGGGTCGAGAGGGCGTCGGACGCGTGCCGACAGGTCACGGATTAACGGCCTCGACGACGACGAGGAAACGGCTAGGTACCCGGAACCCTGCACATATCGCCATATCTGCGAGTATCTCGGACCCGGGGGTGGAAACCCCGTCATGAAAACCGTATAAATAAAAACGGAAAAGACGCGGCGAAGCGTATAGGCGCGTGTCAGCCCTTGCCATCACTCACCTACAGGCTGAGGTTCCGGACCACCGTCTTCTCGCCGGCCTCCTCCCTCGAACCCCGAGCTTAACAACTGGAACGACACGGCCCGAGCTTAAATTACACTCGGTTGATCCGGAGTGACACTCGAATAAAACAAACTTGGGAAAGAGAAGCCAAGTTTTTAATTTTATTATAAAACAGATGTGACGTCGTTTACAGCACCTTAAAACTTCCACCGAGATGACTCCACCCACTTTTTCTCCGACTTTTCATTTTCAGAATACTCCTCGTTTCGTTTCCGCTCGAAAAAGAATTCAGACTAGAACTGCTACGAGTTTAACCTTTTTTTTACCACAATTATTTAAAACTTGACAAGTGATTGATATAACGCAGAAGGATTAGATTAGTCGGCACAAACTTGAAACGAAATGAGCAGTAGGGTAACGGGTGCGGTAAGCGTCTATTGTCCGATTTACTAATTACACACGGTAAGGGTAAAGACACGTGTCGTACAAAGAGAACCTGGATCTATTACTCGGCACTATTACAATTAGGGTTTCAAAGAGATCAGATTGAGGCACGTGACTTGTTCCTACACTTGAGACAAATTGTTACAGGACAACTTGCATCAGATATCCTGTCACCGACACTTCTCCCATCCGTTTCCCACACAACAACCTGTCCACGAAAAATCCTCTAAGACATTTTATATATAAATTCTGTTCAAGTCGATTTAAAGTCGTACTGCTTCATCGAAGCAGCCGAAGAATCGTTTCATGTGGAAACCACTTTACGCGTGTTCAAGGACCGACAGTATATAAAGGAATTCGGAAGGGGTGTTGGCAGACGTGCCAAACCCTTTGTTAAATTTTTAAGTAAGGGGGTGCCGATCGATTCAAATTTAAGTTCATGACAAATCGACGACACGCATTAGAAAAGAGGAAAACTAAATAAATCGCATGTTGTATGGATGGATTCATTGAAAAATATTGAGTAGAACCTAAGTTATTAACAATTTTTTTTTTTTTTTAAAATCATAACAATGACGGATATGGATTTTAACATCAAAACAAAAATGACGGATAACTCCCACAGTTTTTAAGCTAGAAATTTGAAACAGTAAATCATAAATTTGTGATGTATTTAACGTATTTTGCTAAGGCAGCAAAAATTCGTAAAAAGTTGAAACATTTTCCGATAGCGCTGAAATTTACACCAAATATACTTATCTTATAATTACCCTTATAATACAAATAATTTCCGCTAAATTTCGTTTTGATATCTGCCGCTATTTTGATTACATCAACTTTTTGAAACTTTAACGTTAAATAATTTCGGAACTATTTCGCCGATTGAGGTGAAATTCGCACAAATTATACCTCTCTATAAGATAAATATGTTCCCTATATTTCAACTAATTACACTGTTCAGCAAAATTTAACGAATTTTCGCGCTCCCGGAAAATTTTATCTCAACATCTAAAATTTAATGTTTTCGAGGTTGCTGAATCCGAATCTGAAGTCAAAATTTCTCCTATACACACAGTTTTCCCGTAAAATGCGCATAAAGTTAGGAAAAATTGTGTTTTTGGGGGTTTTCGACCCAATTTTCCCCCCAAAAAAATGTTGTAAAAAAAATATATATTGGGCTAAAACAATCGGGGAAAACCACAACTTGCATGTACTTTTTTCAATGTAATATTATATGCTAAAATACAATATTTCTTCCTCCCAAAACAGCGCCAAAATTAAATTTTTCGATTTCACGTCGGGATAGGATTTTTTTTTTTTATTATGTATGCCAAATTTCATCAAAATCGGCCCAGTAGTTTAGGCTTCAGACGTCTCGAACAGACGTCCGACACACAACAGAGAGACGAAAGGCAGACATTTTTTTAAAAACCACTTTTTTGGACTCAAGGAACTTTAAAACGGGTAAATACATAAAAAAAATTGAAAATAGGATTTTCGCGCCATCACAATAATAACTACTTTCTCATATAATGAGAAAATAAAAATCATAATTATATTTATAAAGTAATCCATATGGAGATGACTACATTTTAGTCGAACGAAGTTCCTTACATTTTTCATTAAATATAAATTATAAAATCACACTGCTAAGTACGTATACATTGCTAACTACTTATAGATGGCGGAGTTAGAAAAGAGACAACATTAAAAGTAACGAACTGTTTGTACCTAGCAGAGTTAAAGCAAAATTAAAAGAAAATCATTATTTGTATTATTAAAGCAAGCGTCTTACTATAAATATATATTGAATATAAGAAAGAAGTTTATAGTTAAAGAGTATGTTTGTTAAAGGATGATGGATTAAAATAGGACTGTTTTCTACCTACCCGGCCTTTTAATTTAAAATATTATAAAATATATCTCTTCCCTACTCTAAAGCTTCTGCTTGTATCCGGTTGAAATTTTACATGCCTGTTTCAATTGTACTTTAGACAATGTGAAAGAAGTTTTATGAAAATCGTTATACGTTAGAACGGAAGATATCGGTAAAAAAGTTGTTTTCTTTATTTTAAACGTTTGGGTACACTTTAATAAATTTAGCGATCTTTATCACTTCATAACAGTGTCGGTGTTCGTTTTACTAAAAAAAAAATAAAAAGCTCAAATTTTATGTATGTATACATTTTGTTCAAATCATTTAGTTTTAAATGGATCTTATTGAAAGAATTCTCAAGTAAGTACCTCTTCAAGTGATAGTAAGAGTAAACACCACTTGAAAAATAATTTGAAAAAAGGCTAAAAAAAGAAGCTAATCAAATAAATAAATTCAATATCTCACTAAATTAATTCAATATAGATAAAACCGTACATTATTGAGTAATATACATTTTAAAAAGAGTGTAAATTTTTAAAAGTATATAAATCTATAATATAAGTGGCAATGTCCTGATTGACTGACTGACTGACATAGAATCAACGCACAGCAAAATCTGCTTAACTGAGAGAGTTGAAATTTTGAGGCTATACTCGGTTCATATCATAGGCATCCACTATGAAAGGATTTTGCGAAATTTTTATTTTTGTACCCACACTGAGAGAAAAAACATGTAAAAAAAGCAGGATTTTTAAAGATTATACGCGTACTTTCCTGCGATATCAGCCTCAGGATGACGGTCGTTCTTTTTTCCATTTTAGAGAATGGCTTTTTCATTCATACATTTTTCCAACCTAAGCTCAGGGGAAGAAGCAATGCCGTACTGTCTTTATGCAATTAAAGCTTATGCTGGATTTACTTTAGGCCATATCCTTCCCCCTGTTCTTTTGCTAGGAGTCTCGCACTGCTTCTTGCCAATCCTATTAGGATATATTCCCATTCCGTCACGGCTTTTTTACAATACCCCCTATTTTTTTTACTAGTAGACTCACTGCTTCTTGCCAGTCCCATTAGGATATATTCCCATGCCGTCACGGATTTGTACAGTACCCTCCTGTTTATTTGATAGTATCCTCACTGCTTCTTGCCAGTCCCATTAGGATATATTCCCATGCCATCCCGGCTTTTTTTACAGTACCCTCCTGTTTATTTGATAGTAGCCTCACTGCTTCTTGCCAGTCCCATTAGGAAATATTCCCATGCCGTCCCGGCTTTTTTACAGTAACCCCCTGTTTTATTGCAACTAGTCTCACTGCTTCTTGCCAGTCCCATTAGGATATATTCCCATGCCGTCCCGGCTTTTTTACAGTAACCCCCTGTTTTATTGCAACTAGTCTCACTGCTTCTTGCCAGTCCCATTAGGATATATTCCCATGCCATCCAGGCTTTTTTTTACAGTACCCTCCTGTTTATTTGATAGTAGCCTCACTGCTTCTTGCCAGTCCCATTAGGGTATATTCCCACGCCGTCACGGCTTATTCCCAGGTACTCCTTCCTTGGTTTTGCCAATGCTATACTGGCTAAATGTATGAACATCTAAATCAGTAATTTAGATTGGTGTAAGACAGGTTGTCTTTCACCAATCTGAAGTGGCGTAAGTAACATTAGAATGTATACATCTAGCCAATGTGCATTGCTAGATTATGATTAGGTAATGAACAATGCAAGCAAAAAAAAAAAATACATTAAATATTTTCTATATTAAATCATTTGTGTACAAAAAACTTACTGCTAAGTATACAAATTATATTTATTGTTTTGTTATACATGATATGGTTCTGTATCAAAATCTATTAACAAATTAAGGCCTAATGTATTAAAAAACAGATTTTAAAATTAATATTACATTAACATTGTTTTGTTTTATGATATGTAGTCCAGTCAAATGGTGCACAAAAAGGGCTCGAAGTGGAAAGTTCTGGTGTAATTGTTTTTAGTGGTTTATGTTATGTTTTTTTGTGGTGCTCAACACGAATCTGAAGTTGTCCAACAAAATTTCCCCCGGCAAATATGAGAAATCATCAAAAAAGAATATGTATTAGTGGTTATATCTTGCAAAGCAATCTATTCACACAAAAAGTGGTCCAGTAGTAAAATAAAAAAGAGAAAATAACTTTCAATTTATGTCTTCAACATTTTTTTGTACGTTATATGGTTTTCACGCAATTGGGAGTTGAAATATCGGAAATATCGGGAATTTTTGAAAAAAGTCCAGTCATGCACCATGACTTTAATGAAATCTACGTATTATTGGCTTATGATAATATACGAAAATTTTGATTTAAAATTTGGATAGGTGAAAAAAAAATTGGTACACAGGGGTATGGGGTACAAAAGTCAAAATAGTATATACCCTTCAAGATGCATGTCGTTGGAAAGCTCTTTAAGAGTACAGTAATTGTTGTTATGTACACTTTTGTCATATTTTCATATAAGGGGGGGGGGATAAAGTGGAAAAAACATGTTTTTATGCTATTTTTATGTGTTATTTGTTTTACCTCCCTCTTATATGAAGATATGACAAAAGTGTACAAAACAACAATTACTGTACTCTTAAAGAGCTTTCCAGCGGCATGCATCTTGAAGGGTATATACTATTTTGACTTTTGTACCCCGTACCCTATATACAATTTTTTTTTTCACCTATCCAAATTTTAAATCAAAATTTTCGTATATTATCATAAGCCAATAATACGTAGATTTCATTAAAGTCATGGTGCATGACTGGACTTTTTTCAAAAATTCCCGATATTTCAACTCCCATTTGCGTGAAAACCATATGACGTACAAAAAAATGTTAAAGACATAAATTGAAGGTTATTTTCTCTTTTTTATTTTACTACTGAACCACTTTTTGCGTGAATAGATTGCTTTGCAAGTTATAAGCTGAAAACCACAAATAAATATTTTTTTTTGATGATTTCTCATATTTACCGGGGGAAATTTTGTTGGACAAATTCAGATTCGTGTTCAGCACCCCAAGAAACATCAAATAAACCACTAAAATCAATTACACCAGAACTTTCCTCTTCAAACTACCATTTGACTGGACTAATGGTTCTTAAACAAAAACTATTAAAAAATTAAAGCATAAAGTATAAAATAAAAAATGAATATAGTCTATATTTACATTAATAGTAATAATACAATTTATTGTTTTGTATTATGATATTGTTCATTGTCGAAAACTATTTACAAATTAAGGCCTAATGAATGAAAAAAAATAATATTTTAAAATTAATATTGTCTATATTAAACTTTTTTTATAAATAAAACTTCTTGTTAAGTACAAATTACTACTAACAATGTTTTGTTTTATGATATGGTTCTTTAACAAAAACTATTAAAAAATTAAAGCATAAAGTATAAAATAAATAAAAAATTAATATAGTCTATATTTACATTAATTGTAATAATAAAATTTATTGTTTTGTTTTATGATATGGTTCATTATCAAAAACTATTAGCAAATTAAAGCCTAATGAATGAAAAAAAAAAAAAAAAAAAAAAAAAAAATGACATTATTTTAAAATTAATATTGTCTATATTAAAAAAATTTTTGTACATAAAACTTCTTGCTAAGTACAAATTACATCAAACATTGTTTTGTTTAATGATATGGTTCTTTATCAAAACTATGAAAAAATTAAAGCATAAAGTATAAAATAAAAAAAAAAATAAAAAATTAATATAGTCTATATTTACATTAATTGTAATAATAAAATTTATTGTTTTGTTTTATGATATGGTTCATTATCAAAAACTTTTAACTAATTAAGGCCTAATAAATGAAAAAAACAAAAATTAATATTGTCTATATTAAAAATTTTTGTGTACTTAAAACTTACTGATAAGTACAAATTACATTTATTGTAGTAATGAAATTTATTAGTCCACATAATATTATAAGTCCGCATTGCTTTTATGTGCAATATTTCACCTCCACTTGAGGCATCTTCAAGCCTTTAATTTTGTTTTCTCGTTTTATTAATAATTTGCTAATCCTATCGATTTCTATTTAAAAACAGGTCTCCTGCAAGCTGTGTATATCCACATTGTCATTAATTTATTATTAATATGCGTCAAAAAAACTCTTTAATTAATCATTTTCTCGTTAAGAAAACATGTTATTTGCAAAGATAAGAGCTCTTATCAATAAAAAGTTTGCAAATAACATGTTTTCTTAACGAGAAAATGATTAATTAAATAGTTTTCAGTTTTTTTTAAGCATATTAATAATAAATTAATGACAATGTGGATATACACAGCTTGCAGGAGACCTGTTTTTAAATAGAAATCAATAGAATTAGCAAATTATTAATTAAACGAGAAAACAAAATTAAAGGCCTGAAGATGCCCCAAGAGGAGGTGAAATATGGCACATAAAAGCAATGCGGACTTCTTTATTAAATACCCTATAGACCTTGTACAAAAAAATGTAAAGATTTTAAAATAAAGGGTAAAGGACTAGGATGATGTATATATTTAATATTATTCTTTTCAACATCAAAATGACTAATAGCATTAAAGTTCTTCAATAATTACTTGAATACACTTAGAATTAATTTACATTTAATATTAATTTTAAAATTTTAAGAGTAAGGGTAAGTGAAGTAATCAGGTAACTCTTGACAATGCAGTCATACATTTTCATAGTAACTATTTACAAACATGTTGACAGGATGTACATATTTGAGTAAAAAGAGCATTAGTTACACAACAGTCCTATATATGTAAAAACTACTAATTACACCAAGCTTTGATTTATGTCATAATTGTAACTTTTAATGAAGTACAAGTATTGTGAAAAATTGTACTCAATGACAACCTGAACTTAAACAATAAACAAAGTCAAACACTTACATAATTGTTGTCTAATGGGTCTGGTTTTGGCGAGGGCGGGCTGGACAGCGGGGAAGAACAAATGTTGGTATCCAATGATTGTCGGGATCGCTTTAGAGGTGCCAAGGGCATTACACTTTTCTCCGGGATATGAGTTTGTAAATTTGAATAAATGTCATTATTATTATTGTCATTTAAAGTAGAGTCTGATGCAACAAAATTACTGGTGTAACTTTCGTTTAAAGCCTCTAATGCCCGGAACCCGAAATCATCCCTGTCATCATTAACCGGCTCAGTAGGAGTTGCTGATGTCGTCGCACCCTGCAACATTATTGAAATCAAGTATTAACAAATTATAATAAGCAAACAATAAACAATCGAGGGAAAGCTAAGTAGGGAAGAAATATATTTAGATATCAATAAATAATGTACAAGCAATAACATAACAATAAAAAATAATCAAAGAATTTAAATATACCAAAATTATAACATATTAAACATTATTAATTACAACATATTAAAAAATAACACATTTTTGCTCTATTCTTTTGATTTTTTAAGTTTATGTACTTAGTAAGTTGTAAAAATTCTTTGTTACAATTTCGGTATATTTATATTACAAATTAACTCCATGTCGGATTTAAACTTAAATCCAGCTATTAATAATCTTTAATGAACTAATACTTTTAGCTAAAAGTGAAAAATTGCCTCTGTTTTAACGATTCTTTTCCTTTTTCCTATTATGGGTAAAAAAAAAAAAAATTCACTTTGTAACTTCGTACTGACAAAACATTATTTAGTGGTTTATATTTTTGTTACTATTCCGATGATAAACAAAACAACGTTAATTGTAGAATACGAATATGGAATAAGAAAAAAACAAAAAAACATTTACTTACAGGAAATCTATTTTCAATAGCGTGGTCTTGGTCGAGTTTCCACGGTTCCCAGTTTTTCATAAATGTCAACCTTGGCCCAACTTTCGGAATTAAGCACGCTAGCAAATCTGGAGTTAAAGACTTGAGAGTGTGGAAGTTCACTTCGTTATCTGCACTTAAAAAAAAAAAAAGATACTGAATACATTTAACTAGTGAAATAATGGGCTGGGAGGCACTAGGAGCTATGTATTAAACTTATTACAAATTCACAACAAGGTGAATCCTTGTTCGGGTAAAAAATAATAATAATTTACATTAGTTTCCTTCTAGGCCAGTGGTTCTTAACCGGGGGGGGGGGGGGGGGGGCCGCGGCCCCCCAGGGGTTCTTGGAAGGTATTTAGGTACAATATGTATTATATTAGGAGATTTTATGGGGGCCGTGGTTACCAAAAGGTTAAGAACCACTGTTCTAGGCAACGTATGTATACTACTACTAGAAATGTATACTACTTTAAGACTAACTATACGTAATATTTACGTGGTGACTTAATGAAAAATAATTGTCAATCCTCACTAACGCATCGGGTAAAACTGAATTGAGTTTGTAATCGGGAAGGTATAGACGAAGCACTGCTAGAGGGTGGAGATTGTGTGGTTTACAGTTTTTCTGTGATTCACATTTAACTAAAACTGTACGTAATTTATACGTACATTTAGCTTTCTAAGGTTATGAGTAGAATTATTTCTATTATACTCCCTCTCTCCAAGAAGTCTCCTCGCGTGTATGCATGTAAATGTACCTTATACGGTACTTCCTTACATTGCAAATCTTAAATTTAAATTAAAATTAGGTATTTATTTAATTTGTCTAAATATTAAATTATTTTCATAACCGTTGATTTATTTTATAATTAAATTTAACTTAATTAACATGTTACATAAGAGGCTTCTTGAAGTTAATAAAGATAGAATAAATTATTAAATGAACAAGCAGAAAATAAAAGTTGTACTTACCAATAAATACTTGGACGTATTCTTGAAGGCCCCATGAAATTAATAACCTAGAGACGTATGCATCTCCACAACTTGCATCGCTACTCGATGTCATGTTGTACATTTTTAACACTCACTTTTTCAATATATAACGATAGTATTATGAACAACTCAATTTGAAAAAAATATAAAAAAAAGACTGAAAAACTTTCATAGATAATTATAGAAGAGAGAGATGTACACTTCGCCACAGCTACACCGGTATTGTTGTAAGATTAAGATGGCGAGGGCAAGGGTACTGTGTAGAGGGTACTGAGAGGTGAGGGAAAAAAGCTTGGAAACCTCCCCACCCTCGAAAAAAAGGCTAGTACAAACTGTTCTAACCCCCTTCTCTCGCGTGATTGTACCCTTCGACTCCTGCTTCAAAAACGTGATTATGTTTTTTCCTTGTATTCAGGTACAAAACCGCGATGAAATACAAAACAGACATGACACTTGTTAGGGTTGTACTTTTCACAATAGACCTGCTATTTTAACAGAAACAACTTTCTTCTTAACACTAAATACTTTTTATACAAGAATTTTACCTGGTACCCGGGCTTCTTTTCAGACATCACAACTTCTTTACACAACTTAACCGGATATATTACAAATAATGCAAGGAAATACTGGCATCAATGCGTCCCCAAGCTACACGAGGAATCTACGTTTTGCTGTGTGTGGGCACTTAAAAAGCGAAATACACTAATTTTCAAGGGCCCCTTCTGAACTTAAAACGAAATTTAAAAATAAAAAGACGGAGGTTTCTTGTAAATTTAATTCTGCACAAGTTAATCCCAATTTGTACACTCTACGACGATTATTGACGGCACAATGTAGGAAATAAAATTTTAAGATCTTAATATATTTTCACCACATTGAGCCTTACTTATTAGCCATGTGAAGAAAAAATTGGTTTCAAACTGTACAGAATTAAATGTGTAAGAGACCTGAAGTGTTAGATTTTTGTCATTTTGCTTAGAACCAATTATTTTTACATGTTAGTTGCTCCTTAACCGTTGTTATTGGAACGAAGTTCCTTATGGCACGTTCTGGAGCCCGGGAGTGAATCCAAAAAAAACGACCAAAATCACCGTCACATAAATAACCGTCACAAAATCACCGTCACGCAAAAACCGTCACGAAATCTACCGATGACGATAAATTGAGTAAAAGATCACTGAGTTAGTTGAAATTTGGTACAAATGTTCATTTTACCAATGCCCAGGCTGAGTTCGTTGAAAAATGTTATCCGCCCAAGCGTTCACGCGCCACGCTCGCGTGAACGTAAGCTTCAAAAAGACGGGAAAAAATGTTATTATGGAAGCCTGTTACTTGACTTGTTTATTTTGTTATATGTCAAAATGTCACTTGTTTTTGTAAACATCGAAAATATAATCACGGTCTTATTAAAAGTAAAATTGATCTGTGCTCACGCTTATTTCAATATATTAGGTATATTATTATAATACTGCGTATTTAATGCAAGAAAAAATTCTAACTTCATCTATTTAATAAAATATTTTAACTTCATCTAGACCAAAACCTTTTTTAATTTTTTTTTTTTAGTGAAACGAACACCGACACTATTATGAAGTGATATAGATCGCTAAATTTATTAAAGTGGACCCAAACGTTTAAAGCAAAGAAAACAACGTTCTTACCGATATCTAACGTTCTAACGTATAACGATTTTTATAAAACTTTTTACACATTGTCTAAAGTACAGTTGAAACAGGCATGAAACATTTCAACCGGATTCAAGCAGAAGCTTTAGAGTAGGGAAGAGATATATTTAATAATATTTTAAATTAATAGGCCGGGTAGGTAGAAAACAGTCGTATTTCAATCCAACATTCCTTTAACAAACATACTCCTTAACTATAAACTCATCATGATCAACTTTTTTCTTATATTCAATATATATTTATAGTAAGACGCTTGCTTTAATTATACAAATAATGATTTTCTTTTAATTTTACCTTAACTCTGCTAGGTACAAACAGTTCGTTACTTTTAATTTTGTCTCTTTTCTAACTCCGCCATGTATAAGTAGTTAGCAATGTGTACGTACTTAGCAGTGTTATTTTATAATTTATATTTAATGAAAAATGTAAGGAACTTCGTTCCTACCGGGTGTCCCGCGACACCACACGTATTTTTTTCATATGGTGAAGAATCAAGTTTGCAAGTGACAAAAACTTTTATATCTTTCATATACTTTCTTTAAATCCAATCACATTTCCACTTTTTAAATGTACAGATTAGAAAGAAAGTATTCCCAGTGGACTTAAATATGCTATCACTTGAATTCTTGAGAAGAAGAACTTGGTATCATTTCCATACTTAATTTGTAAGTACAAACTTTATGAGTTTGTTTGTTTGTCAAGCCCTTCTTTTTGTTAAGTCGAAGGAATTGAAGAAATAAGATCCTAAAATCACAATGTAGAGCACATTTTTCCTTAAAACGTAAAAGAGTGTCCCTTTTATCGTTTCATTTTAATTTGATGTTTGTTATTATTATTATTGTTACTTTGTTCTTGATTCAATTGTATTTTGTTTGAAATTTTACCAGGTTCTAGAGGCGTTTCCAATAACTTTTGTTAATAGAAACGCCACAAAAAATACGCCTTACAAATTTAAAATTACAGTAAAAATATCATAACAAATCTATCTATATATGTGTACTAAATTATGACACGTTATAGGAACAATATTCCTATAAGTTACTGTGGTTATATAAGACAAATATGGTAATTCACATTATACAAATAATCAGATTTACTATAGCGACCGTTGCTTATTAGGAAACGCTCATTCTAAGGAAAAGAAAATAATTATAAAAATAGTCTGCCAATTAGTGTGGCAGCTTCGTCGCATTCTACAACGTACTTAAATAATGTTTTATGCTTTTACAACCTTAAATTAAACTAGGCATCGCGTGGCTCTATCATTGAAGCGAGCGTATAGTGATAAATATGTATTGAATATTGAAAAAATAGATAATCATGAATCATGATGAGTTGATAGATAATGGGTATAGTAGTAGTACAGCGGCTAGTAGTAAGGGAACCACCCTACATTCTTACTATTCCTCTAACCACACTCCTTTTCAATTATTATAAAATGTATCTCTTTGCTACAAAAAAACTGCTGCATGTATAAAATTGAAATTTTGCATGCCTGTTCCAATTGTGCATTAGATAGTGTATATGAAGTTTTATTAAAATCGTTACGTTAGAACGTAAGATATCGGTAAAAAGGTTGTTTTATCTATTTTAAACGTTTAGGTCCGCTTTAACAGTTTTAGCGATCTTTATTAATTCATAGCGGTGTCGCTGTTGGTTTTAATAAAAAATGTTATTTCAAAAAAATGTTCGTCTCATCGAATAAGTGATGATAGAATTTTTTCCCGTCCTGAAATTCCAATTTTAAATTTGAAGCTCACGTTTACGCGAGCATTGCGCACGAACTCTTGGACGGACCACGCTGTCCAACGAACTTAGCCTGAGTATTAGTAAAAGGAACATGTATACCAAATTTCAACTAAATCGGTCAACTTTTACTCAAGTTATCGTCGGACACGTAAACGTTACTCACAGACAGACAGACAGACAGACAGACAAGATGCATATTTCGTTGAATGTAAGAAGCTCGCTTACGCTCGCTTCAATTAAAACCTTTGTTATAAATCTGGGGCTATCTGCGGGCCACTTCCGACTAACCACCCAAATATCATTCAAATCAGAAGAGTAGTTTTGAAGATATAGGTGTAAATAAATTTATATGTTTGTGCGTATGTGGACGAGAAACAAATGAGAGCTGGAGGTTGAAACCTATATTGGACCAGGACCCACAATGGACCAGTTATGACTTACTATCCAAATTTCATTTTAATCGGACGAGTAGTTTTTAAGATATGGCAGTTCGCAATAATTGAGTGACAGACACGGAACTACAAATGTTCCCTGATGTCAGAAACAGATTTGTGTCATGGAATTATTTAAATCGGAGATTTAACAATAATTATTCGTTCTTCAGAACAATCTCGTATAGCTTCCGTTACCTTCGGCAAGCTTGGAAGCAATAAATTGTTTACATTTTTGTAACATTTATATATTGTAATTATGTTACAATAAAAAATGATTATTATTAAAATCAATTTGTGAAAAAGTTATTTTTAGGAAAATAACTAACTTTCAATTAATGTCTAATTTCACTGTCATTATTTTTACTGCAATAAGTTAGTCTAAAACTTATATCAATACAAGCTTTCTAATGCTATTTCTGTTTCTAAAAAGAGGCCTCAGATTCAAATCCATCAGGACTTTACTTTTAATATGCTTTTATAAACAGCCAGCCCTATTTATGCTATAAAACAGAACTTATAACGGGGCCCTTACACTCTTAAACATGTTTGTCAATCCTTTAAATTCGCTAAAACCGAAACATAAAGATATCAAAAATCCTCCGATTTTTAGCACACTAACACCCCCCCCCCCCCCCCCCAAAAAAAAAAAAAAACAACATGTTGTTGGTCTCTATAACTGCGTACGTTTTACCTTATTATTCTTACTTTTCCTCAACTATGGTGGGAAAAGTATTATTTTAAATAAAGTGTTGCTTAAATTAAAGTATTATTTTAAATTATAAGTGTGTGCAAAAAAGGCATCCTATACTTATGTCAGTAAAAGGTAATAAATTCAATGCAGTATTACAGATTGCTTGGTTCTCATGGTGTCTCAGGTGTAAGCAGTGTAAACTACGTTACTAAAAGTGAAAGTTAATACGTCTCAAGTTAATATCTAAAACCCTCTTTAACTATTTTAAGAGATATTTTTGGAATTATTTTTACATTTCTTTGAAATAAAAAATAATATAATCCTTCTTTTCTGTAGTGTATTTATAAAAAAAAGGGAAAAGAAATTTAGAATTATTCCCCTAGTGCCCTAGATTAAACTTTTACTACTAAAGCAAGGATTAAGTCAAGGGTTTGTCTCCCCTGGGTACAGTAGATTTGGTTTTACCCTTACAGGTAAAACGTTGATTTCTTCACTCATGAAGATCTTTGAAAAACACATCAGGTCTAAAGTAATAAGTATACCATTATGAATTACTTAAAAAATATTTAACGGAAATTTACAATAATAATTATTATGAAACCTTACAAAAAAAATAAAAATAATAATAATAATGAGTCCTGTAAAGGGAGAAAATTGGTTATTGATTGTAGGTGTCTTACATGGAGAAAACCCAAAATGGTTGAAATTTGAAATAATGGATAATAAGATTGAGAAAAATTTTGAAGTTAACACACTGGCTGAGCTTACAAAATTACAGGAGGGAGAAGGATTATTCAGTTTCTAAACATGAAATATTTCCCTACCAGATACGAGCAATCTTGAAAAGCCTGAAAGAAATAGAAAAAGAAGTGACGGGATGAGTTTTTTACATTACATCCGGGCGTCCTAAGCTTTCCCGTGATTTGCCAGGGCAATATTTCATGCTACATCACTGAATAATACTTCTCCCTTCTGGTAAATTTGCAAATCAATACCTTACGGGCTAATTAATATTCAAGAACAGCAATTTTACAAACTCGTATTGCTCTTACCACGGACATACTGATTTTTCACTATTTCTAGTCAACCTGGCTTTACCAAATTGCAGGGAAACTTGCTGTTTGTACTACCATACCAGACTTGTGCTTATAAGTACCGACATATTTCTTATAAGTACCACCAGAGTTCATGTCTCCAGGCTTTTTAGGAAAGCAATTCTCCAAATTGTAATTAAACCGGCCGGAAGGTTGAAATATTACCAATCTCATGCTATTTTTTTAAAAAATCCTTGATTTATGAACTAATTCGAGGCTTTTTGAAAATGCCATTCCATTACGTGCTCTCTCCAAAAAAAAATTTCTCTCAGTGCAGGGGTACGGGGTACAAATGTCAAAGTAATGAAACTTTTAATGATGCATATCGTTGAAAAGCTCTTTAAAAGTACAGTAATTGTTGTTATGTACAGTTTTGTCATATTTTCATTTAGGAGGGGGTAAAATGGAAAAATATGTATAACTACATCTTATATAAATGAAGAGTGTCTATGAGTGTCTTTTATCTTATATAATATAAATGAAGTGTCTATGAGTGTACTGCTTACATGAGATTATAAAGTTAAAATGTTGGTACACAGGAGTACGGGGTACAAATTAGGGTTGGGACATCGATAGGCAAACATCGATGTTTTCGATACATCGACATCGAAAGAACAAACATCGATGTTAACCAAAACATCGAAAGAAAACATCGATGTTTTCGATACATCGACATCGGTCCTCCAACCTGACGAGCATAAAAAAAAAAAAAAAAAAGGTCACCACTTTCAAAAAATCTCTCCTTTTCGTCCCCCATTTTCGTTGTCGTCCATTTTTGAGGGTGCGATCTATCAATAACATCGATCTTTTCGATGTTGACCGATACATCGAAAGATCTTTCGATACATCGACATCGATGTCCCAACCCTAGTACAAATGTCAAAGTAATTGATAGGTACCCTTTATGATGCATATCGTTGAAAGGCTCTTTAAGAGAAAAGTAATTGTAATGTACGTTTTTGTCATTATTTTCATTTAGGAGAGGGGTAAAAAGGAAATGTCAACGTAAGTGTGTGTGCACGCGCGCGCGAACGGGCGCGTGTGTGTGTGTTCTTTATTCAAATCTACCGTTTTATTCCAATTTCAATGAAAATTTGCACACTTGACCTTCAAAGCAAGGGGAAAAGGGGAAGGTCACTGACTTCATGCATTTTCGAAATTTTGATTTTCGGTACACAGGGGTACGGGGTACAAATGTCAAAGTAATTGAGCCCAGACCGATCTTCAAAAGTTAGGAAGTTAATACTTGAGAAAGAGCTCTTATTTTGGATGTAAGCATATATATTAATAAAAGATAATTCCAATTTCAACCAAGGGATGTAAAATGACACGGGGAGAGGGGTACAGAAGGAAAATACCACTGCTTTTCCTTTTTAAAAATTTCGTCGGAATGAATTACTAATTTGGGATATTAGCAAATTATCTTATTAAAGGGGAGGGGGTATAGAAATAAGGGGGAGGGATAGAATCTAGATATTCTCGCTTTGTAAAATAATTTAAATGTTTCTTGATATTAGTTTATAAATCCATTAAATTGAAAATAAAACACCCCGTAGCGAAGCACGGGTATTCAGCTAGTATATATATATGTATGTATATATATATATATATATATATATATATATATATATATATATATATATATATATATATATATATATATATATATATATATATATATATATATATATATATATATATATATATATATATATATATATATATATATATATATATATATATATATATATATATATATATATATATATAAAGAAAGAGAGAGAGAAGAAAGAAAGAAGTTATATAGTATAAGATAAACGTAAGGGGAAAGCCAAGATGTGGAAAAGGCCTTATCTATAACAAGAAAATACATAACAATGAGAAATCAGTAACAAAAGAAGGGGAAAAAATATTAATAAAGGAAAAAGGACTTTTTTAGGGCTAGGGACAGAGGGTTCTGACAGGATAGAGTGGGAGAAATATCCGGCCAACTGTAAGGGGGGATCCAAGAGGGATTAGTAATATAAAGAATCTTCCAGTTCTTCCATCTGGAGATTATTTACTTGGTAATTAATTTCACAACAAAGGTAATAGAGTAGTTGAGGCATTTTGTTAGAAAAAATAACCATTTCATGGAAAAACCAACCATGGATGTGTTTTTGGGCATTGAATCTACATACCGATATTTCAATGTGTTCAATTCGGATTGAATCCTGATTTTGGATTTAACAAGGTAGGTGTTTCCATGAGTGGTATTGAATCCGTGTTCAATACGAAATAAAAAAAACAAACTTTTCCTTGGTTACTTTGGGTAAAGGTTATAAATAATTTTGTAACCTTCACCTTTTATAACCATGTTTTTGACATGGTTACCATGGAAATACGTATTGACAGATTTGACTACAGTTTCTACAAAAATACGCTAGGTGCGTTCACTCCCACGCCATGTCAGGATCGAGTTCAGGTGTTTCCATGCAACTCGATCCAGATACGATCCCAGAATTTAGTGTATCGTATCAGGATGGGTATTGTATTTAATCCGAATTGAATTAGGTTTCCATGGACATTTTGGATCCAAATAACTGTAAAAACGAGAGGGGAGCCAATGAGAGCTCGAGAGTTTGGAGGGTAGTAGGACGGACCAACTAGGCAAACAAAAATATTACTAGATAACCTTAAGATAACCGCCAGTAGTTTTAATTTTTCCCTCGAAAAAAAGATCTAGAGATGTTAAGTATAAAGACGTTGAGTAAGCAGTTCTATAATGGGTGAAAATGGTACAGAATTGGAAAATTTTCCATTTTCAGGACCCCTCATTTTTAGGTTTCGTTGGTAAAACCAAAAAAAAAGAAACTGAAGTTACGTTCCTGTGTCTGTCTCTCTGTACGGTTCCAACAACTTTTGAATCAAAAGAGATAAAAACATAAAACTTTCCAGAATTAAAGATCATTTTCGCGCTCACAGGAAAAATATATCGAACTCAAAATTATCAGCTGTTCAAATCCAAAATGGCGTATAATTCATGTCACTAGATTTTTTTATTTTTTATTTTGAGTGGGGTATCAAATGAAAGGTATTGAAGAATAGATAACAAAAATATATACCACTTGTGGAAAGTGTTTAATTTTTCATGCCATTTTGACAAAAAACATCAAAATTTTGTCGTGTCCCCTCCCCCTTATACTAATAAATTTCATGCTTACAATACCAACGAAACCTTTTTTACGTGAGACTTCACGCAAAACCAATTTTTTTTTCTTTAAAACATTTCTATATCGCGAAATTCTTTCTCGAATCATCAATTTCGTTATAAGGAGACTACTAATACAATTTGTACAACGACTTTATTTACGACTGTACATTTTTTCCCCCTCACAACATAGTACACATATAAGCCCTTTGATTGGCTATCTTCCGCTGTCTTTTATTACTAACTTAAAGACACTCATATACAAATTATTTTTATTTTTATTATTGTTATACTAGCCATAGAACACAAAGAATCAAGAAAAATACTAATTTTGTAAAATTTATTGTTGAATAGATAACAACCGTTCAAATAGCAATAATAATAATATACATATTTTTATTACATTATATTGTTATTAGGGTCCGTAGGCTAAACCAATGACCCTCATTATTTCCTGCGTTTGTCCGTCTGTCAGTTTTAAAGAAAAAATAGGGAAGCCCCAAAAAATTAATAAAAAAACAAACAAAGGGTTAAACAAAGTATTCAATTTAGAGCATTAGGATTTTAAAATGATTGTGTGTCTGTCTGTCTAACGATAACTATGGCGTAAAAATTGACTGGTTTGAACGAAATTTGGCACACAGTTGCATCTCAGCATATGTGACAACTGCATCATTTTTGGAAATTTTATATATATGTATATATATTTTAGATGGCGGCCAATATGGAGGATGACAAAAAAAAAGGTTTGTCAGTATGACATGTTATACGTTGTTTTAAAGGTCTTGTAGAGTAGGAAAAGAATATGCAACTATTAAAATTTCACACTAAATGTTTTCAAGATGGCAGCCAATACGGCGGGCGACCAAAAAAAATTTTTAGTCAACATGACATGTTATTCATCAATTTAAAGGTCTTGAAGTGTAGACTATTATTAAATATACTCGTATTATTTCAATTTTTGCCGGCATTTTTAAACAAACGTGGTTGAAATGAAAATGTTGAAAAACGTTTATGCTTATATGACATGTTGCATAACATTTTAAAGCTATTGATATGAGTAGAGAAAGAAAATGTACATATTTCGACAATATTTTCAAAAATGTCCGAAAACCCAAAAATAAATTAATGGTTTTTAAGTGATATTTCATATTGTATATCAAATGTAAGGTCTTTTTTGTGCAGGTAATAATTATTATTGCCCTACACATCCTAAATACGCGTGTTCAGAATGCAACGCATCGCTACTTAATTCCAGTTTTGACAAATAAAAAACGCGATTTGACTGATTTCAAGTTAGGAAAAAGTGGTTTTTCCCAAAGAAATTTTGGTGTAGTTCTATAGCTATCATTAAGTTTTAGGTCTTCCGGTGGTGACCACGTCACGTTCGATATGTTTTCCGACGTTTTGCTTCCTATGCCGGAGGCATCTTTAGGGTGTATATGTTGTTCTGAGCTAGGGACCAAGTGGACTGGCTATAGAACTGTCCCTCACTCGCAGAACAACATGTAACATCCCTGAAGATGCCTGCATAGGAGGCGAAACGTCGGAAAACACATTTAACATGACGCGGTCACCACAAAAAGACTTAAAACTTAATAATGACATCAACCGCGGAAGCCAACGCACAAAGATAGTTTTGACTATAATCAATAATTATGCTAAACACACACACACACACACACACACACACACATATATACATATATATATATATATATATATATATATATATATATATATATAAATATATATATATATATATATAAACATTTCTTAAGAAACTGAACCACATAACTTGGTGTTATGACAGAGCTTTTAAACAAATTCATTGAAAAACAGTGACAGTTGAAAAAAATTATAATTATTTTGAAGGACAGTAGTACTATATTAAGAACAATAATTCAAGAGGGAACACTTCCAACATGCATTGACAGTAAGAATTATGCTATAAATGAAAGATTAGTAAAATGAAGATATGAAAGATATTATTCAATGTAAATACTGACAATATTTGATAGATACGCATTTCTTTTACGAGGAAATAACTTCTTATATTTGTACTATAAAATTCATAAGCCAAACAAGCTCATAAGTTATTTTCTAGGTGAAATTAAATTATTTTAATTTTCATTGCAAATTCTGAACTGATATACTAGGCATTGCGTGGCTCTATCATTGAAGCGAGCGTATTGCAATAAAAGACTGAATATTGAAATTGTTAATCATGATGATTGTCATAGTTGAAGATAAGTGGAAGAGGGCAGTCAGGGGTAGAGTGGGGGTACTCGGTACGTACAAAGCATTACTTCCTAAACAAACCTACACTCAATACGACTATAAGAATTTTAACCACCCGTAATAGCTTTTAACTAATATTATAAATGTATCACTTCATTACTCAAATACTACTGCTTGTATCAAGTTGAAATTTTACATACTTGTTTTAATTGTACTTTAGACGATGTACATGAAGTTTTCTTAAAATCGTTACGTTAGAACGTAAGATATCGGTAAAAAGGTTGATTTCTCTATTTTAAACGTTTAGGTCCGCTTTAATAGTTTTAGCGATCTTTATTAATTCATAGCAGTGTCGTTGTTGGTTTTACTAAAAAATGTTATTCGAAAAAAATGTTCGTCTCATCGAATTGGTGATGATAGAATTTTTTCCCGTCCTGAAATTCCAATTTTAAATTTGAAGCTCACGTTTACGCGAGCATTGCGTGCGAACTCTTGGACGGATCACGCTGTCCAACGAACTTAGCCTGAGTATTTGTAAGAGGATCATGTATACGAAATTTCAACTAAATCGGTCAACTTTTACTCAAGTTATCGTCACACGCGTAAACGTTACTGACAGACAGACAGACAGACAAGATGCATAGTTTGTTGAATGTACGAAGCTCGCTTACGCTCGCTTCAATTATGAATAGAATTTAACTGACATCTAACAACCTAATTAAAAGTTTATGTGAGACACACTACACAAAATATATATACCTTTAACATTACCTGTGGTTATCAATACCTCTTAACAAGCACATTCACTGATGTATGTTATGAACATAATTAAGAACAGTATATGTTTAACGCAAATCTTTAAATTATAAACTTAAAAATAATTTAATAACTCTTTATGATTGTACTAAAACCTAGGTTTTCCAAGATTTCATCATGATCAAGTTATATAGGTATCTTCCATTGATGATTTAATAGTGTGTTGGGGCATCTATACAGAAGTAACTCCTGTTCCAGTGATGTGATTAAATCATAGAAGTAGGATAAGAGATAAGACTGTGATCGAGGAGATAGAGGTGATCAAGCATGTGTTGAGCAATGAATGTCAATATAATGGTGTGGTAAGGAAAAAGGTGCAGATTGAGGCACCGCACACTAACTAACTAACTAATACCGGGGCCGAATAGCCCGTGGAGAGCCTGCCAAAGGTCTTATGCAAATATGAGGAGCCTACTAGTATCAAATAGTAGCCTAGTAGTATCAAAGACGGACAATCGACATTTTTTCCGAAATTCAGTTATCGATTGTTTCTTATAGATTTTTGGCTGAAAAACGACCAGAGAAGGGGTCAAAATTATATAATATTTGTAGTTTTGTTTCAAATACGGACAAGTCAACACACGTTTTGCTTCAAAAGTGGACATAACCGAAACAGCCAATCAAGAGGCTGCATTTTACTAACTCGTTCCTATGATGCACTGCGGGCTTTAGCATCTGAATACCTACTCCTACCATTTTGTCATACATGTTTAGAAAAATGATGCCCTGAGGGGAAATCGAGAAATCAATTTTAGCTCTAAGTTTGGGGGCACTACTCCCTAAGAACTCTGAAAAAACGTGAAAAAAATTATTTCTTCAATATTATTATTCTAACCATTATTTTCAACGTCATTTTGCTTCAAAAACGGACAAAACCTTGTTTTTGTTTCAAAAGCAGACAACTCCACTTTTTAACTCCATTTAGCAGCTAAGTTATCAAAGAAATTCACGTTTTCAGTACTTCTAACTAGTTTTGAGTCTATTAAGAATCTACAGAAAAAAAATCATTGCTCTAGCACCTGTAGAATTTGAGCTACAGTTTTTCGGCTCTCCTGTAAAATTTTGAAATGTGCTCTTGTCCGTCTTTGATACTAAGCTCCTCATATATATGTAAAGAATTACAGGGGGGTAGTAACAGTAGATAGAGGTGAACAAGCATGTGTTGACCAATGAATGTCAATATAGTGGTGTAGTAAGGAAAAAGGTGCAGATTGAGGCACTGCACACTAACTAACTAACCTACTAATTCCGAGGGGTAATAGCCTGTGGAGAGCCAAGGCCTGCCAAAGGTCTTATGCAACTATTTATATGTAATGAATTACACGGGGTTAGTAAGAGTAGATAGAGGTGAACAAGCATGTGTTGAGCAATGAATGTCAATATAGTGGGTTGGTAAGGAAAAAGGTGCGGATTGAGGCACCGCACACTAACTAACCTACTAATTCCGAGGGGTAATAGCCCGTGGAGAGCCAAGGCCTGCCAAAGGTCTTATGCAACTATTTATATGTAATGAATTACACGGGGTTAGTAAGAATAGATAGAAATGAACAAGCATGTGTTGAGCAATGAATGTCAATATAGTGGTGTGGTAAGAAAAAAGGTGCAGATTGAGGCACCGAACACTAACTAACCTACTAATTCCGAGGGGTAATAGCCCGTGGAGAGCCAAGGCCTGCCAAAGGTCTTATGCAACTATTTATATGTAATGAATTACACGGGGTTAGTAAGAATAGATAGAAATGAACAAGCATGTGTTGAGCAATGAATGTCAATATAGTGGTGTGGTAAGAAAAAAGGTGCAGATTGAGGCACCGAACACTAACTAACCTACTAATTCCGAGGGGTAATAGCCCGTGGAGAGCCAAGGCCTGCCAAAGGTCTTATGCAACTATTTATATGTAATGAATTACACGGGGTTAGTAAGAATAGATAGAAATGAACAAGCATGTGTTGAGCAATGAATGTCAATATAGTGGTGTGGTAAGAAAAAAGGTGCGGATTGAGGCACTGCACACTAACTAACTAATCTACTAATTCCGAGGGGTAATAGCCTGTGGAGAGCCAAGGCCTGCCAAAGGTCTTATGCAACTATTTATATGTAATGAATTACACGGGGTTAGTAAGAATAGATAGAAATGAACAAGCATGTGTTGAGCAATGAATGTCAATATAGTGGTGTGGTAAGAAAAAAGGTGCAGATTGAGGCACCGAACACTAACTAACCTACTAATTCCGAGGGGTAATAGCCCGTGGAGAGCCAAGGCCTGACAAAGGTCTTATGCAACTATACATGTAATGGATAACTCGGGGTTAGTGTGGCTTTAACAGCTATATAAACATAACTTTTGGCATACGCAACTAGACTTCACACCAAGCAGTGTGAAACAAAATCATGCGCATTACATAGAGGTCAGGCCTCACTTCATCGCATTCCCTTATCTACTCCTTCATTTCTACCGCAGTATAATTAGTTACAAATGAAGTTTATAAGCAATATTAGTGATTTAGACTGTACTAGGTTATACCACTATCTAATCATTAGTAATGTTTCCTAAACTGAGATAAGATAAATATGAGACGATGGGTCATTATTTACTTAGGATTTTCAATTGAAATTCAGATTATTACTACTCATGGATTCTGTTCCTGATTTTTCTGAAAATATAATAAAAAATAACTAATGTAGAGCTGATATAACAACATATAAACTCATCTTACTTAATAATCAAATTGAATTTTTTTTAAAAAAACACAAGCAGGTCATAAAAAATATAAAATAAACACATTTCAAAAACATTGCAACAACATACCAGTAGGTTGACATTTGTGACAATAGGCCCATGACACAGGATGAGTTTAACGATGGGCATATTGCCAGTCCAAGCAGCCAGATGAAGGGGAGAGCAACCCTTAGCATCCAGGAGGTTCGGCGATGCCTCATATGACAACAAAAGTTGAACAACATCTCTGTAACAGAACGGAGTTTTTTAAGTAAAAAACATCTCTCTTATACCTAACAGTGTTTAAAATAAGACTTAGAGGATGCAATTGAAAATATTTTTTTATTTATTATTGAATATTGCTACTACTATCACAGTTTTAACATGTTATAAGGTATAATGATACTTGATATTAATGGCTTGATTAAATTAACATAAAATGTATAAGACTCCTGTCCAGTGACAGAGTGTACTGACTTTGCATAAATACTTTAAATTAACAATTGAGGTCTTGTACCAGGCCATTGTTGCTTCAGGTGCCTGAGAATATTGAGATAAGCATAAATAACTTACAATATATTAAGAATCTTTAACGATACTTACTCGTGACCATTAAGTGCTGCATGGTGCAGGGAAGAGTAACCACTAGCATCTTGGACATTAGCTCCTGGTCCTCTTCTCAAACTAAAACAGAAGAATGCACAAATGATTAGTAGAGTAAGAAGACAAATATCTTAAAAGATTTCCAAAAAATCTAGGGACTCTTAAATAAGTGTATTATTCGCAAAACAAAATTATCCTAAACAAGTAGCTGTAAATTACTTTACCTCCAGCAGGGAGAAAAAGTGAACTTTCCTCCCTAGTTTACAGGGAGGGAAGTTACTCATTGCATCCGGTCGGGTTAAACAGGGAGTAATAAAAAATAAGGGAATCATGAACTTTCATGATTCCCGCCAGTGTTGCCCTAGATAAAGCACAAGTAAATAAGGTTGGTGCTAATACACATTTCATTTACTAACTTTTGTTTATTGTCTAAATCTATAATGTCATCTTCATGCATGTTATGTAACCTCCACAACGGTTGCCATCAGTAAAACAAACAAACAAGTTACAAGTGAAATTATAATTTCTAAATGTAGATAAACTAATCCATTTGTAAAAACATCAGTTGTCAATACCATTCAATACACGACAGCTTCCAACTGATTCTCTCATTTAATTTTAGCATTGAAATTCAAATAATTACACTTATTAATTAAACTAATTTAGAGAATTGTTAATATTATATCTAACTTTTTTTCTTTTTTTTAAATAAATATAAAAATATGTATTTTTTGTTGAATAAAAACATTTAAAATTAAAATATTTCCATATTTTTTTCTACCTTCTGGAGGTAAAATCTTGTACGTACCTCGGGAGTAAAAATCACTTGCACCCTCGCAATAATTAACTCCCTCGTCTTTGCCTAGGGAGTGAACGTTATGGTTCCCTCGGCTTCACCTCAACCAACTTCATCGCTCAGTCAGGGTGCAATCACTTACTTTACTCCTTTGGTGCGTAAATAACTTCTTAACCGATTCAAAACCTAATTCAGGAACGTGCCTTTCCTGCGGTTTTAAATAATACTAAAAGAGGTTACATGATTTAATAATACATTTTTAGGAATTTGTTGTATTGATTCTCTGTGGATACAAACGCCACTTGGCTAGCGAACCCTTGCAAGAGGGTTCGACCAAAGACACAAAGAAAAGAGCGGCAGAGTGCAAGGAAGGTGTGCTTAGATCTATTGAGGATCTAAACATCAGGAGCCTTAGCACAACATGGAACCACAATGGATCAGTGGATCTCAACGTGTTGAATAGGTTGTCAGATATGCCCCCCAAAAATGTACAGTGACTAACTTCTACTTCATTAGCAAATAAAAGTTAGGTGCAACAAAAGCAATGAGCCATATAATTACAGCAGTGGTATGAAAATTGGGTTCTCGGTACTATATATGTATGTCATTACATGAGCATTAGCTGCTCATGCTCATGCACATTAGCTCATTAGCTGCTGTCACCTTCACCTGTCATGCTGGAAGCTCGGAGTTCGATTCCTGACTCCGGCAAGATGCCCCATGTGTGGTGCAACACACAAACCCCCCTTTAGCAGGCCTGACCCTACATGGGCTGTCACACCACAGAGTTAGTTAGTTATGTGACAAGTCACTTCAAAATCATGAGTTTAATCTATTAAATCATTCTAATTTATTAAAAGTTTGACTAAGTTATTCAAGGTTTCAGGAAACTTCAGTTGTACTTAATTTAATCTAATATGATAGAATTTGCTAACACTTCACTTTTTCCAATCTTATATATTTATCAAATCAATTTTTACTTTCTCATACACACGCAAAAATTTTATTTTGATAGATATACACATTTTGAGGTCACAGTTTAAACAAGAAGGTATCTATTAATAATATTGATAGTTTCTATTAACGATTATCAGTTGACTAACACTCAGAGGAAAAACTGATAGGTTTATTGACTAAAAGCCAACAATACATGCGTTTAATACCGATACTGATTTTTACCACCTCGGTCGATCACTGTAATTTAACTGAAGATACTAAAAGATGATTTGACTAATGTGGTCGAAACAACTCTTTATTTGACTAGAGCGATATTTTTTTTTAAATCATAAAAATTATCAATTTCAATCTTGGCATTTAATTCATTTTGAGTTACCTCATAATAAATAATTAAATATAGACCATATGCAACCTGGTTTTGATAAGATAGATATATCCATTTATCACCTAATCATCTATATATATAAAACTAAGAGTGACAGTGACTGACTGATCAAAAATTCTCCTACTTCCCATTGACATAGAGATTTGAAATTTGGTACATAGATAGAGTGTACCATAAACAGAAAAGTGCGGCCATTTTGATTGAGATATATGTCTGCCATATTGAATTATAGCCGCCATCTTGGATTTATTTATCAGTAATTCTCCTACTTCCCATTGACATAGAGATCTGAAATTTGGTACATAGATAGAGTGTACCATAAATAGAAAAGTAAGGCCATTTTTATTTGGATATATGGCCGCCATATTGAATTATAGCCCCCATCTTGGATTTATTCACATTCTATTATCTCAGCTTCCAGTGGACTTAGAGATCTAAAATTTGGTACATAGACTTGTGGTAGCTAAAGAAGAAAATTAAAGGTACCTTCACTTCAACATATAGTCACCATATTGAATTACAACCACCATCTTGGATTTAATAACTCTCTATTATCTCAGCTTCCAGTGGACCTAGGAGGAGACTCGTCCAAGTGAAAGATTTATTAAAGGTAAATCAAGATTTACCTATAAAAAATCTTTCACTTTGACAAGTCTTGAATCACAAACTTCGTTACATGCAATTTCGTTTCATCCAAGCCAATTTACTCTACCGTGCCTAAAGAAGTTCCACATAAAAAAATAAATCTAAGTTAAACATAAAAACAGCATCATTCAACCTTCTAATAAAATGAGCACTGCATTAAACTCAAATTGAAAAATTGGTCAGTTAACTGTGAGAAAACCACAATTAGCTAATATTTACCACACAGTCAGGACATGGGTTGTTTAGGGCATATCTACACAGAATTGGAGAAGCTGTTAATCCAAGCTGCCACAGCAGTTAATCCACTGTGGAGGTGAGAACTACAATGCCTTCTTTAACTTGTATTAGCTGGAATGAGGAAAAGCAGCGCCTGACAGGTTGTAGGATATATAACCCCAGAAGACCTCATAAATGTAACCTCATACTAACAAGCAAAGAAAACATGGACATGTGTAACTTTCTCCACAGAGATAGTACTGTGGCAGAAGAGAGCAGCTGAAGAGTGATTACAACAGCCACATTATATGAGCAAGAAAAACAGTGTAATTAACAGTATCTGTTTTCAGTAATTACAAATTTAATCATTGATCTTAAGATTATCATTTAAATAACAAGTGGGTAACATCAATGATTAATATATTTTCAATATTTTAAGGGTGAATTGACGAGAATCAGTAAGATTCAAATACAAGAATTTGAAGGAGAGAACTGAAATGGAAGGAGGGAGGAAAAAAAAGGAACTGAAGAAGGAGGGACTGAAATATCACAGAAGTGAGGCTTATAATTTCTTTAATAGAACATACTAAAATCTACTAATTTATTAAGAAAAGCGAAGACAGGTTAGAAAAGCCTAAAGAAAATAATAAAAAAGATGCTGCTACATAGGCCATTATAGAAGGTGCCACCACAATTTAATGCGAGAACGGTACCGTGCCGGACTCTACATGGAATAGAGTGCGGTTTTTTCAGTCAACACACACACTACCTCTTAAGAGGTATTCTTAACAGGAAGTCTGCCAAACGGATTTTTTCCCTCACCCTATATCAAATACACATATCGATGGCTAAGAAGTGATTCCTCGTATCTTGAAAATGTCAGGTTTACAGGAGTAACAAAAAAATATCTTAAAAAAAAAAAAAAAAAATGTACTATAAATGACTAAGTTTTTTTCGTGTTTTATAAATTTGTATAACATGTAACCCTTCTGAAACATTGGTAACTATCAAATTATAACAGTTCATAAAATAATGTAGTTACGAGGTCTCACTATGTCACTTCTTTAATAATGTGCAACACATAAGAGGTCTCATTTACGAATTAGCAGCTCAATTATGAGATGTCACAACTAACCTTCACCAAAATACATACACCAGAAACACATACGAGATGCACTTACACCTGTCTATCGTAATTACAAGCTATCACATAACAAATAGTTAGCAAATCTGATGCAAGATGTCACGAATGCCCATTTTTTTTCACTTACGAGATCTCGCAAGTACTTGCAGACAAGCCTCCCAAGGCCAATATAATGAAAACCTCAAAATCACCATTTTAGTAGTTTTACGAGTTAACACTTCTTAGCCATCGATATCTGTCATATTGGTAAGTTGAACAAAAAAAATGAAGTTAATTGCCAAAGAGATCAATAATTGCCATTGCTCGATTTTTCCATTTGAAGATAGCAGGCTTTAATAAGATTTGTGCAAAAATATACAAAACATTATCTTTAGTCGCAAGAAATGGACTTATGTAAAAATTAGGCAACAATTGGATTACAAGACCTAGTACGGATAAAAATGATTTTTTTTTACTACACAAAAAATAATATACATATTACGTACTTTCAGAATTATGTCCCTTAGTCTAAGTTCATTATCAAAGGGGATACATTCTGAATTTAATAGTTCAAAAATAATGTATAAGTTTTAGTGCACAACTTATTAAATGAATTGAACCTTCCTTCTATATATTCATGATTTTTATTTATTGTTAACTTTACAAATCGTACGTGACATATTGATTTTGTAAAGGTATATGAACACTCAGGAGGTAAAAACCGCTACTTTTGTCAAAATACTAATAAAACTAGGCCATTAAAAATAAGTAGGTCACAACATAAATATACTGAAATAGTACTGATTTAAAAGAGTAAGAACATAACTACATAAAAATACTCAATACAGTGACCTCACAGTAATATACGGCTTATTAGAAATTACAATACTGCATAAAAATTAATTAGGCATTGCAACTTGTAACATTAATAACGATATTATTGTTAATAAATAACAATTTTATAATAAAGAAAGGAGTAGAACAGAGAAGGTTTTCTAGACGTATGCTCGAACATATGAATCGTCTACTTAAACAATTCGACAAAGGTAATTATGACCCTATGTGTATGAGAGCACAAGCTAGATATGAAACCCAGTAATACACACAGTACATAACTAGAGGGAGCAACAATATTATCATTACCATTAATTTAAAACAGGAAATGTTTAAATCTAGAGGCTCAGTAAAATTACAAGATTCTACACTATCTTTAAATAAAATACAATTTTTTTTTTTTAATACTTCTCATTGAATACTTCACTAAAAAAATCAAAATTACAAATTTGTTGATAATAAATAATCTAGATCAGATTTTAAAAGTGATAAATCTTAAAATAAACAATGTAAATAAAAACAACATATAGCACTATGGGAAGGATTTTGTTTTTAGTTTTCAGTCAGTTTTAGGTCATCCAAAACAAAAATAATGTTGCCAAGACACCACAAATATCGAATTAACAAGGTTCTTAAAGTATCGGCTTATATTTCTCATCGGATTTACACTTGTGGACATAAAGAATAGGGTCTAAATGTAAAATATATTTTGTCCAGACGAGTTATCGTCAGTCGATCTAAACCTAGTAAAAAGCAAACGAACAAGTTTTCCGATAGAATTTAGTGGTGGATATGTGGGGGAAAATAGGCGATTATGATTCTGGGAATATCCGAAAAACGTTTATCCAGTGGAAAACGGGAGAAAAGTCGAATGTTTATAATAGAAAGGGGAAATAGGAGATACGATACCTTGCTAGTGGGCCACTCCTTTTTGCTCGCTGACTTAATATCCGTTCGACGACGGAAAAATTCCCGTTTCTGGCAGCTTCAAGCAGTTCTTGGTCCTTTCCCATATCACAGGCACGCGAATAAAGATAAATTAACACCTTACAACATTAAAATAAATTCACATTTTTGACCGATCCAACGGCTCATTGATCCAACACCGAGTATTACTGATAGTGGCGCTCCAAGCGGTCGTTGTCAATAGATAAGGTATCAGTTGTTGAAACCTCCCGCAACCGGCCGAATCTCTTATCTTCTTCCGGACTAGTCGCGGCCTCACGATGTTATAGATTTTTTTCCGTTTGAAAATCCTCTTTTATTTTGCTTTTTGCCGATTCGGAGTGAGAACTTTCTGATTTTTTATGCTTCTACGATATCTGTTTGAATAGTTTTGTTTGAAATTCATATTTGAAACGGTAATTTTAGTCGGCATTTTCTTTACGAGAAAATGTTTAGATTCGTGTGGTCGATTAGTTTACTTGTATTACGTTTTAATTATTTGTCCGAAACCTACGGTGCTTTTATCAGCGATGTTGACGAGGAAATCGGTTAGTATGACTTTCTTTTGTTTTTCTAATTGAAATTAGTTTTCGTGGACGAAACGTTTTTTTTTCTCTCCATCAAAAGAAATAGTTAAAATTCTGTTTTTTTGCGATAGTTTCTCTCATCTGCGTAAAAGTGCATCGGTCCTAACAAGATGGTGCCCCGGTTCAAACAAGATCAGGCTGTTTTTTTTAAAAAAAAACTCGACTTGGCATTAGGTTTATCGCCGTACTTATACCGACAGTATAAAATCAATAACATTTTAACTGACGACCTTTATTTTCATTAGCACTTTCATTATGTGTAAAATCACTACTCCGATTGGACTCCCCTTTATCCTTAACTTGGCTGTCATGTTCCTTCTCTTACCGTTACAAGAACCATTGTAATAATTTAATAAATTTGCCGTTAATGTCTCCCCAAGTTAAAATTTGTTTCGTGTTTTATAAAAATAAATAAAGAGAAACTCCTTACTTCATTTTTATTGTGGAAAGTTATGACAATTATTTCTAACGTGCTTATAATATAAAACATTTATTTTTTAATTTCCCCTTTAAAAAACACTTCTTATAAAGAAAAACATTTCGAATTTTTAAAAATATTATTAAATTATATTTAATTTTGTATCGTTAAATAAATTTCGTAATTAGATGCAACTAAAACAGTCGCTGTCCTACGAAATTTTTGTAATTCTAAATTATATTGAATAATATTTATTTTTTTATGTAAAACTATTTGTTTTTTTCAATATGCATAAACATTAAACTAATTAAGCACAATAAATTATTCAAACTTATTTTTAATTCTCGGGTCAAATCTCTTAACTTAATTAAAATATGTGGGACATAAACGGCTATTATTTATTTTTTCATTGAAATATGTATTTTTTAAATGTATTTTAATGATATACTTTGTAATTTATTTATAATATACTTAGGTTTGTGTTAACTGTGCAAGTTATGGTTTTTAATAAGAATGTAAACTACATATGAAGTTGGGTCAAGATGAGTGTTAACTCTGACAGTTCAGATTGGCTGACCTGTGTGAGGAAAACAATAAAGGCTCTAGGCCAGAGGTACTCCACCAGTGATATTTTTAATTGTCTAGTTGGCCAGACTATTTAGAAAATCTTGAGCTTTCATTGCCTCCTCACCCCATTTTTATTTTTTACCATCCTATGCTGTCAAAATTAAGACTCATCTTGACCCTACTGTAGGTTTAACATACCTGTATTTATTGGATTCAACTATACTTGTCTTACAATTAGAGTTTACTCTGACTGCTCAGAATGGCCAATCTATGTGAGGGAAAAAATAAAGCCACTAGCCGGTTATCCTGAGACAATTTTGTTTGCCTATTTGGCTTTACTTTCCTGACGTCATAATCTGAAACTATTATTGGTTTCCCTCCCAATTATTGTGTATTTTCACACGTTGTAAAGTCTAATTGTAAGAATAGTATGACTGTCGCTCCACGTAAAGTATACTGTTATGTAGTTTATATAATTTTTTTTAAATGTAATTTTCCTACAATTTTATTGGACAAATGAATATTATCCCTTCTACGTTCAGAAGATATATTATAATTTTAACCTTGTACATTGATTTGTAGTTTTTTTCTACACCCGAGGTGTTGAACCTGAATACGTAGACCATGTAGGTAAGTCAGTTGAGCTACCCGCAGTACATGTTTGCCGGACTGGAGGGATCCACTTAACCCTTAAATGCTAATGGTAATTAGATGGCTGGTATTACTAAACCTTCGTCTATTCGACTAACATATGCCGATAACACATTTTTTGGGTTAAAACTACACTTTTATAAAGAAAAAACTATTAAGAACTCATTATTAAATCTTTTAGTGAGATAAACAAACATTTGATGACAAATAACTTAGTAGGAACATCAGAAGAATCTGAAATTGAGTGAACATTAATGTACCAGGTCCCATGCCCCAAGCCAAAAGCCCTAGGCCCTTTGCTAAGTGCTCCAGGCCCCAGATTATCGGCCATTGGTCTCTGGCCCAAGGCCAATTACCCTAGGCCTATTGCCCCTTACCCCAGGCCCATTTTCCCAGGCTATAGGCTCAATCGACGACCAATTAATTCCCTACGTCTATTACTAAACATTAGTCGAATCGACGAAGTAGCTTTGACGGGAATTTGCCAGAAAACAAGTGTATGCTCAAAAGGACTACTACTGTTACACTAGCAGGTGTGTTACTAACCAGTGCAAGCACTGCAGAAGGATGGGGGTACCCATCACCATCGCATACGAGCGTAAAAGGTTAAGACTGTGCTCGTCGATTCGACTACCATTAGTATTTAAGGGTTAATACAATCATCAGTGTGAAACATGTCTTACCTTCCAAGGGTTCAAACCATTGCCGAATTTATCGTGAGTTTGTGAGTACTAATTATTAGGCTAAGCTCTTGCCTGCACCAATTTGGTACTCACGATATAAACTAAATATGAGTATGTTCGGGGAACGGAGTGAATAACGTACTCGTGAACTCTTACCTGAAAATGTTATTATCTATATGCCTGGTGACGGTCGGAATACCAGGGAGGTAAGACATGTTCCACACTTATGATCATTCATATCAAGTGGACAGTTAATAAACTTGCTGCCCAGCAGCAAGTTTACTAGGTTTAAAACCTGGGGCGTCAGGTGTTGAAAAAATCAGTTTAGTTTACCGATATGTAGTTTAAATCATTAATTACACTTTAAACTACAAAATTGTCTTAACATTGTATATCTTTATGTTGTTGAATCCTTATCAGGGTTCGTAATTACTACATTAACCACTTATTAGTATAATATATATCTTCCCTGTGTATAGAAGTGATAATATCCCCTTTTAAATAGTCTTGTATTTTAAAATTGTTATAGAAAAATAGATATCACTTCTAATAAAATGTGTAATTCTACGTCTCTGTTAAAAATCACATACATTTGTAGTCCGTTCATTATTACCAATTATTACCCGTTCAGTGAAGTTTTGTAATTATTTTTAAAACTAAAGTGGTCCATCCAGTGGCCGTTAGCAGAACATATAATGTAAATATGATAAATTTTAATGCTTCTTACACTTTTTCTCAATACCGATAAAATTTTTGTATACATTATCCTTAAAACTACTATAACATTTAATTTTTCTAGTATGTAAGCAATTATTGTACGAATATTTTTTTTTTTTTGCTGTTGGAATGTTTGAGTCATAAAAGAAAATTACTAGGATTTCATTAATATTATCACAATCTGGAAAAAAAAAATAAACTTTGTTTATCCACACTTAATTTAACTTATAGTGATACAACATTGACAACGAAAGATTTTTATTTTCTCTTAAGAAATAATTAATCTTTCATCTTCCGGCTTTCAAATGAAATAAAACTTTGTAAATTATAGGGCGGGATGGTAAATCTATTGCAGTACTTCCCGATTCGTCCTCTTGACCAATTTGCATCTGAAAAGCAAGATTTTATAAATATTTTCAAATGTCTATAAGTATCAATCCTTTTATAGATTCCTGTTTGTTTCTGAAAATCTTATTTGTAATTAATGAACAATTATATCCTTTGAATAATTATAATATAATTAGAGTGCACTATATTTGATTCTATGTACAAACATAACGTTACTTATATTAACATTGTATTTAGTCTTGATTCTTAATACCCATGACTTATACTCGTGCCATTATACTTTGTAAATCTGACAGCTCAGATTGGCCAACCTATGTGAGGGAAAAAATAAAACTACTAGGTGGTTATCTTAAGGTTATCCAGTGAAATTTTGTTTGCCAAAATCTCTAGCTCTCATTGGCTCCCCTCCTGGTTTTTTTTTTTTTTTTTCTCAATTTTCCCGCCCTGTTAGAATAAACTAAGTATAATGGCATGAGTATAACAGTGTTGTTAGACTACACTTGAATAGGTATGTAATGTAAAATTGATATCTACCTGGTATGGGCATCTTTTAAACTTCTCTCATACTTATGCACTTGAAGAGGCAGGTTTCAAACTTACTCAATTACGTATTACATATTTTTAAAAGGTTTGATTTTGCCTTTTAAAGTTGAATCAATATGTTTTTAATGCTTGCTGTACAAAAAGATAAAATATCCTACATTCATTTAATAAAATTTATCTACGATTGATACGAAATATAAACATTGTATCTCTGTTTAGATGCGTAGAAAGTGATTCTTTACGTACTTGTACGTAAGAATCACGTACAATGATTCTGCATTCATTGCGCATGCGCGTCTCATAGTTCTGAAGAATTCCTCTTCTGTACCACCCTAGGGCGGTAAAGAAGAGGAATTCTTCAGCTTTACGCACGATTAGCGAGTTTGTTTACATTTAACAAAACTAATTTGCTGTTCTTTTATTAAAGTAACTGTTTATATCGAGTTTTTAGTGAAAAACTCAATATAAACTGAAACTGATCACTTGAAACTGATGAGTGAATCAAGTGACTTTGACGACAATGTGGAGAATAATACTCCTCCAGAAAGAATTAATTCGGCAAAAAATACAACTCAAGAATTAATGCCATCTTTATCAAGGGAGAGATACGAACTTAACAGCAAGTTTATTTTTTTCTGTATTTAATATATAAATTTAACAATCGTAGATAAAGTACAGTACGCAACTCGTGCGAAAACGGCATTTTGCATTGCTCGTATGGTTTTACTACCCTCGTTGTCGCTCGGGTGCAAACTCCACACTTGCATGCAAAATGCTACTTTCTGCACTCGACGCATAATGTTCTATTATCTTAATTGCAATGTCTCTAAGAAGAACATTATTTGTAACAGTCTAATGTGGTCATATTATATAACCATTTCATTGCATTTTGGGACGTGTTGTGTGCCAACATCCCTGTTTATTCTATTTTAGTTTACAAGGCAATGCAAACAAAATATTCTAAATCTCCCCTAACCCCCCTCCCACACACACACACACATTTCCGCAAAACCTTTCCGTAGCAGCAAAACGGTTACACATTAGAGGAAGTTTATTTCATCTAATAAACTTATAGACAAAGGGACATCATACTTTTAAAAACTATGAGTCGAGGCATCCTGTAAAATAACGTCTAACATAATATTATAACATTTGGGTTATCTGCAGCAGATTTACCATTGTAATAATTGGGATGGTATTAGTTCTACAATTATGATTTTTGTTGCTCAAATTGACTTAACTAGTATAAATTATCAATCAAAGGCAAATTTTAACTAATTTATTAACTTTATTCTAGTCTTATTGCGTGCATTTATTTTGTTAACAGTCCTCTGTTTAAGTTCTATCATTTTGTGCGATTAAGCTTGTAATTTTATTTACCTAGTCTTTCCTGATTGTCTTTCTTGATTACTATATTCTTGACTATAATGTATAATTAAAATAAAAAAAATAATAAACAAAGAAAACATAACATAATTGTATAACTATACTCATCTCCCCATAAACATTTATATGTTGTAAGATGTATTTTAAAATATTAACTAAAATTTATAAATAAATAGGATAAGTTTTAATCTTAAGATAAATTTAAAATTATTATTATTTCATAATTTTTTATCTACATTATTTTAGGATCTTTTTTGTTTTTAGTTTAAGTTATTCTCACTTGAGTAAATAATTTGGAGTTTTATCCGCTTAAATTACTATTATATTTTATCGAAACAATTCTAAATAGTTCTTTAGTTGAAATAATCAAATTGACAGCAGTTAAGAAATTGAGGATGGGAGTCAATTAGAGTTTGTGTTTTACTTACGTGTTAGTTGTACCTGACATACTCGTCATTCTAAATAAGACAGTTTAGAGTTCTGTCGATCCTATACCGATAGATTTATTATTACGAAAATGTCTTAAAGTTAATTAACGTCTTAAATAACATTAACATTAACGACTAATTTGATAAATAAAGGCAGTTTAATATAATAAATAGCGGTGTAGGGCAGTATAGGTAAAGTAACTACTTATCATGAATCAATCCATTTAACATTAATACATTTATAAAATTACTTGAAAGTTTTATCTTTTTTTGCACAATTAATATTGGGAGCAACATTTAATAATAATACGGATGATAAATAACACAACAACACAAGGTGTTTATTGCTCTCTGGAAAGCTTTAGTCCCTTGTAGCTGTGTTTTCCAACAAGAGGCTCCCAGTTCAGCTGCCACCCACCAGTGACAGAATTTATTTTCTGTTCATATTGATAGTTACAGGTTAGACATGGTAAATTACAACATTTATTTTGATATTTTCTTTTCTTTTTTTTTTTCATTCATCCCCCCCCCTTATTTTTTGAGTTTTAAAATTAAAACAGAGGTGAAGGAAACCCCCTTTTTTCTCTTATTAATTTATGTAAAAGTGTGGTTTGAATAATAGTATCTAGATATTGTAAAATAGATGAGAGTGAGCCTTTAGTAATTTGCCAAAATTATCTTTCTTGACAGGGATATTACCTATGCTCATGCCATTATACTTTGTAAATCTGACAGCTCAGATTGGCCAACCTATGTGAGGGAAAAAATAAAAACCACTAGGTGGTTATCTTAAGGTTGTTATCAAGTGATATTTTGGTTTGCCTAGTTGGCTCGACTTAAACAAAATCTCGAGCCCTCATTGGCTCCCCTCCTGTTTTTTTTTAGTTTTTTTTTTTTTTTTAATTTCCTGCACTGTTAGATTTACAAAGTATAATGGCATGAGCTTAATTATAGGTTTGTCCCAACCAAGCATTGTACTGTCCGCGGGATCGTCACAGGCATGCGCCATGGATAAAAGCCGTTCCAGGACGACTTGTGACAGTGTTTTATACCGTCCACAAAACTGTTCCAACCCAGGCAGAGATCTTTGTGAACCTTCACTGTACGGTCCCAACGATCCTCTGCCAATACCAAGTATTGGTTTGTATGACATGTCCAGTTATGTCAAAGTCACAAATATCTACAGGAAGGTTCCCTAACTGTTAGGTTTCCTTGAATGTTTTTAATACAGTGTGATTTATAGTCCTAAACCTACTCCAACCTGACATGATTTTATAACAGTACAATGTTAGCGCATGCGTATAAAACGTGTCCTGAACGATTCCCGAACGATCCGTGTGACGATACAAAGGACGGTACACAAATAGGGGAGTTGGAACAAACCTAATATAAACTTAGTACCTCCTACCATTGGTACTTAGTAAAAGATAGTTGATGCAAGTGGCTATAGTAAAATACCTCTTCTTTTAAACACTTTGTCCCAAACACTTATGTAGAGTATTGCATGCTTTAATTTAATATTAGTACGGTAATACCTTTTTAAAATATTCAAACAAGAAATTGTAAAACAATTCAAAATTTATTCAATATTTCTTGAGTTGTTGTCAGAAATTGTAAATTTCTGAAAAAGGTTGGGAACTTAGATTATCTTATTTGATTGCCGCTTGTGTGAGAGTGTGGAGTATAAAAATTGTGTTATTCCCTTAAGTTTGTTCCTTTAATCTCTTAGTTAAGTATTTGCATGTAATTTATATCTATGTAATATATATATTTTTTAGTTCTTATTAATAATATTTTGTGTTTTTCTCTTTTGGACAAATGATATAAAGCTTTAAAAATAATGGTACCTTAAACTAAAGTTTTACTCAAGGAGAATGATCAACAGAACGGTTTTTTTTTATTCATGATAATAATCAACATACCTGAAGATGCAAATTTTTATACTTAAGATCCTTAAAGATGTAGCATTCACCAGAAAACCTAGTTTCAACATATCTTTGTGATTAATAACAAAATTCTCTAAATAGAAGATTCTTTATATCGTTTATACAAATAGATTATTACTTGACAGATATTACTACGTTCACACATCGTTTTGAAAACGATCCGCTAGTTCAAAACGCTATGTGAACGGAGAACGAGGGATCGTACTGGTTGAAATCCGCTCCACCAAAAATACGTGATCTGAACGGGGGATCGAATTCAAAACACTCGTAAGAACAGGTCGTGGAGGGGATCAAGATATCTGGTTATTTTACTCATTTCCTCTTTTTTACTTGTTTGTTTTCATTCCGTTTCTTTTTTTTTAACTGCAAAAACGTTTTTAAAGAAAAGTTATTCCTATAAAGAAGCTGTAAAAACTTTTAACAACTTGTAAATAAAATATAAAAATTCGCGGACATATTAGGTAACAAGAAAGATGGTTTTACTCGTGATGTCACCGTTTTGAGATATCGAAAACAAATATTTCGATCACCTGTATTTTTTGTTCTGTGAACATGTATCATTTTAAAAACAAATCGGATCCGAAACGCTTTCAACGATGTGTGAACGTAGTATATGTATCTGTAAAATATTCAAGGACCACACTTTTGCTAATAACTGATCTGCCCTTTGTGAAATTACAATAGATTTTTCCTTTAGCTAATTATAATAATAATAATAATAGATAATAATAAACCTTTTTTTTTTTAAGTCTGTTATGTTTTGTTGTATTCTAGATGAAACTTATTCTGTACCTTTGGAAGTCGGCTTTCCATGGGAATTCAATAGAACTTTATCGTCTAATGAAAAATTTACTGTGAACGCAACTCTTCACAGTGAGGCTTTTTTTGCTCTGGTGGAAGTGCACTCATTTCTTCACAATGTTTCATTATGGTATGATTCGGAAGACAGGCAATTTGGCACCGACATAGGAATAATTATACTTCCTAAGAATGATTCCATCCAGTTTTCTATTCTCAATCCGAATAAAATCACAGTGAAGATTATCGGATTTATCACGCCTCACATAAAAGATGGTAATTTTGAATATAGCCATGTTAATAATTATAATTCTATATAGTATTCGTTTAAATTATTTTTGTTGGCACCATATTGTATTTGTCCTTCTTATGTACACATGATGTAGTTCTAATTGCCTGAATTCAAATTTCAACTGTTACCGATATTGTCACTTATTTGTGAAATCTGTAATCGTACTTACTGCATTATATGACTGAAACTAAAATACTGCCTTCTCAAGCTTATTTTTAGCATTCAATTTTTTTTATTAATTAAATTAAATTTTAAAAAATTAACAATTATACTATCAATTTTAATTTTTTTAAAAATTATTTGATTTACTTTTATCATAATTTGTTTTATTTCTAGCTCCTATCCCTGGTGCGACAATTAAGCCACAATTAGAATTAGGAGTTACCAAAAATTTGATAAAAATCTCCGCTCAGCCGGCAGTAGAAGTAAATATGGAAAATCAAAATTGTTCGACCAACTCCTCGACATACAGGTTATTCTTTATGCATACTCCGGAGAAAGATTTTTCTATTGAAACCTACTTTGAAGGAATAAGAACAATGGTTTATCCGAATATGATGAAAAAAACAGCCTACGAGGTATGTATCGTTGCTCCCCTCTAACTGTTACTTTACTAAGTAATGGGGAAAATATGTCGTATATTCTTATAATGTTATACAAGAAACATTTAGGCCCATTTGCCAAATTCTATAATCACAGTGTTATGTTCTCAAGTTATTTTTACAACTTCTGATCTTTTTTTAGTACAAGATACCTTTGTTGGTGGATGATCCTGAAGAAGGTATCAGTGTACTATTTGCCAACTATCCAGGAACTGGCATATTTTTCAGTCTTCTTGCTGAAGGTAAAAATACATCATCAATGTATGTGCCAGCTCATACATTCGGTTGTAATTACACTGCCGACAAGGACTCCTGTGTTTACCTCGGTTAGTTATGTTTAATCGGCTTATAATTTTTTTTTTTATAATGGCGTTATTAATCATAAATTGAGTATATTACTATACCAACAATTGTTTTTTTTTTTTTGTGTGTGTGCAGTGAGTACCTTCAGCAGAGTGGAAGTGATAATACTCTGCGTTGCAGGATTGATTCTTTGTTTTTGCGGTTACGAGTGGAAAAGTTTTGAACTGAGCGTAATGACGTTTCTTCTAACTAGCATTATCACTTACGCCATACTCTACACTTTACTTCCACTCGAAGGTAAAATTAGTATTTATTATTTAATTGTGTTTGGATAATAAATTTGAAATTCATATTTTACGATTTTGGTAGTATTCATACTACAGAATGATTAAATTTTAATTTAAATCAAATTATAATTATTATTAACTACGGGAAACAGACAGAGAAAAATAGACTCCAGCGCAATATAGAGGATGGTTCAAATCCCCGTGCTGGAGTCTATTTTTCTCTGTCTGTTTCCCATAGTTAATAATAATTATAATAAATTTGGTTAAATTAAAAGTTAGGTTGATTACGCATAAAACTCACTATATTAAAAGTGATATTTAGGCAACTTTATTGGAAAGGATATAAAAATTGTATTTTTCTTGAATAAAATATGATTTTTACAACTTGAGTAACTTTATAGAATGTATCTGAATACTTATTTTTTTCTTTGCTGGAATAGTTGGGTCTATTTTAGAAATTAAAAGGCTCAATTTTGTGATATTTCAACCTCTTCTTAGGTCATTCTCAAGCTGGCTGAGTGGAAGACTGTCATAAATATTTAGTATAGGTGAAGTTGTATTTATTTATTTTTATTTTTTTAAAAAATTATTTTATTGGATTAAGTTTTAATTAGTGTTTTATTTCAGAGAATGTATTTGCGAGTATCGGCTCTGGTTTGGTTATGGGATGCCTTTTAATAATATGTGTGTCATATTCTAAATGGCTCCATGTGCGCCACATTATTGCATTCTCCGTGTTTGGACTCCTATTCTCTTCTACAATACTGTTCTTTTCGGAAGCCGGTGAGTGAAAAAAGGTTTAGTAATAACCAGTGCTCGATTTCTAGAAATTGAGGTGCCGGAACTACAACCTACCCTCTCCCCCTCCCTTCATAGAAGGGGGGTCCGGGGGTCCTCCCCCGGGAAAAATTTGAAAAATAAACGTTCTAAAACAGCATTTTAAGCAGTTTTAGACATATACCCACACTCTAAGTGCAAATTTTAGTGCCGATAATTTTTTAAGAGAGAGAGAGGTCCCGGATCGCCGTTCCGCCTCAAATCGAGCCCTGGTAATAACCATTTTGCAATTATATCAGTTGGTTTGACATTTTTCTGTTTTAGAATTAGCCGATAACTAATCATCCTTATGTATAAATTTCTTTTAGGTAATAGCGCAGCTTTCAGAAATGATGAAGTGTATTGGGCAACATTTATCGCTATAGCTACAACTTGTTTTGTTGTACAATATATTAACCGTACTCTTTCTCACTATTTTACGACCAGCCTGATTGGATCTTTCATGGCAGTACTTACATTAGACTATTTTGCTGGTTCTAGCCTAAAGTTTATCATTTTAGACAACATAAGAAGATTTTCTGTTAAAAATTTCACTGAAGCTTATATGAATCCCCCTTTCCAAACACCAGGTATGATATAACTTTACTATTAAATATAATTTTTATAAAAAAAAAAAAAAATGTAGTTAATATGCAAATGTGCTATAAACTACTTAA
The DNA here is from genome assembly GCA_951217055.1 of Gerris lacustris. Classification (NCBI taxonomy): domain Eukaryota; kingdom Metazoa; phylum Arthropoda; class Insecta; order Hemiptera; family Gerridae; genus Gerris; species Gerris lacustris. Next base: position 37,623,501 of record OX578285.1, on the reverse strand, counting down.
ATTAACAATGTGGGTCTCACTTAAACGTAGATTATTATAATAATCACTTGTACTTGATTTATATGGGAATTGTGTAAGTACTCAAATCCCATGTCAAGAATAAAATTGTTCTTGACCGTGATTCACCTTTAAATGAACTATACCAAAAATATTTACACCCTTTTGTTTTGTAAAATTTTAATGTGTGGTTTTTATAAAATATTATAGAGGGTCATTATTGATTAATTAAATTTTATCAACACTTCCAGATGTACTTTTGGTCGTGCTGTGGATTACCGTTGCTGCTCTTAGCTCGATCTACCAGTTTTATAGTCGCCATTCTCGTTTCCGAAGAATCAGAAATCAATTTTCAAATAATAATTATCCTCCTATTGGAACTTATTCGTCATTTGATGAAACCTCACCTCTTCTCCACCCTGACTTGGGTTTTATTAGCGATTATTAAGCTGCAATAAAAGCATTCCATCCTAAATTTCTATTCTATTAGTTATTAAGCCGCAGTTTTAAGCATTCCATTCTAATTTTTATTCTAATAGCATTTTAAGAAGCTCTGCAATTCTATTCTATTAGCTATTATTGAGCTGCTATATAAATATTCACTATTAAATTTCTAATCTATTAGACCTCTATGCTGTAATTTAAGCATTTCATTCTAATTTTATTTACATTTATTTGCTTTTTAAAAGTGTTCTTGCTTTATTGCTTAAATTCACACTTCAACTTTATTGTTAGCTTTCTCACCACAAGCATACTAATTTTATGGTTTATTTAATATCAGCAAATCAAAAATAGTTTAATTTCAGTTTATATTTAAAAAAAAAAAACAACAATAAAATAAGAAATATATGATGTATTTTAAAAATATTTGGAGCAATATTATGCAGAGACTTAAAAAGATGCTTGCTTCGTTTAATTTATTTCTGCTAGTCTTGTTTCTATTCCCGCTAAAACCAACAAAAGACTGAGTTATTGTAAAATTATCATCCAAATATGGTTTAATTTGATTTAATTGTAGGTATTTTGAAGCGTACTATTGATACTGCTAACAACCTAATAATTAAAACACAACTTTATGTACCTTTACTGCTTAATTTATGTCGTGTTTGTATAAACTGGATTTGATAATTTACATGTATTATTTTAAATATGTAAATATATCATTTAAGTGAGTAATTTCGAATAATGTTTAATTTTTAATGATTAGGTTGTATTAAATATATATTTTTATTGTAGCTTTTCATTAATATTCACCCGTAATCTATGTTTGAAAAATATGGGATACCCAGTTAAATCTAATTTTTTTTAAAAGAGATTTTCTCGATACTGTTTATGTCGAGAGTGCTTCAAGTGTGACTTTGAAATATGTATGTACATTGTTAAAAACTACTTTGTTTGCTTATCCTTCACCAGACTTAAATCCCTGAGTGTCGTGTACACATTGTGTTATTGTCTCGAACCTATTCGACATATTTCAACGCCTACCAAGTATCATTCAGTTACTTAAGGCTGTAATTAAAATAAAGTCTAGTTTGTGCTTGTTGGTTGTTGTGTTATGACGATGTATATTTCTTTTTCAGAAGTGGTATTGTCTGTGTTATGGTTCACAATTGCTATTTCAAGTCTGGCTTACCAATATTTTGGTCGGATTATGTGTTGTGAACTTGATGACGATGAGTCTCAGGGTGAAGTAATTTCCGAAGATATAGGTTACGCTGATCCCACTGAAAACATTGATATACGTAGCGAGTTAAGATACGCTTCGTTTGACGATACACTACCCCTTATCGACCCCGATCCTTACCAACGTTGGCTTCTTTCCGGTCGTGATTGACGGTTCAAGAATCTTAATTATCATCGTTATCTCACTCCAAATTGCTATTATTTTTATTTTAAATTTTCAGTAACTATTCTTTTCTGTGATAATTTTACTCAAGTGAAATTTGTAAGTCTGATGTATTGTATATTGTGATTATACCTAGTTGGGATTTTTGAGGATCCATTGTATTTTTTCTATTCATTTTTATATGTAAACTTATAGTCTTAAGATTTATTTTAAAATTGGAAAAAAGAATAAACCAAAAATTATTATTTCTATGTTATGATTTTTTTTATTTTTATTTTGTGTTGTGTCAGCCTTGTGTCTGTCTTATTAGTTAATTTAAAGAAAACTTATATTGAAGGGACTTGTGAAAGATCGAGTCCTAATATTCACCACATTGCCTTGTTTTTAGAACTGAGCAACGTATCGATTTGATGTAAATTTAAAGGATTTTATCAAACGGTATTTTTAAAGATTGCTCGTAGTAATCTTACCTATCCTTCTGGTTGTCTGTTGTAAACATTTTTGTGTGTAACTCGATTTTATTAAATCAGGCACTCATAGCAATATCACCTCTTTTTAAACGTGATTTTACTGTGTGTGATTTTTAACTATTTGTGTCGATGTGTGATATTAATTGTTTTTCTTAAATGTCTTCTCGTTTAATCTCTCTCAACATATTTACCAGTGTAACAATTGATTTTATGTGTAATTTTAAATGTTGTATTATAAAATATAAGAGCAATGTTCTTCTTTAGATATTAGTAGATGACTCAAGAAGAGTAACTAACTGTAACGTTACTGTTTCTATGGTTTATTTTTTTATTTATTTTTCTTTTCTTTTTCCTGATACAATAATATCTACTATATTTATGTATATATTTATTTCCTGTGATTGTCTGTGTTGATTGTAACTAACGGTTGTTGAAAATTTGCATGATATCGTATTTTGCTGAAATAAAATCAGCCGTAACCATATAAATTTGTGTTTGAAGTTTTGTCTGAAATTTACCTAAAACATTTTGAATATTTCATAATCAATGCTTTTATCTTTTATGAAATGTTGTAGCTAATCAATTTGCTTTAAACTCATTTGATCGGTCCTTCCTTGGAACTGATTTTGGACGTCATTGTGTGTTATTAATATGTTTACCTTGATGAGAGTGTCTATTCACGCATGTTCACCTCTCACTTACCCCTCTGATTAGCTGCTCAGTTTCATTCAAGATTTGAAGACTTATTGATATGAAATAGTCACAATTAATTCTTCCTTCCTACCTTGATAACTGTTCCACTGTTGTTTATTTGTTTCATCCATTAATTTCTACGCTTACACATCGTTTTGTAAATGATTTTGAAAACAATCCGCTAGTTCACAACATTGTGTGAATGGAGAACGACCGATCTTATATCTGTTCAAATCCGTTCCACAAAATTTATGTGATCGGAACGAGGGATCGAATTCATAACGCCCGTTTAAACATGTCGAGAAAGGGGATCGAAATATCAGGTTATTTTACTCTTTCTCACTTTTAAATAAATAACATAATATAGAAAGTTATGAAACTCATGTTAATACATACTATAAAAAGTTTTGAAACAAAATTAATACTATAAAGATCCTGTAAAAACGTTTAAATAACTTGTAAATAAGAAATTTAAAATTCGCGGGCATATTAAGTAACATTAAAGACGGTTTTACTCATGATGTCACACTTATGATATATCGGAACTAATATTTCGATCAACTGTTTTATTTTTTGTTGTGTCTAAACGTGTCTTTTTAAAAATGAATTGGATCCAAAACACTTTCATAGCGATGTGTAAACGTAGTAATTATTACAATTGAAAAATAATAAAGTAGGAGAGCTTTCATACCCACATTTTTGAGTTGAAAATATAAAATCTGTGGGGTAATTTTAAATGGAAATTGGATAAAATAAGCTTCGTGTAGAAAATTGTGTCATCTTGAATAAAATTGTATATTGAAAATAATACACTCGTAATTATTATCTTGAATAATATAAAGTGGCTAAAAGAGTACTAACATTTTTCAACCCCCCATATTCACCAGATTGGCAGGTTTGATACAACAAATAACATCGTTTAATTAAAAGAAGACAAAGGTTTACGGGGAAATATTAAGTCCCATTTTTTGGCTCGACAGCAGACTAAACATCTCAAATGTTAGTTAACTCTGATTCAACTAGAGTAGCTGAGTACTTTTTACCTTAAGCCTAAGTAATAAGACCCTAGCAGGGGACATGGGCGCCCATATGAATTTTTGTAGGGGGGGGGGGGGGGGGGGCACCGCCATCAGCGAGGAGAAGTGAGGCACCTCCAGTGGGGGGGGGGCTCCACCGGGGGAGGGGAACTACAATGGGGGGTGGCTAATTTTCAAATTTATAGATTTTAGCCTATGAAAAATGGGTTTTGAGGCCCAAAAATCGAACTTCCTGTTCAGTTTGGTAGGTATAAATATATTCTTAAAATATCATTTGAATTTTTAAAATTTAATTAAGTGGAGTTTGATTCTTTACTACTGAGCAAGAACGGATACAGCTATAGTCTGCATAAAGTTATTATGAAAATTAGATAGTGACAAATGTTAAAAGAAAAATATTTATTTTACGTATCTATATAGGACAAATTGACAATTTTAATCCAATTTATATCGGTGTAAAAGACGTTAACTACATTTATATTTTTTATTTATTTTTTCGATATGTTGTTGGGACGAGTTAGGGTGGTGTGATACTAAGTTTGCAACTTCAAAAAACCTGAGCCAGCTGCGTTATACGTGAAAAACTGAAGAAAATGTAGACTTTTTTCAGTTTTTGCCATACAACTCGTAAACGATGTTTTTTTCGATGTTAGTTAGTTATATTATTTTTAAAGTGCAGTAAATTTGTGTGCGCCCAACTGTAGCTCTCCACATATAATACATTCCGAGATATGGCACGTCAAAAAAAAAAAAATAAATAAATACAAGGTTTGCTCTCGTTCGGGTCGAATATCGGATATCACCGCTGACTACGAGAAACATTGTAGGAAATGAAGCTGTAGTAAATTTAATTGGCTTTTATACAAGCACAAAACGAAGCCCGAAGACAAAATAGTTCTGTTGCAATCGTAAAAGAACAGAAAATGAACAAATTGTTTATTATAAGAAATGAGCCTAAACCACTTCCAATAACAAGTTGTGATCATTTGACAACAATCACTGTCTCTATTGAAGTGCACAACAAGCCGTTTGACGTGGATTCATTTCTCCATATTTTAAAAGTTGTGGATTTCTAAGCAGTCTAACACGGAATTGAATTGCTCAACGAAGAGGAGATGCTTTCAATTATCGAAGAACATTTTTAATAAGAAATTAATATACATTCAATGATTCTATGCATTTTTCTTTCATCAAGTGGTTTTTGTTCATTTCTTAAAAAATACAATTTTTTGTTTCTTTTACGATTGCAACAGAACTATTTTATCTGCAGGTTTCATTTTCTGCTTGCATAAAAGCCAATTAAATTTAAATCATACAGCTCCTGTATGATTTTTATTGGTATAAAATTACATTTTAGATGCCCTTGGAATAGTCTAAAAAGACGTTTTTAAGTAATGTAAACTACAAAAATTTTCCCAGGGGAGGGCCCCCGGACCCCCTAAAAGAAAGTCCAACCCCTTTCATAAATTGCTGGATCCGCCCTTGTGTTCAGACCAGTTAGGCTACTGTGATCTAAAATTTGCAGCTAAAAAAAAAACTTGTGCTAGCTGCGTGAAAAACGCATGAAAAACTGAAAAAATCTTTTCAGTTCTTCCTATATAATACCCAAGTAGCACAGCTGATCCAAAAGACATCCCTGGGATCAGTGGCGGCGATTAGGGGGGGCGGTCGCCCCCCCACTTTCTGGGAAAAGGTAACTTAATAATTCTGCTTTGAACACTGTTTTTGTTTAATTTACCTTTTGTTCATGCAAAATTGTTGCATTTACTATTTTGCGTACAACAAAAATTATAGTTAATGTAAATATTTCTATTTACATTAAACAACTTATGGAAAGTCTCAGTTGTATTTCAATGTTCCCTTCTATATTTCGTAATCTATAGGCCTATTGGTGCGTTAAACAGAAATATAGTGTGAAATAATTGGTTTATTTGGTTCAAAATATTTTTTTGCTAATTCATAAAATTAAATTAGCCATGTTTTGTTGCAAAACACAATATATTCTAGCAGGTTATTAAAATAATATTGTACTTTTATTATTAGACTAATGGGCCTGACTTTTTCAGTTCTTTTTCATGACGTTATTATGTTATTATATATAGACAGACACACACATATGCTATTCCCTTTACCCGCAAAAAATCAGGGTACACCCCTGAAGAGCGGCGTCCAAGGTACAATATTTGATGATGTTATACATATTTATGTGGTATTCCTCTTAGATATGTCCATTCTATGATAGAGTACTTAAAGTAATCAAGTTTTTAATTTAAGTAAGTAAGTGTTAATTTAGTTTTAAGTAATAATTATGGATTGAAAGGAATAAAGGTATTTCTTTATAAAAAGAAGAAAAAAAATTAAATTTCACTAACTTTATTTTTAATATCTAAGTAGATACTCCATATCATTTCTAACCTCGATACACATTATAATGTCATACCTAAAATCTTAAACATTAAAAAATCCAAATATTCAATAATTATGTTCTTAACAAATCACAGAAAACAACAGAATATAACTACAATATTTATTTATTTATTTTTTTTTATTCTATTACACACAATAAGCATAATTATTATTAATTAGTAGAGAAATATTAAAAACGGATCAAGCTGGTTATAACATAATTAATAGAACCTGTTGTTTATGAAATATTTGTAAAAATAGACATCAGTATAATTTATTAAAAATGGCTCAGGAGGTTTGAATATCCTGTATTTTACATCTTTGTTTTTAATTTGTTTAAATAGGTAAATCTCTATATTTTTTTCATTTTTTATATATATAATTTGAATCAAATCTATAAATTGCTTTACATACTTTTCAAAATTAACAAATGCCAATTCGATTTTTATTTTAAATTTTAATTATGTAAAAATAGTTCTATTTTTTTTAATTACAGTATTTATATTTGTATATATATTTTTTTGTTTTATAAAATATATTTTTTTTATTTAAAAATGTAAACAATAGTAGCAGAAAATTAAAAAACACTGATTTCTGAACAAGACTGTGATTTCTTATGTTTTATATATTTTTGATTAGTCTTGTAAAAACAAAAAAACAAAAATTAGTCGTTTCAAAAAAACTGTTTATAGTTAGTATGTTATCTACATAAAGGCAACTTGACTATATCTATCTATACAATCAGCAATTGAAACGACATAAAAAAAATATTTTAGTTCCAGTTATTTTTGAGTAACTAATTGTATGCCAACCAATGAAAGTTTTTTAACCCTGGGCAGATAAATCATACATAATATAATATAAAAATGAATATGACTTTATATTTTTTTCTTTTGGAACCTCGGAGTAAGTATTAAGAAGGAGAAAATAAAACAAATTAAAAATTGTATAATAAAAAATAAAAAATGAACATTGTGATTGTTGGAAGATAAGTTTGAGACAGAAGCGCTTGCTTGAGGGAAAGCTGAAATAATTTGGCTGGAAAAGGGTGCTCTGTGATTATATGAGATGAGTTATTGAGAGAGAAACACTTGCTAGAGGGAAAACTGAAAGAATTTGGCTGGAAATAGGTGCTCTATTATAATATGAGAGGAGTTATTGATAGAGAAACACTTGCTAGAGGGAAAGTTGAAATAATTTGGCTCGAAATATGAGCACTGTGATTGTGGGAGTTGAGTTTGAGAAACACTTGCTAGAGAGAATGCTGAAAGAATTTGGTTGCAAATGTTCAAACTAATGCATTTAGCGCAAGTCAATGAGCCAAAGATTCATATACAGATGCGATGAAGGGCGCTGGAAATTAAAGAGTTAATATATGAGGGCCATTGTTAAGGGAGCTGTGGTGGACCTTAACGGGTGCGAGGCTCTAGGCGTTATAGAGACGTTCGATTTTTTGGTACGACGGAATACGTAAGACTTTAATAGAGCGCTGGATGTCAAAAGTCAAAGAGGTCAAGAATGGGATGATAGGTGATAATAATTAATAATTTAGATAGCGCAGGCCTGCCAAAAATGAAAAATAAAAATTGTAGATTTACATTTGGGAATATTTATCCTTCAAGATTTAAAATAAATGAAATATCAAGTACATAATAGCTAAATACCTTAACCAAAAATAATATTAGATAACACTGTTCTCAAGGCAATCAAAATTGTTCAAGCATATAACTTATAAATTAATCGACAACCGATTTTGACTTAGACGTTATAGTTGAACAAAATAAAAATTAAATAATAAAAAATATCATAAGGGGATTTTTTCTAAAAATAAAATAATAATAGAAAAAAATGTGAATAAATTTGGCAACCCTGCTTATCGAACTAGGTAATTAAGAAGTAGGTAGTTTTTAAATATTCAAGAAGAACGATCGGTGTAAAGCGCATGTCTCGAGGAATTATCGAAGTTAAGTTATTAAGCCATGTTCTGGTAAGTGCTACAGCCTGGTGGCCGTTTCGTAAAGGAAAAGTTTGCCGAGAAACATAAAATATAGTAAATCATACGGTTTTACATATTTAAATACACCAATATTTATTTTTAATAACAACTATGTACTCGGCTAGAATAAAAATGAGGTTAACCATTTGTTTTTCTCGCTTCTTTTACAAAGGTTGTATCAAAATAGCATTTATTTTGTCAGGATTTACAAAACCAAAAATAATAATAATTACATAACCTTCATTTATTTATACAGCAAACAAAATACAATAATAGTAATAATTATTTGTGTAATATGCAATTTTTCAGGGTTTACATAAAATAAAATGGACAAAAATAACAAATATCAAACCACCGAAGTCGACCTACCTTTGTCATTTACTTGACACAATGTTTTAAATTTAAAATAAATCAAATTAAAATAGTTTTTTTTCTGGTTTAGAAATATTGTTTGTTCTCTTTTTTTTTTAAATTGTGCATAAGTAAAAAATTGAGAAGATCTCGAGAAAAATATGGAGTAAAAATACGAATTAATATATATTATTTATATTTTATTATTAATTATTAATACATCGATACTGATCAATGTTTTTTTTGTTTTTTTTTAATTTTTATTTTACAAATCACAATAGCTCACAATAATTCAATCTAAAATTATGATTAAAAATCCTAAAAGCTAAAAAAAAGATTTATCAAAAAAATATGTTTATCTTATTTTTATCTTTGTAACTCATTTTATTATATCTTATTTTATCGGGTTTTCTTTCGCAACAAAATAGTAAATTTTTTGCTTGGATAAAAATTTAATTATTGATACAAAATTAACAGTTTATCTTTTAAGTTTAAAAAAAAATGTTATGAAGAGGTGTTCTCTAGCTTACAGACTTTGTAAATTACAAAATAGTGAATTAGAAAAAAAAATAGTAAATGTTTTAGATAGAAAATATTGGAAAACATTAGGTTGTACCGTCCTTTGTATCGTCCCGCGGATCGTTCGGGAATGGTTTAGGACAGGTTTTATACGCATGCGCTAACATTGTACGGTAATAAATAAAATGCTAAGTTGGAAATGGTTTAGGACTATAATTCGCACCGTATCAAAAAAATATTCAAGGAAACCTAACAGTTTGGGAACCTTCCTGTTGACATGCACGTGAAGATTGACATAACTGCGCATGTCATACAAATCAGCACTTCGTATTGTTAGAGGATCGTTTGGACCGTACAGTAAACGGTTCGCAAACTATCCCTGCGTGAGTTAGAGCAGTTTGAAGGACGGTACGAAACACTGTCACAAGTCGGATTAGAACGGCTATTATCCATTGCGCATGCCCGTGACGATCCCGCGGACGGTACACTGCTTGGTTGGAACAAACCTAATATTTTTATTTAGGAAGATTGGGGGTTGCGGTATCGTAAGAAATTAAGGGTGAAGTGATTAGCGGGAAGAAGCCAAACATTTTCTATCTTACTGAAAGAATAGATAGATCAGATCTCTATTATCAGAATTTATCTAGAAAAACAGAATTCCGTTAAAAAGTTGAAAAAATTAGAAAGAAGATCTTCTGTTTCAATTGAAACAATGGAAGGAGAAGAACAAAGATCTTCTGTTCCCATTAAATGAACAATGATCTTCTGTTCCCATTAAATGAACAATGGAAGGAGTAGGAAGGAGAAGAACAAAGATCTTCTGTTTCAATTGAAACAATGGAAGGATGAGAGGAACAAAGATCTTCTACTTCCATTGAACAGTGGAAGGAGTAAAGGAGAAAGACAAAAATATTTTTAATTGATACAATGGAAGGAGAAGAACAAAGATATTCTGTTTCCATTGATTGAACAATGGAAGGAGTGAAGGAGAAGAAAAAAGATCTTCTGTTTCAATTGATACAATGGAAAAAGAAGTGCGAATTTAAGAGATTATGACGTATTCCATCAGATAAAACATCAAGTATCGTCATACTACAATTGAACAAATCATGATCTTATCTTCTAAACTGGAGAGAACAACTCTTCCGTTAAGATACCTTATTTATTGCCAGTAAAAAATTTACTTTTCAATTTATACAAAATCATAATTAACTTCGGATCGAGTATTTATTGCTTCACTAAATACGGGGGCCATATTAGGTTCTAAAGATTATTAAAAATACATAAGTATTATAGTACACAATATTTTACAAAAAGAAAAAAATATATATTTATATATTTAATTATAATGATGAGAAATTTGAAAAAAGTACGATTGTGATATTTACAAAATGTGATTTTCAATGTGGTTTTTTTTTATATTATTTTATTAACAGATTTTTATTTTATCATTTCCCTTAAACTCTAAAGGAGTATTTGTAAATAGTATGATGTGGTTAAATGTGGTTTCGAGTGAGGAAAGGTTTAATAAAGGAAATTATATTATCTAATAAACAAGTTAATTACGCAAAACTTTTAGAAAGAAACAATCAATTTTATTTGTTAAACTCTGTAAGTTTTCGGATTTCTTTGAATGCAGAGAGTATGATGTAGAATAACTGCATGAACTATATGAACTGAATTATGATAGTTCGAAGGACTTAAAGTGCTAGTTGAACCGTTTAGTCATGGTGCTATCAGACATTAGAAACATTTTTCAGAAAAAAAGGTTCAGATTTTAACGCTGAGAGTTCCATGATGAGTAACTGCACTATGCAATGGTTCCAACGCTTGGTCTGATCGCAAAAAAACAAAAATCACATCGCAACAGCCCGAGGAGGTATTGGGCGCAAACCTTGGCTTGAGGATGGTCAGATAAAAAAAAAGATATTATTAGAACCTAAACCTAAACTAAAACCTAGTAATCGCATAGCTCAGGTCACTAAGACTAAGGTTGAAGTTGAAACTTGATACAAACGGAGGTAACTAAGGTTCCCTGGACCTCTCGGAACTTAATCTAAAGCAAAACGCAGTCTTAAGGTGGGTTCATAGCTGTTTTTTACGCGCGTTTGGGCGATATAGATAAAACTACATTCATGAAGCCGTGGAGACATCACTGAGTGTTTCCCCCACCCTTCCTACCTTTTGCACTTGCGCAGTGTTCCGTTTATGTTATAAACAAAACCGAATATACATATTTACTAAAATACAATACTAATTTTCTAAAAGTATGATTTGTAAATTAAAAATAAGTGTGTATTTAATATTTATTATGTAAATGAATGACTCGAAAAATGAAATAAAAAATATAAATAAAAGGGAAGATGACGGGAAGGTTTCATTCAGGTTAGGTTCAACGCGAGAAAGTTGGTTTAGAACAAACTTTTCTGATAAAGTTTGTTCAAAACCAACTTTTCTCGTGATATTTTTTGACAGCTTATATAGATTATTCTGAAGCGCGTAAAATGCCGCAGGGCTATGTACCAATCCATCTAGTAGGGGTACCATCGTTGCGTCGATGAACCTGCTCTATTCTCTATTTCTAACACATCAACAAGTGGTACTACTAAAAGGGTAGAAAGTTAACCACTATTTTACTGACTTGTGACCGAATCAACTTTTTATATAGTCCAGTCTAATAGGCGTGGGGTTAGAGCGCTGGTCTTAGAATCAGGAGGTTTAAAGTTCAAGACCTGTCTAGATCAATTAATAGTTTACAGGGATACACGAGTTATTTGCTCTTTTCCCTGTTATTACGGAGGTCGCTACTGTCTATTATAAACTTAATGAAGGTGGTTCTCCCCCACTCTACCCCTTAGCGATGCTCCTACACGAGTAGACTATCTTCTCTATTTGTTACCTCTGTTTGAAAGTAAGTTTTATGTCTAATTAATACACCTTTAAGATAAAATATACAACGAGGGATCGGCTTAACGTATTTACTCAATATGATCGTCAGTACAAAATATTGTCTCGTCTCATTTGGAATTTAAACTATTATCAGATGTCAGTATACATAACATATATCTGGTCGTTTTTAAGACACCATTTTCCTATAATATCGATTCTACTCACAGAATTATCGATATATACTAATTCTTCCTTTACACATAAACGAATTTTTCCACTGAATTTAAATTTTTCAATCGAGTTAAAACTATGAGATAAATATAAAATTTATTGATGTTATGAATACCTAGGGGTTTTTTTCCAAATCGTTAATAATGAAAAATAAATAAATGCATAAAAAAAAAACCTAAATAAATAAAACAGCAGACTAGGTCACATTATTTTGACATTGTTAAGAAAGATAAAAATAAACGTTTTGTAATACGTATCGTATATATTTGAGTCTATTACTGAAATGTATGTTGTGAACAATTTATATATATATGTATATATATATATATATATATATATATATATATATATATATATATATATATATATATATATATATAAATTGATATATTGTAGTTAATTCTTTTCGATACCGATAAAGTTTTAGCAATTGAAATTTTTATAAAAGTAAAAAAAAAAGGATTGAAAATAGGGGAAGGGGTGTGACGGCCATCAGGTGTTTATTTCAAGTAGCACAATGCTTGCCGTGCCAGTTTTTATTTTAGAAAAAATGTAACCTATTATAAGAAACAAAAAAAGAAACATTCTTAAAGGGTATGGTAACTAGCTGCGGTCGAGGGTTCAGGTGGTCTAATAAAAAAAATATATATATATATATATATATATTTAAAAAATAATAAAGTAAACGAATAAAACATGTAAATGTATTATTTTTCAGTGAAATATGATAGGTTTCATGAAAGCGGCGCGGTCGAGACAGGTTAAGATTTTTTTTTCTTTCTTTAGCTGCCAACACTGGCGTGCTTGGCCCCCACTCTAAAATGCGACTTCTTTATAAGGCTCCACTATACCCTGTCAGCTGTACCCTACAACGTTTCACTTCTTGTGCACGTCTAATGTTTTCTTAAAGTTTTTATTATATTTTGTTCATTAATTTTTTTTTTTTTTTTTTAAATTTGAGTCCTTGGACCTTGAGTTTCATTAAGCTGGCTTTATAAAAAGTATAAGAAAATGCATTCTAAATGTTTTTTTTCCCTGAATTAAGTTACTTCTTCTTAAATCTTATGGATGAAGTAAACGTTTCGATTTTCTGGTGGCTAAGTTAGAAATACATATAAGTATGAGTTTTAGTTATAAATATAAAAAATATATTTCGCATCCATGTGTTTTTTTTACCAAATATAAATTCACTTAAATGACCACATGTATATTATTCATTTTTGAAACAGTCAGATCCTCCCGAACAACTAAGCTATAGCAAAGAAATCAACCGTCTTATTCTTCTTATACGCTCTACAATTTAAAATCGTACCAGAGATCTTTCGGTTTACTCCTCTAACCCTAACAACGAAGCTATAGCAAAGAAATCAACCCACTTATTCTTCTTAAACGCTCTACAATTTAAAATCGTACCAGAGATCTTTCGGTTTACTCCTCTAGCCCTAACAACGAAAACGAAGCTATAGCAAAGAAATCAACCCACTTATTCTTCTTAAACACTTTACAATTTAAAATCGTACCTACCATAGACTCTTCGGTTTACTCCTCTTGCAAAACAAATAAGCTGTAGCGAAGCAATCAACCGACCTTATTATCTCAACCACTTCTCCATTTAAAATCAAACCTTAGACTCTTCGGCTTACGCTCAAGTGCGCTCCAAGAGTCCCTAACCAAAAATGCTCTGATTAAATAAATATTTAACTCTTGAAACTCGGATTTCCAACCTAATTTGAACATAAAAATATTTTATTTGTTATAAAGTAAATCTTTCTCACCAAAAATATTGTAATAAAAGAGAAAAAAAGAGACTTGTTTGCGAGATCAAAACTTATTAGAAAGTTAAATTAAAGGAGTTAATATTCTCTTTTTAGAAAAATATCCAAATGAAGTTTAAACAAATTGTTTTTTTTTTAAAAAAATGCAAAAACAACGTAGTTTGAAGTTTTTTTCGTCAACAGAATCGAAACTTATTTCGAGGTATAAGGTGGATAAAAAAAATTAATTAGAACTTTTTTTCTCCCCGCAAAACAACTTATATACAAAAGAAATGTTAATTTATTTTTTGTTTACTAACTTGATACTATTACAACGTTAAATTAAAAGCAAGTACACAATAGTATTTTAAATCTTGAGTTAGTGGTAGTTTTTATGAAAATAATTTCATGACACAGCTGATGTTAAAACTGTTTGATTATATCAAACAGCTGATATTATAAACATTATTAAATCAGCTGATTATATTTAATGCGGTACAATCACTCTTATCGTGGTATTTCCCTGACCAGAGTCTTGATCATCTGGATGAGAAAAACGTTTCAATGATATTTTAGATCCTGACGTTTCTTCTCTATTACAAGGACCTCTGTCAAGAGAATGGCTTTTGATAAGGGTCATTATTAACCAAATGACTCTCATCGTGAGTAATTTCCTTTGTGAATTATCACTGCGCAATTGGTCCTGAACGTCAGGATTGACAAAATCTCTGAAGCGGTCTCCTCCGGATCTTGATACCTTAAAATGTTATTCAAAGTTTAATAATAAACTTTCAATACTTATCACTGTAATCATTGTACTTCGACAGAGACGAAGAAATAAAACGTATTTGTACGTAACGTGTATTTTTTTGTTGTTTTGTTTTTGCACCTTCTTAAGATAACATTGTCTAAACGCAGAGGCGTTGACAACTCAGCTTAGTAAGATTCTAAAATTACGTTCTATCACCTGTTTCATTAGCAATGAAGTATATTGAACTTGAACTTTGGTATTAGATTTCAGAGTACACCATATTCAACAATTACTGTTTGAGGCACACAAACGATCTCTTTCAAAGCCGTTGATAACGCTACTTTAGGTTATGAAGTTAAGGTTGTTTAACTATTTGTGCAGCAAAGACATCAATAGAAAGTTTGTTGTAGACAGCAAAAGTTTGTTCTTAGATTTTAGTGAATATGATATTCAATATGACTATACCAAATACTAAATACCCAATTATATTTACTTTTAAAAACCGTGGCATTGAAGTTTAAATAAGCCGATATTATGGAACCGTTTTATTCCCCTATTAAGTAAGGATAGAATTTCATACTTTATTTGATATATACCTACCAGCGGCGCCGACTCCTAAGGGCCCAAGGGGCTCGAGCTACCCCAATAATGAGTCTAGGGGGCTCAGCCCCCCCCCCCCAAAAAATAGGATTGTAAAAATTAAAAAATAATTAGTAAGCTTTAGAGTGACTCAGAATAGAGACAATAATTAATCTATAATTTATTAACATTATAATATAATTTATTATCATTAACAGCAAATTACGGAACGCTCATGGATATATTTTAGCCCTACGTAATATTTAGTTTTTACTATTTGGAGGTCTTTTAATTCTCCAAAATAGATAATAAATATGTATTAAAACAATATTACTATTCGTACAATGGAGGATTGTTTGTCTCATAAAATAGATGAAGTTAGATTTTTTCCCGACCTAAAATTCCACTTTTAAATTTGAAGTTCACGTTTACGCGAGCGTTGCGCGTGAACACTTAGACAGATAACGTTGTCCAACGAACTCGTCCTAGGCATTGGTAAAATGAACACTCCGAATTTTATATATATATATTAAAATAGCTTGTCTTAGTGTTATTATAAGAAAAAAAATATTTATATAAAAAGTCGTTTTTGTGTTTTATTATTATATTTTTATTGATTAGATATTATTTATTATATTACACTACAACGTTTAATTGAAACGATGAGTAATAATTTTAATCTGTTATGGGCAAACATATTTTAGTGCATAGAAAATGTTGGTATGTATTTTAGTAAAAATGAAAAATCACGTTTGAATAGGCATAAAATTTTCTTTGAGTCTGGTATAAAAACTCACCAGATAGCCTCAAATATAGCAGTTTTTACAACCTATATTTTCAAAATTTTCCCCGGACCCCCCGTTTCATGGGGAGTATTCCCTACCCCTCCGTGGGCCCCCCCAATAATTATTAAAGTCGGCGCCCGTGATACCTACCTAATATTTTTGTTAGTTTTTTTTCTTCTAACGCCTACTAGATTTCGGGACATGGATTATAAAGTTGGTAAAAAGGTATCGATTGTATTAAAGAATCGAAGACTCCATGGAATCGATTTCGATTTCATGGAGAAAGTCAACCCTCTTTTGAAAAATCCCCAACCGATAAAATGTGTTCCTGACCAACCTCTTAAAATGTTTACCTGAATCAAGTTCTTAATTTTTTTTAATGACTGAACCAATTAATATGAACTAGATTTAACTCTTTAGGTTAGACTAACGTTGTCGTTGATATCAAGAACATTTTGTTTAAGAAAACCAAAAAATGAAATAATGTTTCGCTAAATTAAATATGTATAGATGTAAAATTAACCAATGGCTAAACTTGCTGTGAGTCAAAGTCAAAACATACCGATGTTCAAAATCCAGTACAACAGTAAGTAAAAACATTCATATCTTTTTATACAAGCAAACTGTACAAAAGAAAACCTATATTATTTATATGATTAAATTCCAAATGTAACTTCATATCTATGTAACACCTCGTCACCCGAAATACATTTAACCACATCATTGAGGGTAAATATTCCATTTGAATAAGGTTTTATTTAATCCCAATGTGTTTTAATTACAGTCGAATGATTGAATGGCAATGATTTATTTATTTGTTTTTATACTATAAATATTTATAGAAAATTAGTAAAAAAACAAAACAAATACAATAGTAATATTAAATACTTTGTAATTAAACCGTTTAAAATTAGGTTGATTGCTAGTAGCAGGACCTTATTTTTATTTTATTGTTTTAAAAATATGAATCTAACAGAAAAAAAGAAATGACGTACTGTTAATTAGATGAATTCGTTGTTTTTTTAAGTTAATATTTCTATAGAAAAAAAAGATTTTGGGAATTATATTTTTCATCTTTATCAATAGCATTTTATCGAATACATTTCGTGCTTCTCCGATTCTCTTTTAAATAAAATATAAATTCTTTATATAAACTTGGCAGAAATTTAAAATTCCTTTATGACATCAAACATTCATCTGTTCGAATAACACTGTTATACCAATACATATAGTTTTTAAATTAATTTAGGTTTTAGCAATTCTTTTAAAATTTGTCATCCATGCCTCAAGTTTCGACTTGCACCAAGATATATATGTTTATTTTTTCCCTATTTATACATATATTAATAAATTAAATATTGTTCCGGCTTTTTGTTCTTATAAATTCCAATACACAAGAAACAATCTGTTATACCAAAAACCTACTTTAATTTTTATTGAAATATTGTTTTACATGATGTATTCTAGATTATGCATACACTCGTATATTATGTAATATGCAGTTAGCTTCGTTATTTTTAAAAAATTCTTTTTTTCTTGTCTATAGTTTATTAGTGCTTTACAATTAATTAACACAAAGTAGACTTTAGATTATTAAATTTCAAAATTTTATGATGTACATTTACTCTTTGATTCTTGGATTTAATTGATTGCCTAAAATAATTTAGTTGATAATGGTTGACTTGGGACTTTTATACCAAACGTCATACCAATTCTTTCATAAAACCTTGTGTAGTTTGGTTGTAACTTGGCCAAGTATAAGTATATTTGATGTGTTGTTAAAATAAAATACAAGTCAAAAGAAAGAATATTTGATAAAAATTAATTACTTATTAAGAAGAGAGGTCGAATAACACGAAAACAATTTGCTGCCAATGAGATGAATTTGGAAGCCGATTCTCGAGAAGATAAGTTGAGAAGCGTTTTTATGTTTTATGTTGGAAGTTTTCTGTTCGCAGATGCCGGTCTGGACGTCGTCATCCCCTTTACAAGGGGCTGGAACCGAAGAGAAACTGCCCGGTCCCCGTCCGAAAAAGTGCGCTACCGGTTCAGACCGACCTCGGTCCCAAGAGAACGGTCGTCGCAATGCCGTGGGTTCGAATCGATCTGGTGTTCGTCCTACGGAGTCGAGGGCGGGTTGTTCTCTGCCGTCGCGGAGTGAGCTGGATTCTCGGCCGGGAAGGGTCCCGGCCGGGGTACCAGGAAGAGCGGAGATCACTGGAGCCTCGGCCAGTAGTTTGACATATCCTGCGCTTGACTGGGTATCTGTACGGGAACCGAGACTCCGGCCGATATTACACCTGCAAAAAAACCAATTTATTCTAATAGTCACCGTCTAGTTTAGAGACTGTTTTCTTTCAGCTAATATTCGGCCTGCTCTAATTAGGCAAATCCGGTTATACAGTTATAATAAAGACATAAATTTACCTGTTCCTTGTGTTGTCGGCGTAGTAGGTGGAGGAGGAGCCGTGGGGTAGGCCTGGGCGCCGGGATGTGGTGTGGCGGGACTGCAGGGTACTCGAGGACTGTACGAGGCAGGAGACAGCGGATGGTGAAGAGCCTCGGCGAACATGTACGGGTAAGCCGGTTCTCTCTGCTGGAGGCATGATCCACTCATCCCACTCAAACCGCCTCCCATCGAGCTGAAAACACTTTAACATGTAAATACGTCGTCCAGGCTCTATTGATATATTAATAGCAATCTAAATAAAAGTTTAAGGCGGTAGAAATAGTTACTTGTAAGTGTCGGCGGCGACTGAGGAGATAGGTTGAGGTATGGAAGAGTACATAGAGTTAAAGGGAGAGGGGTTGATGTTGATCCTCGGCTGGGTCGGAGCCGGAGGACTTGAAGAACTGTTGGGCTCTCTCCTTTGGTTCCGCAATTTTTCTTCTCTCCTCCATTTGGCACGTCTGTTGGAGAACCAAACCTGCAAAATTTCAAAAACACGTCGTTTCCACATTAGACATGGCTATGTAACTAACGACAGACCCCTGTCTGTGTTTACAACTAAAAAATACACCTTTAACTACTTCCTATGTATTCACATTAAATAAAAAATCCTCTGATTAATTGACATTAGATATTTTGGTAAAACCAGTAAAACGTTTCATAACAATTTTAAATGTCAAGTATTATGTACTTCAGATACATGCGTACTCACTCACGATATTGATATTTTGTAGCTGAATGAATACATGGAAGGATGTTGTATCTATATAATATGTAACAAATAAGTCGGAAGGTTTATAAGAATAAGGAAGGGGCTGCTCAATCCTCTTTGCCCGAAAGATTTGTCAGGGCCCGCTGCCAAAGGGATTATCAATCCCTCCGGCCAAAAAATCTTTCACAAGGCTCTCTATTCTGTGTCAGGATTTTTTCCCCTCTTAAGTGCCGATATGCTGTCGGAAGATAGGCCTTTTTATAATGTGAATTTACCGATGCAGCCACAGACTTTAACAGTTGCATTGCCGTTGTCACAAACACGAAGCACGTGTTTTTACTTTTTTGCTTTCCATCGCATTGTTAAAATTACATTCTTTTCGTGTAAGCCTTAGGCGACTACTAAACTATTTTCTATGACATCCTTAAGTCCTTGTCCGTGGTCCTACACAAAGATTTTCGGTTTTGACCGTTTACTCGAGAAAAAAGTAATGTATGTATATGTATATAGAGAAATAAGAAAATAGGTATCTCACTTGTAACCCCGTAAATCGGCTGCGATATAAGTCCACTTGAAGAGTGTGGTCCTAGTAGTTGAGAGCAAATAAAGCAGGCTAATATAGGGTTGATTAGATCGCACCCTGGTAATTTAGAGAGTTAAATTCTTTTTGGTTGATTTGATTGGGACATTGTTAACTACCGATGACATTAAAGTTCTAATTGAAACGAGTTGACAGCCCTTTTATCTGGTTAGGCACAAGTAATAAAAACTAAAAGTAAGGGTGGCCAACAAGTTAATTAGACGGTTATAGGAAACGGGTAGCAATACTACTAAACAGACGGTATTACGGCAGTATAGAGACTGCCAGTAATTTATCGAGTCGCTTAAAGTCTTTGTAACACGGCCCTAGACATGGAGAAGGGGAATTTTTACAGGCGGTTAGACGCGATGAAGACCCCAGAGTCCGGATGATTAATACGACTGGTAGGAACGTGCGAGTCGTAGCTCGTTTGTCATGGCCCGTGTCAGCACCCCGGGAGCCGAGGGCGACCTCTCCTCGGGATGATTGTGGCCCTCCGTCAACTCGGCCCTTCTTCCTCTTCGTTATGCAGGTCACTCTCCGTCCACCCGTCTTCAGGATACATTTCTTTCTTGTTACCAGAATCGTAGTAAAACAGTAACGTACTTCCATATAAAATTTAGAGACTGTGCGCATATTTGTTACTATGATTTGAATTTCTTTCTCATCTTATACAAAGACATAGCCAGAAACTTTAGCCGGATCAAAATTATCTACGAAAAGATTCTTATCTTTCAAAGAAAAGGCAATGCGTCAAACAAATTAGGAGTGACACACTCGATGACAGTAGAGAAAAATTCATCTGTTAATCTGGATTTTACACTACAGCATTTAAGAAACATATATATAAAAAAATTATATAATATAAATTTGAGTCGTCCAAGATTTACTGCAATAATATTTATTACTTAGTTACTATAAGTTGTGATTGATTGTAAATAAATTCTTATCATTAAATAAGGTATGTTGAACGCAAATTTTAAAAGAACTGATCGTTCCATCCACAATTCTAATAATAAATTGTTGGTGAGGTTGTTTATTTAGGTTTGCATTATTTGTTACCGTGTGAGTTTCAAAATACCCCAGTTGATTTGGATTTAAAGTGGGAGAGGGACGAGTATAGTCTTTACAAACTGTTTTTTTTTCTGTTTCTGCTGTAGTTTTCATTTTCAGTCATTTGTAATAATATTTTGAGGGAAGAGTTGAAGTGGCGTGATTCGAAAGAAAACAGAGAAGCTGGTGCTTGTGGAAGGCGGAGACGGTCAGAGGTCTGAAAGCTCGAAACCAGAATGTAGGGAGCGGTACGGCCGCCAGGGCTCGAGCCAGATACTTAAGTAAAATCAATAGATACGCCTTGCTCACCCGTCCGCCGCCCCCCGAAAACATCCCGTCCCACAACAGACCGTAAATGTTTACTTCGAATAAACAGAGCTTGTTTCGGGTGCATTCGGTAAAACGAATGCCTTGCTTACTGACCACACGTATTGGCCAGACGTCCGAACTCTCTCCGAGCCCGATCTGGACCCCAATCGACACGTATAATAAGTTTAACAAGTTAGCTACCGGGAAACTTAAACTTCCGTATCAATGGGACAATTCCAACATACTGGAATACACACTACATAAAAGTATCAATCCGTCTATACTAACTTTACGGAAATAATTCCCATTTATCCTACAAAAGATCCGCTTGATGCCTAATGAGACATTAATATCTACGAGCATGTTCAAATATATTTTTAATGGTGACAAATAAATGCTTTATAATTGAATTTACTAACAATCCCGATAAAATCAAATATTATACATAGAGAGAGATTCAAGCGTTAAGAGGGATTTAGAGAATATTAACTTTCAAAGGATGTAAATTAATACACAAAATTAAATTGAATCGGGATAAATCAGAATGTAAATCACTAATATATAACTAATAAACACCTGCAACTCTGTTTACTCTAATAACTTCTGTTTATTCATTTATTTCCTGTATACCAATATATATATATATATGCGTGTATGTGTGTATAATTACGAAAATTCGTACTTTCATTTTTTTTTTTTTTTTTTTATATTAATATTATATTTACTTATTTATCTTTTAATGATAATATATAGTTAAATATTTAAGGGAACTTCTTTAGACTGTTACTCCCCTTATAAAAACAAAAGTGTGATATTCCTTTGTCCCAAAATACATTGGACTAAACATTCCTTTGTCTTAATAGTTATTTAGTCAAAGTGATTTTCATTCTTAAAAATCATAGGGGAGTAACAATCTAAAGAAGTACCGATTTGTGTTATTTGCTGGGTTAAGTAATTTAACTAATTTATAAGTTAAAATATAACTAGTTTTTTTTTTGTTTTTTTTTTTTTTTGCGGGGAAACATCTAAATTCGGTAGTATTGAGAAACTTCTCTGACAATACACCTAGCATAGAGGAATGTCGAAATTCAAAGCCATAATCGCTAATTTTATGAATCCATTTATACTAAATTCTTTTGGATGAAAGTTTGAAAAATTTACAATAGGGGTTTGGATACCTTTTCTAATCCGTTATTTGATACACTGATAATGTTAACGGCGCACCTGTCAAACTACCGGACTTGCCTGTTAAAGTGGTATATATTGGAATATTTCATTTTTGAGATACGAAATTTACGATTTATGTACCACGGTCGTCGGTAGCAAATGTAAAACAAATGGAAACATTACATCGATCAACTTTGTCATCGAGATAACAGTTCCTCTCACATATGGAGGGAGAGGGTGTGATATTTATCACTATTATTTATTTGCTTTCAGATATAATTTTACATTAAAAGCTTACCATTAAATTCATTTCATATTCATACTAACTTTGTTAACATACAATATTGGCTTGAAACTTACAATTTAAAATTCACCTCGTCGACTATTTTTTTCGTAGATCATTTTTGAGTAAAATTCAGTTGAGGTTACTCGACGATCTTAATCTTCGCATTTGACATCTCATATAAGCAAGTTGAACTGGAGTAATAACTCATTAATTTTATGGCTCCCTTGGATCAAAATCGCGATGAGCGATGATCACCAGCAAAATTAATTATTATAACCGTTACCATTCGTGTTCAAAGGAGACTAAAGCCAAATGTATCGCCACGTTAAGTATGGTTTCTTCGCTTAACCATATGAAGGTTGCAAATTACAAATTCCTTAGTGCATTTATATTTGAAAGGGTCTCCATATATTATTTGATCGGATTCAAGATTCAACCGATTTAGCCGTTCTACGTCATTCATTTGGTTATGCCAAATGAATGTGCAATTGAATGAATGTTTTTTTGAATGAATTTTGCGTATTCTACCTCCATTACTTTAAGCGTTCCCGCACACTACAGTTTATAGTAGATATAGTTTAGTCTGATTGGGCTGCATCCGCGCACACCACGCAGACTAAACTATTTGATTGGCTGTTGGTGCACACACTGCCCAACATTATCGGCCGATTGCTTTCACAAAGTTGAGGTTGAAATTGAACTGGATTTCAACCGTTGTCCAGTTGTACTACAAAATGATACCGGGAGCTGTTATTATTGCTATTATTATAACACCAAGCTATTATATTACACGCTTCATCCTAAACTATTTTAGTATCCGGAAAGGTTTTCGAACTTATAGAAAGAGCATCTGCATACTCTTTTTAAATTTTTTTATTTAAAGATGATCTTTTGACAACTCAATTAATGTGTTAGTAATTAACGACATTGCTGAACTTTTGTATTTTAAAAAATATATATAAATATATAAGTATATTAAATATATTTTATGTATTATCATTTGCATTGTTCACTGCACGTCCCAAGTGTGGATCACCGATTGGAATAGTCAGCGAATTTGCGCATTCCCATAGTACACCATACTGAATAAGCAGTCGGCCGATTGGCCAACTTTATAGTTGAAAGGGAATCGGGAAGCCTATCCAACTATTTAATCGGCCGACTAGAATCGCTTGGTGTGTGCTCTTACATAAGGCTTTATATTAATTGAGCAACCGACTAAAATATCGGCCGATCAAAAGTCTGTAGTCTGCGGTGAGTCTTATTAGTGGAATTGGAAATATCTTTGATCAGTATAGAGAAATCTCTTGACTTTCTACAGAGTAATTTACTCACCGTACAAATGTCTAATAGAAAATTACTTTCAGAAAAATTACTTTATTCAAAGGCGCAGATAAAGGAATGAAGAACTAAGAAGTACCCCGTAAATATGAATTCGCTCCAAGTACTAGTGTAAGTAATTAGTGTCTACAATTTTGAAAAACCGAGATTCAATATTTAAACTAAACGAAACAAGTGGAGATTTTAAAAAAAATCTAGAAATTTGCAGTATGAACGCGTAGATAATGGTTCGGCATAAAAATCAGGACCACTTATCTGGTCTCTTTCAGGGCCACTCATTTTTTCTCTATAAGATGTATTTTAGAGACTTATTTTAATAATATTATAATTATTACTGTTTCAAAATATAAATGTAGGATTTATTAAGACCGGTATTGCTTGAAATAAGTAATCTAATGGTTACCGAACATTTGGCTGATCGTTTATCGTATTCTTTGCTGTGGTATCGGTTAGAGGATACTTATGTTTGGGTACTCTTCATTACCGGAGACGATCGGACCTAAGGTAAACATTTACGTGGAGTGTTTTGAGACGTGGGTCGGTTGTGAAGACAAGACCTCTTTCTGGGTTTGAAGACGTCTGAATGAGTGATTAGTAGGGATTAGGGCCCCCCGAGTCGAGTGCTTTACTCAAGGGCAAATAGGGAAGCCCTAGAGTCTCGCCAGTTTAAAGGTTCATCCCAATCAGCTTTGTTAAAGCTTAGTACTCTTACGGATAAGAACATTCTGGCCGGCTTAGTTTATCACTTAATCGCGTCTTCATTCCCTATAATCCTTTAGCTCTGACTCGTTCGACCGGATACAAAACTGGAATTTTCTATTGAAACTATTCCATTCGATATGGAGATATCTTCTGTAAACTATTCTCATCCTTCTATTACAACAGAGAAAATATATCTATCGAATTTACTTCCCGAAATTTCATTGTCATTTGCTTTGCAATTAAATTACTAAACAAAAAAATAGTTGTTTATAGAAAGGTTTTGAGCAACTCGGGCAAAATTAAAGAGTAAAGCCGTCCAATCCGGTCTCCATTTGTACATAATCTATTGTATTTAAGACAATAAACGCATCTATGTCACTCTTTCTATTTTATTCAGTGTTAAATTAAATCTATGACACAACGATGCCAGGCAAATCTATACTAATATTACAAAGAGGTAAAATTGTTTGTACGTTTCTTTTACGAGGCAATCTCGTAAACTACTGTTCCGATCCTAAAAACAATTTCATTTAAGAGGAGGGTTACATGGCAAAAAGGAGAAAAACATTTCTTAATAAAAAAATTAGCAACATTACTATTTTTTATCCGATATGAATGGAAATTATTGCGTACATGCCTTATTTGACGCCAGGAATACTTTTATTTTCTTTTCTATGTAAATTTAGTTACCAGTATGTCCACATGCTGGTAAATAAAGTTATTGTTATTTTAAAGAATGGGGCGGGGGGAGGGGGGGGGGGGTGTTAAATATAAGTTAAAAGTTCTTTACAATTTTGAAGTAACCTCTTTTATGACATACAAAAACTTTAGCCAATGGGTCCAATCGGATTTTGATTTAAGATGGCGTTCATGTATATGCAATTGTATTCTGATTGCTATCTTTAGGATTTTCACTAGAACAGTAAAACTTTTCAGATAGGTTCCTCTTTGCGTCCCGTGTTTGTCAGATAAGTCCTCTTGCGTAAACGTGTTTGTTAGCAATTATTTTTACAATCAGCCATTTCAATTCAAGATGGTGGACCTATTTTTATTTAAAACCATGTAACCTCACTATAATAATTACCACTTCTTTGAAACGCAAAAATAAATAAACAGGTCATGTGTGAGCTAGTCAACACACAGCGAGGGTCCGTAGGCCACACTGAATAGTTTAAGTAGTACCCTATTGATGGTGTTTTTTAAAATGCTAAAAAGCTTACTTTGAACTATCCTATGGGTCTGATATTCTCAAAACACATAAACAAACTTCTGATAAAGTATTTTTTTGCCACTGAACCTGACTACAACCATATAAATCCATCGAAAAGACCATAATTATAAAAAGACGTATTTTGTCAATAAAAAATAAAACATTTTTTTTTTCGAAATTTCCAAAAAGTGGTATCTTTTTTGGTCGAAGAATGTTCAGAAATTTTTTCAGATTTTTTGCACTTCACATAAGCGAGATATAGGGGGGGGGGGGCACGTTTCAAACCCGCTTCAAACTCGCCTACGCTCGCCCTATCAAAGTTATAACTAAATAATTATATATTTTTGTAATCAGCTCGACGTACCCTTTCATATGATACCCCTCACGGTGTCGAAAAAAAATACAAAAATTTTAACCCTTAATTTTGTTTACCCTAATTTGGTTGAAAAATGTTTTTTTTAATTCGCTATATTTTTAAAATATGTGGGTAGGTACAAGACACATACATGCCAAATTTCAAAGTGATCGGACGAAAGATGTAGCCGTGAGAGCAGGCGACAGGACGGACGGACAGACACACGCAGGAAAATATAAGGGTCCTTGGTTTTGCCTACGGACCCTAAAAAAGTGGAATCTGCCAAAATGGGATCATCTGAAATTTTATTAGTGGGCAAACCAAAAAAAAGGGAGGATTATAGCCCAGACTGATTATTGAAGTTAGTTCTCGCTTACTATAAGAGAGAGTATAACTTCAATGTTTATTGACGGTAGTTTATGAACCACCAAATTAAAAAAAAATATATATAAATAATAATAAACTCCGTAGCGGAGCACCTAGTACAACTAATAAAATGGATGACACGGGGTTAGTGTGACACTCTATCAGCATCAATCCAACATTAAAGATATTAAATTGAATAAATCTAAACACAACTCATCGATAACCAAAATATCTTGATGAGGAATCAATTTAAAATCACGCGATATTTCATAGTATTTAACATTCTGGCATTCCGTGTCAAGTGGAAAAGGAAAAAATTCTGAGAGAAGCACAAATATAGACTTACTAGCAAAACCCGGCAGACGTTGTCCTGCCTATGTATAATTATTTACCTTTATATATTTAAATATGGGTGATGGGTATGTAATGTAGAATCTATATTCGTTTTAGAATAATGAAAGATGGCTTATACTGATGAGATTCCATGATTTTTATTGGTATAAATAGATAATGAACTATATACATTTTTTTAATTTTTAATTCACATGAATGAACAATATTATTCACTATTCCATTCGCTATATCTATATAATTAGACATAAAATAAATAAAACTAATGCTAATTATTAGGGTAACGCGAGTGGATAAACGATATTATTCGTTTTCTGATTTGGTGTATAGATGTTCTACGGAGTTCCTACTCTGGAGCAAGCAAGATAATATAGTTGACCATGCGAAAAACATGTATTCTAATTTTTAATTAAATAACACTTTTTACCCTGCTTTTCCATTTTACCAAAATCATAAAATCCTTCTCCATGACAAAAAGTATTGAAAACAAATACATTTTTTTATCATCTAAACCTGAGCTTAAAAAATACATAAGGTACCATTTGTACCCAAAAGTACTAAATGTACACAAATTGTTTTATAATCGAGTTCCTGGCATCATATAAAGCTCGTATACCAATTTTCATTCAAATCGGATTAAAAAATAGCAATATTTCTAATTTCTAATTAAAAATAATTTATTTTCCTGTTTTTCCTTTTTACCCCCCTCTTATGTGAAAATATGACAAAAGTGTACATAACAACAATTACTTTATTCTTAAAGAGCTTTCCAACGACATGCATCATGAAGGGTATATACTATTTTGCCTTTGTACCCCGTACCCTGTACCCCTGTGTACCACAATTTAAATTTTATACAGTATTTTGCTATGCTCGTGTGGTTTTACTACCCTCGCTGTCGCTCCGGTGCAAACTCCACACTCGCATGCAAAATGCTACTTTCCGCACTAGACGCGTAATGTACTATTACGAACAAAATTGTTTTTTTTTTCGTTGTACCGCTGCACGATTATTTTGTTCGTAATTACATTTAAAAAAAACTAGTTTTGTGGACTTATATTTAAATTCTGGAAAGTTTAGTTGGATATAATAGTAGAATTTTAGAGATACGTATCTCTAAAACTTTTATTTTTTTAACCTAACCTTATGAATATAGGATACGTAAATTTGTGGGTAGTTTCGTGGTCGTGTATTTAAATTTTGGAAGTTAGGTTGGTTATTATAGTTTAGTTATACCGATACTTTTCTCTAAAACTTTTATTTTTTAACATAACCTTCAGAATATATAAGATACCTCAATTTGTGGGTAGTTTTGTAGACGTGTATTTAATATCTGGAAGTTACTTTTAATATAATAGTCCTTGTGTTAGAGATACGTACCTTTATAACTTAACCTTCAGAATAAAAGATACCTAGTACTTTCGAATATAAGATAACTGGTACTTTTTTTTTAGGTAATCTTGAATAGAGTAGCCGTGAAGGGAGCAAATATTAAAATTTACGAATGAGCTCCAGAATTAGATACAATATGGAATTGTCTTGAATCTAATGAATAATTTTAATGACATTAATATTTTTTTAATAATGTTTTGGCTCTGGGATGCAGAAGAAATTTCCGTCACTACATAAAAACGACATGCAAAATATGACGCTCTTAAACATCGTGCCAGAAAGTTTGAATATTATAGGAGGTAGAGTAGTTTTCATATATATTCATTGTAGTTCTATATTTCGCCGATAGAAGTTCTAAATTTTATATAAAATGATATCAGAGCTCCTAGCGGACCAAATGGTAATCAAAATGGATTAATGTTTTATAATTTTACACCTTAAGATCCATCTTCTATATCAATTAGACAAATGAATACTGATTTTATCCACTTAATGGAAAGACATTAAAATGTTGATATTTGGATTGAATGCCCAAAGACATATCCATGATTCAATGTTTCTCCACTTTATAGAAAGTCATTAAAATATCGATATGTGGACTCAATGCACAAAAACATATCAATGATTCAATGTTTCTACACTTTATGGAAAGACATTGAAGTATCGATATGTGGATTCAATGCCCAAAAACATATCCATGATTCAATGTTTCTCCACTTTATGGAAAGACATTAAAATATCGATATGTGGATTCAACGCCCAAAAACATATCCATGATTCAACGTTTCTCCACTTTATGGAAAGACATTAAAATGTTGATATTTGGATTGAATGCCCAAAGACATATCCATGATTCAATGTTTCTCCACTTTATAGAAAGTCATTAAAATATCGATATGTGGATTCAATCCCCAAAAACATATCCATGATTCAACGTTTCTCCACTTTATGGAAAGACATTAAAATGTCGATATGTGGATTCAATGCCCAAAAACATATCCATAATTTAATGTTTCTCCACTTTATGGAAAGACATTAAAATGTCGGTATGTAGATTCAATGCCCAAAAACATATCTATGATTTAATGTTTCTCCACTTTATGGAAAGACATTAAAATGTCGGTATGTAGATTCAATGCCCAAAAACATATCTATGATTTAATGTTTCTCCACTTTATGGAAAGACATTGATGTATCGATATGTGGATTCAACGCCCAAAAACATATCCATGATTCAACGTTTCTCCACTTTATGGAAAGACATTGAAGTATCGATATGTGGATTCAATGCCCAAAAACATATCTATGATTTAATGTTTCTCCACTTTATGGAAAGACATTGATGTATCGATATGTGGATTCAACGCCCAAAAACATATCCATGATTCAACGTTTCTCCACTTTATGGAAAGACATTAAAATGTTGATATTTGGATTGAATGCCCAAAAACATATCCATGATTCAATGTTTCTCCACTTTATAGAAAGTCATTAAAATGTTGATATTTGGATTCAATGCCCAAAGACATATCCATGATTCAATGTTTCTCCACTTTATGGAAAGACATTGATGTATCGATATGTGGATTCAACGCCCAAAAACATATCCATGATTCAACGTTTCTCCACTTTATGGAAAGACATTGAAGTATCGATATGTGGATTCAATGCCCAAAAACATATCTATGATTTAATGTTTCTCCACTTTATGGAAAGACATTGATGTATCGATATGTGGATTCAACGCCCAAAAACATATCCATGATTCAACGTTTCTCCACTTTATGGAAAGACATTAAAATGTTGATATTTGGATTGAATGCCCAAAAACATATCCATGATTCAATGTTTCTCCACTTTATAGAAAGTCATTAAAATGTTGATATTTGGATTCAATGCCCAAAAACATATCCATGATTCAATGTTTCTCCACTTTATGGAAAGACATTGATGTATCGATATGTGAATTCAATGCCCAAAAACATATCCATGATTCAACGTTTCTCCACTTTATGGAAAGACATTGAAGTATCGATATGTGGATTCAATGCCCAAAAACATATCTATGATTTAATGTTTCTCCACTTTATGGAAAGACATTGATGTATCGATATGTGGATTCAACGCCCAAAAACATATCCATGATTCAACGTTTCTCCACTTTATGGAAAGACATTAAAATGTTGATATTTGGATTGAATGCCCAAAAACATATCCATGATTCAATGTTTCTCCACTTTATAGAAAGTCATTAAAATGTTGATATTTGGATTCAATGCCCAAAAACATATCCATGATTCAATGTTTCTCCACTTTATGGAAAGACATTGATGTATCGATATGTGAATTCAATGCCCAAAAACATATCCATGATTCAACGTTTCTCCACTTTATGGAAAGACATTGAAGTATCGATATGTGGATTCAATGCCCAAAAACATATCTATGATTTAATGTTTCTCCACTTTATGGAAAGACATTGATGTATCGATATGTGGATTCAACGCCCAAAAACATATCCATGATTCAACGTTTCTCCACTTTATGGAAAGACATTAAAATGTTGGTATTTGGATTGAATGCCCAAAGACATATCCATGATTCAATGTTTCCCCGCTTTATAGATAGTCATTAAAATATCGATATGTGGATTCAATCCCCAAAAACATATCCATGATTCAATGTTTCTCCACTTTATGGAAAGACATTAAAATGTCGATATGTGGATTCAATGCCCAAAAACATATCCATGATTCTTCTCCACTTTATAGAAAGACATTAAAATATCGATAAGTGGGATCAATGCCCTAAAACGTAAGATGCACTTAAATATCGTGCCAGGAAGTTAGAATATATAATAAGAGGTAGAGTAGACTTAACAAGTATTCATTATAGTACTATATTTCGCCGATAGAAGTTCTAAATTTTATATAAAATGATATCAGAGCTCCTAGCGGCCCAAAAACATACCCATGATTCAATGTTTCTTCACTTTATGAAAACACATTGAACTATCGATATGTGAATTCAATGCCCAAAAACATATCCATGATTCAATGTTTCTACACTTTATAGAAAGACATTGAAGTATCGATATGTGGATTCAATACCCAAAAACGTATTCATGATTCAATATTTTTCCATGAAATGGAGAAAATAAGTATATATTATAGTTCAATAATTATTTATTTACTTTTGCTGCTTCTTTTACGTTCGGATCAACACATCATTAGGTTATTACAAATTTATTCTATTTAAATTTACCATTAACATTACTCATTACATTTAACAATTGTTAATTAAATTAATTACAGACAATATTACTTACTTTTTTTATTTTATTTTTTTTTTTTCAAAGTTCATTTTAAACCTTTCAAAAAAAATTAATTGAATTTCATAAAATTTGACTAGCATCTATTAAAAAAAAATTAATATATTCTTAATAATCTTCTTAGACAAGAATACTATTTTATATATTTATTTATTTATATTACACATAAGTTTATGTTATTTAAATTATTTTTTTTTAAATATTTTTATTTCTTGTGGATTTAAAATATATATATTTTTTTAAAACATATTTTTACCTAAAAAAAATAAAAATAATAATAAAAAAACTCAGAGAAAATAAACTAGAAAAAATATGAAGTTATAAAAAAAAATCATATAAAAGATGAAATATCTTTTATAGAAGAAAACATTCTATTTATTTATTTTTTTTTACAAAAAAAAAAAAAATATATATATATAAAATAAAATAAAATGAAGATTAATACACTTAACTGTAAAAAACTTTAAAGAAAATACTAAATAAAGCAGATGAAAAAAAAAAAAAAATACAAGCATCAGAAGAAAATATATATACATCATTTTATCCCTCCCTCTTTATTTTATGTCTCTTCTTATATTTATGCTTAAAAAGAGTCTGTATACGCTTTTATATTAAATGCTAAAAAAAAAATAATTCTAGAACATGTATAAAGTTAAAAGATTTTTATTCCAGAAAAAAAATATATATCTGTATAAAGAAAAAAAACGAGTAACCACTTGTGAAAAGTCGAAAATACAAAAAAAGGGTTTTTTTACCCTGAAAAGATACACGGTAGAGGGTTTTAATGCTTTTGAAACTGAGCGAGGGATGCTTAGAGATGCGATGCTTTCTGCTTTTCTATGGGGCCAAAGAAATCAAAAGCTATTCAAACCACCCTAATCAAGATAAGTAAACCAGTCATTAAGATAAGTAAGACTATCCTCTATTACACAAACATATATATATATATATTATGTGTGTGTAGTAGATTTCGAACTCTTTTGAAGTTTAAAAGGAAGCCATCTTTGTTGAACTACCGCACAATAAATGCCGTCTCATACATTATATATATATATATATATATATATATATATATATATATATATATATATATATATATATATATATATATAAACACGAGCCCGTGGCAACGGTCTTAATTTTATATTTAGAAAAAAAGTAAAATTATGTAAATTAATTTATATAAATTATTATATCTATTTGAAGACCAGCAAATCAAAACAAACATTCATTTTTATTGGAATAAATGGGGTTGCCTTAGCTTAGCAATAACAAATCATTTTGAAGTGAGTCGTCGGGACACTACACGATTATATAAATGATATATATTCACAAGAACGTTTGTATTTAAAAAAAATTAAGTTGAACATATATACATAAATAAAACAAAAATAACTTATCAGTTTCTGCTACTTATTAATTTTTATAAGAATTTTGATGGAATAACACGTTATAAGTGGTCTATTAAGCCCAAAAAAGTTGTTTTTATTTTAATTAATTTTTGTCGTCTGTACAGACACGTGACGCCTAAACTACTGGTCCGGTTTCGATAAAATTGTTCATAAAGGTTCAGAAAAATCATTCCCCAAGGCGAAATCGAGAAATGAATTTTTTTTAGCTCTAAATTTGGGGGTCCTTTCCCCCAAAAACTCTAAAAAAAGTTATTCCTCGAAACGGTTCCGACGATTTTGAGTAACAATTTTAACCATATAAATTGTCGTCCTTTTAAACATATATAAAATATAGCCCCCCTCCGTTTTTCAAGGATAAAGCAGTTCCTGGGTTTTTAGCTTTAAATCCAAAAGGTTCGTCGTGTTCGATTCCCCGACGGGGTGAAGTTATGTTATGGTAAATTTTGAAAAATATGTTTATTAATGAACTCGAATTTGAAACAACCAAGTAATGATGTACCTACTCGTATATGGGAATTTTATTCTGAGTTGTATTGGATAGAATTTTTTGTTGCTGAATTTCATTTAATATGCCTATCAAATTGAAGGTTAATATTTCGTTCACTTCAAACATAAAATTTTGCTTGTCACCCAAAATATCATGTCGTGTGTCATAGGTTCGCCATCACTGTCATAACAAGTAGGATGATATTTTGTACTTAGATCTTTTAATTGAATCCTGGCACAACATAATTATTCCATTGTTATTTTTTTCCATTCCATGTAAAAACAGAATTGTAGATTAAACAACGTAAGTACTAGTCTGTTAGCACATCAAATAATGTAATAGCATGGAATATCCCTACAGGAAATGGAAACTTTACTGTAGTTGTGTTTAGGTGTTTGGACATTAGTTCCACGGAGATCGCGTATGGAATATCTCTACAGGAAATGGAAACTTTACTGCAGTTGTGTTTAGGTGTTTGGACATTAGTTCCGCGGAGATCACGTATGGAATATCTCTACAGGAAATGGATACTTTACTGTAGTTGTGTTTAGGTGTTTGGACATTAGTTCCGCGGAGATAACGTATGGAATATCTCTACAGGAAATGGAAACTTTACTGTAGTTGTGTTTAGGTGTTTGGACATTAGTTCCGCGGAGATCACGTATGGAATATCTCTACAGGAAATGGAAACTTTACAGTAGTTGTGTTTAGGTGTTTGGACATTAGTTCCACGGAGATCACGTATATGGAATATCTCTACAGGAAATGGAAACTTTACAGTAGTTGTGTTTAGGTGTTTGGACATTAGTTCCACGGAGATCACGTATATGGAATATCTCTACAGGAAATGGAAACTTTACTGTAGTTGGTGTTTAAACATTAGTTCCACGGAGATCACCGTATGGAATATCTCTACAGGAAATGGAAACTTTACAGTAGTTGGTGTTTGGACGTAAGTTCCACGGTGATCACCTTAATCCTCCTAGACACACGAATACCCCTATATTAACCTACACGATTAAGAAGGATTTGCCACGTTATATGTATGTCAAATAGCTTAGGTTAGCTGGATTCTACAACTATTTCTAAGATATTAACTCTAGATATTCCAGAGGACACTGTGATAGAGATTTTGAGATCATTTTTAAGGGAATTGCTCGTGATGACAGTCGTTTGCAACTGGTCAGTCCAGTGACTCATTTCTAAATGACTCTTATTAAGTAAATCCCTTTAGAATGATCCATGTATTAGAATTGAAACTCCGAAATACCTAGATTTTAGCCACGAAAACCTACGCTATAAAACTATTTCTAACGTATGCAAGTCCTGATGTCAACTATTTATAAGGTTCACTATCAGTACTTTAAATTTATATATGTATATATAATTATACATGTTATGAGTAAAGGAGAGCTAAAAGAAAGTTTGTACTTAACTTTTTAAACGATAGACTACCCGCAGAGCATCCCTGGCCGGCTTGTTTCTATACGAGTTTTTACGTACATTATGTTTATTTTTTTATAACATCTCGTCATATACTTTAAAATGACAGACATAACGGTTTTTAAAACGTTAAAAACATTTGATATAGAAACATAGATGTATATGTACCAAGGAATTATAACGATTTGTAGCGACGTGAGACGTGAGACATCTTCGACGTTCATTTCTTGGACGTGAATCTTTTTATCGACACATTCAGAGAAGCTTCAACCTTACGAAGTTAAACTATTTCTATCACTATGACCGGTGATTCTAAGCCAATGATTGAACTATTTTATTAATTAATAAGTTGTTTTTTTCTAAAATGTTTGTCAAAATTAATTGTAGTGTTTAAAATCATTGTCAATGTTTACAACTGGCCGGTTTAGGTCTGTGTCGCAATGACATCATTCCTATAGGTATTAGAAAAATTGAACTTTTTCCCTAAATTACTGGGAGAAAAGTTACTCATTGCACCCTGTCAGGTTGAACATGGAGTAATGGAAAAATGAGGGAATCATAAACTCTCATGATTCCCTCCAGTGTTGCCCAAGATAAAGCACATCAAGTAAGTAAGATTGGTGCTAAATACACAATTTCATTTTTTTAAGTTTTGTTTAATGTCTAAATCTACAATGTCATATTCACTTATCTCATGTAACCTCCACAACGGTTGTCAGGGTGATTCATCAGTAAAACAAACAAGTTAAAAGTGAAATCATAATTTCTAAATGTAGATAAACTAATCCATATGTATATACATCGAGTTGTCGATACTATTCAATAAACGACTCTGCTACCAGCTGATTCTCCCAAATAATTTTAGTATTGAAATTCAAATAATTAATATCTATAATTTAATTTTAACGTGATTAAACTTACTTAGTGAATTTTTTAATATTATATCTAACTTTTTTTTTTTTAAATATAAAAATATTTATTATTTGTTTAATAAAATACTTTAAAATTAAAATCTTATTCAATTATAATAGATATATTGTACGTACCTCGGGAGTAATTTACCCGAGCGATAATTAACTCCCTTGGCTCCGCCTCGGGAGTTAATATTATGGTCGGCATCGCCTTAGGAACAAACTTTATCGCTTAAGGTGCAATCACTTACTTTACTCCCTTGGTGCGTAAATAACTATTACATTTTACTTGTTTGCTTGTATTTTTGTAAAGATGAACAAATTGGAGTCACATGTAAAGGCCATTACACGAAAATAATCGATGTAAGAGATAAAATATTAAAAAGATATTTACCTGAATCCTCGCTTCCGGAAGACCGATTTTTTCAGCGAGTTTCTCTCTAGCAAAGACGTCAGGGTAGTGAGTCCTCTCAAACTCTGAAATCAGATGCAACTTCGTTTAGGTTTAATCATTTTATTTTAACATACAATGTGAACAAGATATCTTGTTAGAGTTATAGTTATAAAGTTTGTTTTTTTACGAAATTTCTTGAATCTTACACGTGTAGTCTAAAATTTATGTAGCGACGTGTGTAGGTATATATTTGCTATTGTGTTTTTGTGACTATGAGCTCATGAAAGAGTTAAACCTTAAAATGACGTTTAAAATATCTAGAAAGTAACGAAAAACCTAAAGTTGGTGTTTAAAACATTTAGAAAAAGTAGTAACGAAAAACCTAAAGATGGCGTTTAAAACATTTAGAAAAAGTAGTAAAGAAAGATTTAAACCTAAAGATGATGTTCGAACTATTAAGAAAAAGCAGTAAAGAGTTAAACCTAAAGATGGCGTGTAAAACATTTAGAAAAAGAGGTAATGAGTTAAACCTAAATATGGTGTTTGAAAGAATTAGACCAAGTATATATATATTATATATGTGTGCAGCGCACAGATCCCCCTCCTGCAAGCCGCAAGCCTTCGTGTTCTACGAGAACTTGCGTGAATCTAGAGGAAACAAGATTGTATCCTTTGGATTGAATTTAGGATGCAGTTGGTAAGTCGTAATAATATATTAGTTTGTAATTATTTAAAAAGGGTTTTTATTATCGACACATGATTGGCATAGAAATTAGTATAATATTCAAGTTCGGTAAACTATTTTTCAACTAATTGTTAAACTTCGGTATTTCTCGATCGTTTTACTTAAAGCGGCTTCTGCCGTTTTACATACGATTTGACTTTATTGGACACGTGCGAAGAGACAAACCAGCCTTTAGGACTAGCTGTCGGTCGTAAGGCAGCACAAGACACACGGTATAAAGAGACCCGACGCTCCGGTACCGAGGTGATACGGATAGGTCGTTGTAGAGGAATTGGCAGGCCCCTCATGTAGGTCCGGTCCGTTATGGATGAGCTATATATATCACGTATACGTTCGTATCTGAAGGCGTATCTTTTGGATCTCTGAGTCCGAAGCATTCCTGGAGGTCCCGGCATGCCGGCCGCCTGGACGCATTAATTGGAGCTCGCCTTATCTTCACCGCCGGGCCACCATCTCCCAACTCTAACATCATTATTTACCAGATATCCCTTCCTAATTGTTATCACTCTTTTGTATACGTATAATCTATTTTATTATAAAAAGTATACTCGTATAAACTAATAAGTTTGTGTGTACACGTCGCATAGTTATTTAAATTATCGATAAATCCGTTTGATAAAGTCTCCGGTTTTATTCGGTGTTGTGTAGTCTAATTTTTCAACCGCGGGCCGGTTTTTTCGCGTTACAATCGAAACGGACTAAATTAAAATATATAAATATGTATAAAATCGATGATTAATAATATTAATATGTTAATTTAATAAGTTGGTATAAATGAAAATAAATAACGGAGGAAACAAGTCGAGGTAAGCGATCTGATTTAGGACGGAGAGGAATGCAAATTGAATGATTTATATGTCCGCCAGGCGCTCCACCTCACCCGCACGCTTCTATAACTTTAACAAATTACATCTTTCTATTTTGTTAAGAGCCAAAATGATAATTTGCATAATTCAGTAGTTTTTTTAATGAACTAATAAGATTACATTTTCGTAATCTGATCACAAGTACATAATATTGATAGTTGTCGGCCGAGCTCGAACCCAACATAGCAAACTTTCGAAGGAAAAAAGTTGTGATCAACGAAGTACACAATTCACAAAACAACTTCTGTATTTTTATATAAATCTAATAGGTGTGTGGTTATCAGCTGAAAACATTATTTCGTATTTGGCAGAAGTAAACATGGCTACAAAGCCCGAATTGGTAGAAGATAATTTTTAAAAACCGGTTGTATTGACCGGTATTGTGTGATTAACAATGATAATTAATTCACACTTGAATAACAAGTTGTTTAATCTAAAATAATATATAATTGTTTAACCACAATATAAATAGAAATAATAATAAAACGATCGTTTTATAGTCGTTAGACTATTTTCAATGACGATCCATTCAGTCTACTTATAATTGTCATTGAAAATAGTCAAAAGAAACGATCGTCTGACTGTTTTGTATTTATATTGTGGTTAAACAATTATAATATATTATATTAGATTTTCATCCAAGTATGGGAATTAATTATCATTATGATAATAATTTTATAATAACGTGAAGCTTATTGCTTGAGAAACGTTTAGTAAAAGGATCTTTAATTCTAATCAAAATAAATTTAAGACCAAGACAGCTTTCACAAGTAATCACAAATTCTGATAAAGACGCATACAAATACTGAAGAGGCCAATGGCGATGAGAAGGGAAACGGTGTTTCTATGTAACATTGACATTGGGTAAAAATAATTAATATTCATATATCTATGTATTTGTTAGCAGAAGAGGAACAGTAAATTATATTTATTGGCAACTATTCATATGAAACACTTCAGGAGTACTCCCATAGCTTGTAATAGCATTCTTTTCCAGCCCCTTCAGCCGCAACACGTTCCCTTCCCTTGCTTTGGAATTCGACTTTCACACCATATCGAGTTTGCTCCCCTAGTGTTGTCCATAGCTCTAACCGCTGGCGCTGCTTCAAATACCAACAATTTCGTCTTTTTTCTTCTTTCATCTTACTGTTATAGGAAGGCGTTTTCGATTAAATGGAATTAAATGTCGACGAAGAATGAAGTTTTGGAATAGGAGGAATCGAAAAATAGAATAGGTTTTTCGTAAATAATCTAGGGTTTTTAGATAAAGTATATCTGTATTATGATAAAGTGACTAGTGAATTTTCACTACCGCATATTAGACTCGTGATAATACTTAGCATAAGCCTGATATTTCAGCATTTTTTAAAAAGCACAACTAATAGATGAAAAATTTGAGACTAAAAAACTAAGGTTGTTATGATGAAGTTATGTCCACATCAAAGCTACAAATTCATATTCTTTGTTTAAAAAGTGTCTAATGGGTTTCTGGCGAAGACCACGTTTTGTCTGACATTTCGCCTTGACTACAGCATCTTCATCAGGGTACAACGAAACAACAAACAACAACCCCCTGTTTTTGAACTAAAACCTTCATAAAATACTTGTTGTATTTGTTGAGTCTAAATAACGATGCTCACGCTCACCGCCCTAAATAAAATCTAAAAAGATATTTCCAGCAGTAAAAGCGTATGTCATCGAATTTTACATCATACTCGACAGAATCGGACTTTACATCCTACAAGATAGAATCGGACTTAACATCCTACGAGACAGAGTCGGTCTTTACATCCTACAAGAAAGGGGGGGGGGACTTTACATCCTACAAGACAGAATCTGATTTTACATCCCAAAAACTAAGATCGGATTTTACATCCTCGAAGACCAGGGTCTTTTTTAAACTTTTTTTAACTATTTTTCTTTTTTAAACTATTTTTCCAAAGTAACCAATTCAATTTGTTTTCAGAAAACCTAAAATGTTACTAACTCTAGCCGCAGAAAGCTATTTGTACCAGAGCCTAAGCCTAACCATGTATGCATTAATATTATATAAACGTTAAATTTTTCTGAATACAGGGTGAATTCAATCGCATAATGTAAAGTTAAAGGAGTTAAAATAAATTATTTTAAATATCCAGATTACAAACTTAAATTTCGATTAATTAAAGATATTCCCGTCTGGTAGAATCGCGTCTGTTGTTGCTATACATGCGTTAACATTACTGGGGGGGTCATAATCCCCATCGAGAGATATTAATTGATTTTAATTTAAATTGCACACTTTTAAATGAACATTATTCAGTGGGTAACTAATATGGAAATGCAAAATCCCACCTTGTTAAGTAGCTAAGTGGTGAACTCTCAATCATTTGGAGCTGATTTATCATGAAATTCATCGCTGGAGTAATAAGACTTTGTGGTTTCATGTTTACTTGGAAAGCGGTTAGTCGATAGTTTAATTTATACATTACTTAATTATTACAGTTGATAGTATATTCATTATATTTTATATCCGTAGCTATTTATTGTGCCTTTTATGCTATGTTACTCATTGCTAACGGATTGCACCAGCAGTAACTGATTGCTAACGAATTGCACCAGCAGTACCTGATTGCTATCGGATTGCACCAGCAGTAACTGATTGCTATCGGATTGCACCAGCAGTACCTGATTGCTTTAATTTTTAGGTTTCTGTACCAAGTACAAAAAGAAACCTTATATAACGGCCAGCTCTGTCTGTCCGTTGGCATGTTTCAATTCAACTACTATAGCTAGGAACATGAAATTTGGCACACAGGTGCATCTCGGCATTTGTGACAACTGTGCACTTTTTGGAGTTTTCACACTTAATAATTTTAACTTAATCGTACAGAAACCGCCGATTATCGCCTCACGTACTTACGTGAAGCGCGCCTTACTTGTTTACCTCTATACCTACTTACAGCTCTTTAAAACGTATTCTGGATACTAAACTGGAAGTAAATTTACAAAAATTCGACAAGCAAAGTATATTTGCAGAAACAAGACGCTTAAATTATGCAAACACTGTGTTATTCCTCTGAACAAATATTACACGTGCTCGCTTCCTTTTCTAAAACGATCGGGATCGTTAATTGTTTGGGTACTTTAGAAAGGCTTGTTCTATTATTCCAAGTTAAAACAAAATAAAGGTCATTAAGGGAGTGTAGGTACAATAAAGTAGTTGTGCAGTAGAGAGTAGATGTATGTAGGAGGGTAGGGCCGAGAGGGCGCTAACGACACTAACAGAGGCAAACACACGGCTCCCCTTTGCCAAGTCCGAGACCGCCCACTTCAAACTCATAATTGGCTCAGTTTTGGACTAGTCGAGGGCGACCGCTTTCTTCTCGGTCCTCGGCACACTCCACTTGACTCCGGTTCTCCAGTCTTACCTAGAACCTGCCCTTTTATTAAGCCTTATAAAGGTAAAAATGCAGGCGGGGAAAGAAAAGGCGAGCCAGCCGTCACCACTTAGCGCCTCGTCGATTGGGCACGAGTCTACACAAATACACTTTGTTTTCTTCGACCGAACGATTAACAGCTGAAAAGCAACCTGTGTACAAAGCCCATCTTTTGTTTCCTTAAGAGGCTAACATGATGACGAATGTGCCCCTGATTGAATAACATGCGAGATCTATAGCACAGGAGTATGAACGAGCATTGTAATTGATTCGTGTTACATAGAATAAAATTAATACGAACAGGTTTTTAAAAAATCAATACAAGTGAATATTGTCTATTATTAAAAACCTTACTAAAAACTAAAAATTAGGAGAGCCAAAGGATTCCCTACGATTAGAAAAGAGCAGAGTCTCCACATATTTCCGAATCCTTATAATCATCCAAAACAAGAGACAGATTCTGCTCTTGATAACCAAGTGTAACTCTGCCAAAAAACCAGAGCAAGTGATACAGATTTTGCAGAGTTAGAAATAAAATGGTTGTGCATAAAGTCTCACATAAACAGGGTTTCGTTTGGTAACATGAAATTAGTTAGAATAAGGGGGGGGGGGGGCATGCAAAATATTGAAAAATTAAACTATTTACACAAGTGTTATGTATTTTTGTAATCTACTCTTTAATACCTTTTATTTGACAACCCACTCAAAATTTCAAAAAAATATTTGATTTTCACGTGGCATAAATTATCCGCCATAATGGATTCCCAGTTAGTCAGATCAAATTGCCATTTTTATTTTTTCATCACATTTTACATATTTCTAGTAACAGCAGAAAATTATAATATTTCCACATGTAACTAGAGGAAGGGGTTCCTGGTTCGATCCCCCAGGGGGAGTCACCCCAAGAGGGGTTTTTTTTATCGGTAATAACGGAAAGATAAATTACATTTTTTTCCCGAAATTTTCATCGGCTTACCATAAGGTTTTTCAGCGTAAATTATTTCAAAATTTTAGGAATAGCCGTTATAGGATAGTTGGGGGCGGGGGCTTTTCTTTGGTAGACTTAAAAATACAATAAGAAATAAAAATGGTAAAAATGATTATATATATTTGTAATCTAGTCATTAGTAGCCTTAGGAAAAAAAATTCTTACCCCGAATTATCCACCATTTTGGATCCCCAGTTAATCAGATAAAATTGCTATTCTTATTTTTTCTATGGCTCGGCAGACCGCACATTTTGCATATTTTTATTATATTTTTAGCAACAGCAGAAATATACATTTTTTGATGCGGTAAGTATAATGTTAGTACAAAATTTAATGGTTTATACTATATTTATTAACTTTTTTACACCAGATAAATTGTTTATAATATTTTAAATTGTTATGTTAGATAAATGAGTAATATTAATGCAAAAGTTTTTTGTCTAATCTAAAATTAAAAAACTTTTTCAGGCTTGAAAATGTCCTAAAATAAGGACGAAATATTGCCAAAAAACGTAGTTGGTTTTTATACCCCTGAAGACCTTAAATAGAAATCTCTTAAATAAAGCAGAAATATAGTTTAAGAGGGGGAGGGGGACACGCAAAATTTTGTAGTTTATGACAAAATGGCATGAAAAATTAAACACTATCCACAAGTGTTAAATATGTTTGTAATCTTCTCTTCAATACCTTTCATTTGACACCCCACTCAAAATGAAAAATCGCGTGACCTGAATTATCCACCATTTTCGATTTGAGCAGCTGATAATTTTCAGTTCGCTATATTTTTTCCTCTGTTCACGTCAAAACAATCATTAATACTCTAAAGATTCATGTTTTAATCTCTTTTGATTCAAAAGTTAATGGAACCGTACAGAGTGACAAACAGATAGACACAGGATCGAAACTATAAGGGTTTCGTTGGTAAAACCAAAAATAGAAACCCTTATAGTTTAGTTCCTGTGTCTGTTTGTCACTCTGAACGGTTCCAACAACTTTTGAATCAAAAGAGATAGAAACATGAAACTTTCCAGTATTAAAGATCGTTTAAAGATCCAGTATTAAAGAGCTATTCAAATCCAAAATGGCGGATAATAACCGGAAGCGAAAAATATTTTTTGTTAAAACTGTGAGTGGGGAATCAAATGAAAGGTATTAAAGAGTAGATTACAAAAATATATAGCACTTCTGGAAAGTGTTTAATTTTGTATGCCATTTTGTCAAAAAACATCAACATTTTGCGTCCCCCCCCCCTTATACTAATTTTATGTACACAATACCAACGAAGCCCCTTTTTACGTGAGACTTCAGGCACAACCAATTTATTTTTTGAAAAGAGCCATAATTATATAGCATTCAAATGATAATATACAATTATTCAATTTTTTTAAATAATTAAATTATAAATAAAATCATAAAAAATTATTGGAACATCTTAAGTTATGTTTATATATGCGGTGATATGTATGTAGTAATAGTTCTACTTGTAGTATTGTAGACAGAATTTCTACATCTGCTAAACGCATCAGTTTAGTCATGCCGCTGCTATAGTATAACCTTGTGGCAAAAAATTCCAGTTGCTTTTTTAACCGGTCAAAAACAGGCCGCAAATCTTTGTATACCGAAATACAAAGA
The DNA here is from genome assembly GCA_951217055.1 of Gerris lacustris. Taxonomy (NCBI): domain Eukaryota; kingdom Metazoa; phylum Arthropoda; class Insecta; order Hemiptera; family Gerridae; genus Gerris; species Gerris lacustris. The sequence continues at coordinate 37,579,296 of OX578285.1, read as the reverse complement.
CACGGACCTTTGTCATGGCGTCGATAATAGTTTACTCGTCGCCTAAGGCTTATGTGTACAGAAAGTAACTCTCAACAATGCGACGGAATGAGAAAAAAATAACGTTTTTGTGACAACGACAATGGATGTGTTAAAATCTGTGGTCTCTTCAGTAAAATCATTTTATAAAAGGTCCTATCTTATAGGAGTATATCAGCAATTATTTGTAATAGCTTTTTTTTACATAAGAGTATATATTGCTACTTTTTGTATAACCAAACGTTGTGGTAGGCGTTGTTCCTTCTCATCCACTCTCTTCTATCAGCAGCCACTCCTTGCCATGTGGCACCTCTGCAAATTTTCCTCATCTCTTCATACCATCTTAGTCTTCTTTTCCCTCGTGATCTTTTTAGTTCCCTAGGGTAGCATTCAATTATTATTTTTGTCCATCTTTCATCTTTGCTTCTTGCGATGTGTCCAGCCCAGTTCCGCATTTCAGTTCCATCACTACCTTGCCTATATCTTCCACAATCCTGATTCTTTTCTTATCTAAATATTTCTCTTCATGTCTCTAAAATTTATTCCTAACATAATCATTTCCATCCTCATCTGCGACTACGTCTCCACGGTCCACGTTTCCAAACCGTATGTCATTGCAGGAAGAACGCAATGTTATCCAAAGCATCTTCTGAGCTTCGTTTTTTATTTAAACAGCTGTTTGTATTTGTTAAAAGCCAATAAACATTAGTCGTTAAAAGTGAAACCTTTCACAGATACAAGACTTTTTCGAATGAATTATAATTGACGATTCCTTCCATTAAAGTTCAATTATAAAATATTAAAAATAGAAACGGTATAAATTGAATTTTGTTACAGGGAAATAAGAAGAGTGAGTAATTGAGAGTTTTAAGCTTTTGTGAAAGAGAAAAGAGGGGGAGTTGAGTTGACGGGACGGCGAGCAATGATTCCAGGCTACGGAAGACTTATCTACCCTCAGCACGCTTCAGCAGATCCGCCTGACAAGTACCCCCGACCTAGACTCTGTCTCTTATACGCCATTATACTCGGAGATGCTATCAGCGACAAAAATACATTAGGCTCGGTGAGAATCTCAAGTGCCTGAATATAGTGAAAACACGTAGGGTTGCACTTCGCATTGACAATGGACGTTTAAACAATTTGCCTACGATCAATAAGCAGGATATTGTATAGTGACAATTATTATATTCTAATGTTTAACAAACAGTGCGGTAAGGCCCCCATACACGGTCAAAATGTTTGCGCAAAAATTTTGACCGTTTATGGGGCTGTTTGATGTTTGCGCAAACAAGATGTTTGACGTGCATGGCCTAAATTTGCCCGACATCAGGTTTGCGCAAATATCATGTTTGCGCAAAATATTTGATCGTGTATGGGGGCCTTTAGTTTTAATAACTAGTACAGCCAGTAGATTTACCCTTAATTCAAAGTCAAATGTTTCCGTTTAGAGTCCTATACTTATAGAAATTAAACTTTTTCATAGTGAGATTCTTGGACGAATATTTTAAGTTTGAAAAAAATATCATATCGTACGTTGAAATTCATGTTGTTTCTTAGTTAAAATAAATGACAGAACCAGAAAATAATTTAATCTAAATTAGTTTAATACTTTTGGAGTCAAAATACATTTGGATTTTGATATTAAAATAATCCGTCAGAATGTGAAATGTTCATGTAAATACGAAATTGTGTCGGGCACAAAATAAATGATTTTCAATGAAGTTCGGACATATTCTAATTTTGAGTTCAAAATAACGATGATGAGATCAAAATAAAGAGTTACCTCTTTCAAGACTGTCGATTTGTTCGTTGGTGAATGACGTCCTGTTCCTCTGAAGTTTCCGTTTGAGCCTCAGCCTGAGTTGAGAGTCTTCATCAGCGGACGAGTTGTGCTCCGAATTACCTTCTGAACCCGTTTCAGTGTTCAGATCTCCTAAAATCAAATAGGAAACAAACAGTATTATTAGCTTGTCTTTTTTTCTTAATAACTAAATATGTGTGCACAAGTTAAAATAGTTTATTATAACGATAAAATAGTTAAACAACTGTCCAAAACAGAAAATAAATTTTGGGTGAAACTAAATCCAAAAATGGAGTAAATAAAAAAGCTAATCCGTTGCCGAGACATGATTTTTTGAAGGTTTTAAAAAAAAACACGTTTCTTGCTTAGCAACCCGCATTTTCTCCACTCTAACTCAATTGTTTTCTACTTTTGATTTTGAAATCAGCGTTAAATTTCCTATAAAACTAGTTCTCCTCCTACCTTTTTTTTTGGAAACTATTACCTAAAAACCGAATAATTGTTCAAACGTTCAACATTTAAAAAAATTGAATTTCTGAAATGCTATGAACGCTCGTTATTTTGCTCGTTTTGCTCCATTTTGAATCTAGTATTACCCCAAAAAAGTTTCGGTATAGGTCGGTTACACACTGTATAATGAGATGTTGGGCTATACAAACTGTAAAGTGCCTAATTAGTTTTTCGGTATTATATATGGTTATAACAAATACTTATATACGCTGTTTCCATACTTTTGGATGTCGGTCTGTTTAATCTTAAAATTAACAGCTAAGAAGTTAATGGGAAAGAATTTTTTAATAACTTGCCAGTGGCCGGAGAAAAGTCGATGACATCTTGTGAATGAATATTGATGGGAGGATGAAGATTTCGGTCGGAGATAATGAATTTATTAAAAGGGTTTCCAGCAAAGCCGCTTAGAAGGGGTTAACTCTCGAAGAGGGAAGAACAGAATCCAAGGACGCCCTCAACAAATCCCATACCACAGTTTGGGAAACAACTAACGTCTAAAACCTCTCGTCCCTGGCCCTGGCCGTCCAAAAAGGATTCTAGTAAATCGAACTGCAATCCTTCTCGTATTAGGGGGAGGTCGGGATCCGACTAATTTGTCGGCTTTCCTCTTTCCTATTTCGTTTTGATTCCTCTCCCTAGTCCGGTCTGTTTTGTCGGAAATAATGTTAAAAGCGATTAGTTTAGGTTGTTCCTCAAATTGTTACTGTTAAAGGGTGCGTTTACAATCGAGGAGGAAAGAGCGGACTATTTAAAGGCCTATACGTTTTACCAAGCCTACTTAGATCGCCGAGGAGAAAAGAGAAATTTCGAGAGAGTAGCATAATACAATACCTGTTTTGTGGCTGTCAGTCTCCCTGGAAGGGTGGGAAGCCAAGGAAGTGTTGTGCTGAAGGGTTAGGTGAGCGCCGGCCGGAGGATACCAAGCCGCCCACCCGCCGCCGCCTTGTCCGTTGAACATCCTCAGCTTGTCGTAAACGCTTTCGCTTTGCGCGGCGGCTGCAGCGGCCGCCGCCGCCGCTGCTTGAGCGTTCGCTGCAGCCGCCGCTTGCTGTTCCTTCTGAGCCGCCAGATTTCTCAGAACTCGATTGATGGATGAAACCTGCACAGAAAAAAAACACATTCGTTAGTTAAATAGCTTTAAACTGTTGATCGTCGGCAACAGAACACTGAAGATGAAAGTGACCTAAACACAAACATATCTACTGATCTTAGAAACATGATAAGTACACCTACTATGAGCACTTGATTGATCGAAATAGCAGGTGTTAAAACAATAATCGGACAATTAGAATCGTTGACCACATTTATACAACAGTTGATGCTGTCAAACCACTTATCATGACCACAAGTAAAAAAAAATCATATAGTATTATTTATTGTCTTTAACACCTGCTCTTTAAAACTATTAAAGAACGGTAGTTTCTACAGTGAGCATTTATCCGGCTTATTAGGCTGGATATGGTCTGGTACAATCAGGTAATGAGTCGACCATAGTGAATACATTAGGAGTGGGGAGGCGTTGAAGAGGGCGGGCTTGAGCTTGGCCAGGTGTCGATGGCTGCTTCCCCGTATGTAGGCGCCCATCCCCTTAACTATAATTTAACTGCAGTTCCATGCCGAGCCCTGCCGGAGCCTGTCTGTCTACCTCTACCCCGTCACGTCTAAATCGATCTTCTTTTACGCAAATAAGAATTCCACTCGACATGCCTCAAACCGGGTTCTCTCGCTAAGCTTTTACATCAGCGATTTAAGTAGCAATCTTCTAGTAAAGCAGGGAAGGAAAATAACTTCTCTTCCTGTTTTTATTACTGTTATTTTCTCTTTTCTCAATTTACTTTTTTTAAATTAGAAATAATGGAAGCGTACTTTTTTCTAAAACGAAGCAATTTCGTTTCTAAAATTATATATACGAACATTTTAATAGAGCTCAAAGAGAAAAGAGATAAGTTGTTTATTGTCAAACTACAATCACAGATATTAAAAATAAAATACCATTTTCAACCTCTTTTACTCGTCATCGTTCAACCGATTAGAATTTGATTCACTTTTCGTTCCACAAATTCTCAGTATAATAATAAGTAGCTTATTAAAGCTAAATAAAATCAATTTGTTCCAAATAATAATTTGTATTTACAATGGATAAAAGCCGATCCAACCTATCTTGTGACAGTGTTTTATACCGTCCTCCAAACTGTTCCAACCCGCGCAGGGGTCGTTTGGGAACCGTTTAATGTACGGTCCCACCACATCCTCTGACAATACCAAGTACTGGTTTGTATGACATGCGCAGTTATGTCACTCGTCACACATGTTAACAGGAAGGTTTCCTAAGTGTTAGGTTTCCTTGAACGTTTTTAATATAGTCCTAAACCTGTTCCAACCTGACATGATTTTATTACAGTACAATGTTAGGGCATGCGTATAAAACCTGTCCTAAACGATTCCCGAATGGTCAGCGGGACGATACAAATAGGGGGCTAGAACAAAACTTTATAAACGTCAAATGAAACAACGGGAGGTTTAATACAAGGCATTGAATGAAGACGCGGGGATTCTTGCTGCTTAACTCCTTCTCCAATCTCCTTCCTACGAGGCCCTAACTTCTTAAGTAGTTTTAAAAAGTTGATTTAAGAAACGAGAAGCAACCTACCAAACTCAGGTAGGTATAAAAAAAGGACAATTTCTTGTAACAAGCTTGTCCTTTAAAAGTATAATCAATTTTGAAAAATCAGTAGATTGGAAGAGTAGGCTTACAAAGCTTATAATTGGACAGTTAAGTATCATAAAAAAATAGATATAAATAATAATTAACTATAAATCCCAGAAAAGTATTTCATTTTAAGTAATAACATACTTTGTTTGGTTTAATTGTATAATTGTATTTGTTTACCTGTTAATATAGGGCTTGTTATCGACGTTTGCTGATCCTATACAAACCAGGGGTCGGCACACCCCTGGCACACACGCGGCTCTTCGTTTAGTTAAGTGCGGCACCCATTAAAAATATACATCCTTTTTAAGTTTGAAGACTTAAAAAGTCCGAAATCTACATTTTCATATTTTGTAAACCAATTTGTTGAGAAATGTGAGCTATTAGAAGTGAAAGAGGACCAGCAATTGCAAAAGTTCAATTTTAGTAATTCGTGCCAGAGTCAAAATATCCAGACTTGAAGAAAGCTGAATACAGTCTAATTTCAATTTTTGGTACAACATATTGTTATCAATCTTTTTACTCCACAATGAAGTTCATGAAGTCTAAATATCGTTCTCAGTTGGCCAATCATCTAACTGATGATAAGAACTGCTGTGGTCGAATTTAACCAATTTTACGGAATATTTCCAAGATTTTACCAAAGTTCTTCGCTCAACGTATATTTTATTTCAATTATTAAAATTTTGAAGTAATTATTTGCATTGTCTCTCTCTCAATTCTATAGTCTTTTATTTGTACTTAAGACTTGTGCAAAATATGCAAAACCCCTGCTATAGACCATGGGAAACAAAATACGGCGATCTTGTGCTGGATCTAGAGCAAGTGTCGACAGCAAGCCTTTTATTGACAGCTTATTGACTTTTTGTGTGGACTTTTCGTATCCAAAATTATGATTTTTTAAACAAGGTAAATCAACTTTGGCTAAACTTGGCAATAGTGTACCCCTTAATCTTGACTTAAACTAACCATAACCTTCCCTCATTTTTCTTAGGAAGTGAAATTTTACGTATTTTTTTGGCTAAAGTTAAAGTGATAATTTAGCGAATTTGGACACCTACCTGGACTATGCAGCAGGATTGTTTTTCTTCACCGCGAAGCGGTGCGGAGAGGCCAGTAGCGAGATATCGATTATACAGAAGGAGTACGCTATTGCCGAGTTTTGCATCAACTTTTAATATAATTAATTCTTGGTGAACTGTACTTTAATCATCACTGATGAAGCTCAGGTCATCTTCATCTCTATTACATACTGGAAATGTATAGCTTTATACGGTATGATCGTTGCAATATTAGCCTAGTTCAGGATTGACAGATAAACACGATGGCTAAAAACAGATAAAACTCCGTGGCTTGGCCCATGAACGGACCAGAACTAATCAGACTTCTTTACTATTAATCTTGTGTCGGGTTTGGATTTCAGTACATCCACTCCCATCAGCGGGATTATTTAGTTTTTATTTTTTTACTGATTTATATTTTTTGAAATACTGTAATTACTGCGGAACTTGAATTACCACTCTAGCAGTCGGAACAAGATTATTATCTAAACACTTGTTTCACGGAATACGAATTATCCTCCACTCACACTCACTCTTCGACGTTGCTCTAATGTTGCTCCCGACAAAAAAAATCACACTCTTCCAGTTGAAAGTTCATTCATTTGAAGTTATAGTGGACATGTAGTCGTAACAAAGAATAATACAGTTATAATGTAATAGAACAGCTGACAGCTTTCAATCAGCTGACCTTCTTATCACTAAACATCAGCTCTTTAAATTCTAAAAGAGAAAGTTATAAACGTTATCAAAATAACAAGTGCAAAGACTGGCTGGCAGTTCGAAAATCGAGAAATTGATTGTTTGATATAAGTTAAGTCCTATGCATGGTTGCCTACCTGAATTTTGTAAATCCCGTGATAACTCAAAACTGCTTATCGCGTGTATAATGTATAAAGATTACGAATACGATATGTAATACGAATATGTATATACAACGTGGACTTTAAATACCTATGGTAAGAACTTATGAACGATTGTTATGTAACATATTGTGATTTTTTTTTTTTGTTTTCAACCAAAACTTAAATAATGTAGTACGGTATACCAACATACATTCGTATATTAATAAATATATAAGTATATATGATTGCGTATATGATAAGTGATGGAATACTGAATGACATGAAAAATTAAAAGAATAGATACTAAATTAGTCAATTTTAGTGATGGAACTAATACGGGTTGGAGTGGGTAAGAAATATCGAAGCTCACGCCTTCCCCTCGGGCAGTGTGGAATATAAAACATATGGACATGTGGACAAAGCAAGGGGACAGCCCCTTCTAACAGTGACACTCCTTACAGCCATACATCATATGACTTTCTTTCTCTCTAGTAGATTGCATTTTATATGATACACGGTCATATTTCTACACTCGATTGATTCTTTTCTGTACATCTAATATGGTTAATGCGGAGTCGATCAAGCCTAAAAGGCCGATTCGTCTTAGAGAGGTGCAGATGTCAGTATGGTGGCGTTGTCGAGTGGGTTCACTTGTTCCCTTTTAGAAACAAGCATGTAAAGTTTTTTAACGGAATGAAGCACCCGTATTAAAACTACCTAGAATAATAACAATCACATTGCATGAAACTAGGTCCTACCACCGAAATATCTCCTTTAAAGCCTAGGCAGGTATGACATATTTAACAATCTAATGATCACATCGAGTAATTGTGTAAAGAGTTGGACGTACTCGCTTTCTCCTGAAACCTAGGCAGGTAAGACAAGTTTAAAAATCTAATGATCACATCGAGTAATTGTGTAAAGAGTTGGGCTTGCTCGCTTTCTCCTGATACCTAGACAGGTAAGACATGTTTAAAAATCTGATGATCACATTGAGTAATTGTGCTAAGAGTTGACAAGAGTGCGACGTCGCTTTTTCCTGAAACCGCTGTCCCTTCACTAACATCTTCATCTAGGTTGACATATCAATTTTTTCATTCCTTATCTTGTAGATCTAGAATGTTTCCATTCGTTCCATCCGTTTTGTAATTATCTATTTGTGTGTTGATATTTATAAAAGAAACAGCAAACATCACAATAAATCCGAAATATAATAGACAAAGTATAATAACTCATTAATAAAGATGATTGGTCCAGTATAATTTAATGTATAAATAAAATATGAAATGAAAGTGTAAATTCAATTATGCTAATTTTTAGTAGGTATCTGTGTTGATACCTGACACGTAGAGACGACGGGGGACAGACAAACAACATCCCTTAGTATAGTACTGGATGTATTAGTCCTAGTAGAACTTAATTGGACAAGGGGCGACTTGGCTAATTTAAACACTTGGCTTAATTTTTTTACACAAGTGTTTTTTTTTTTGGGATAGTTTTTAAATTTAATGGTAAAACTTCATCAGTTGTTTTAAATTTTCCTTGAAGTACATATTTTTATCAGAATATATAAGTGTATTTTTTGAATGATTCAAATTTATTTAAGATATTTAAAACATTCTTCATATTATTCCCTATGGAAATTTCTGCGGACCTGTCAAAAATATCTGGCGGACGTTTAAAGCAGTGTTTTTCGACCACCGGGATATAAAAGAAACAGTAGAAAAATTTCCAAATTTTTTTGGTGAATTTAACTTAGTAAAATGTTTTCGATAAAGAATATAGTAAACTGTGAGCTTCGGTAGAAAGGACAGGTTAAGGTGGTTTCAGCCTTATCACTACACAGATATTGCTAAGGCAATGCCGTATTATATTCTTGGTCCTGTATTGATTCTGACTTCTACTTCCCTTTCCGCCTTGTGCATGGAGTTCTCTTCCTTTATGGAAAGAACGACTTCTTGAATTGTTGACGATTCAACTGATAATATTAACTTAAGTAGGCTCATCCTAAAATCCTCTTTTATGGAAGAGAAAATAAGAAGCTTTTCAATAATACAAATCGCAATCGTAAAAATGTTCTTAAACTATTCATAAACAGATCTGATTTCTATTTAGCTGTAAACAGTAACTCGTTGTATATATCGACCAGTGAATTGAATACACTTAAGGTTTTCTTAGATTCCACGATGTCCTATGTCTACCTATACAGAATGATGAGTTTAGAGTTAGGACCCCTCTGCCGCAGATGCAGTAGAGAGACAGAAACCCCAGCCCATGTGCTTGGTAATTGTCCAAATAACATGCTCCTTGTTACTCGCCGTCACCATAACGTCAAACATAAGATCATTGACTTGATGAAGATGAAAGGGTATACTTGCTACGAGGAAGTTTATAGCATTGATTCGGATGGTTCCACCAGGTACGCTGACATTATTGCTTTTAAGGAAAATAGTAAAGAAGCACTAGTAATAGACCAGACCGTGGGATATGAAAGCAATGACCTACAACAAGGCGAGAAGGTGCATCAGGAGAAAAACAGAATCTATGATAAATGTCTCGGTTATTATCCAGAGAAGTTTCTGGAAACGCATGGTCATAGAGAATATCAAGTTAAAGGACTTTGGTTCGGGTCAAGAGGCACCATTTAAGTTTACAACCGAATTTTTTGAAGATGTTGGTATTTACAAAAAAGAATTGACGTGGATATCCGAATCTATCATTTTAGACTCTTTAGGTATCTTAAATAATCATATTATGTGGATAATAATTATCATTTACTTTATCTGACTATTTGTTTATTTCCTTTTAAACAAGCTTGTAAGTCTATTATATTTATATTATTTTAATTTTAAGTTATTTTACTAAGTGTATTTTAATGACTATGCATTATGTTTTGTAACACTATTGTTACTTGTTAATGTATTATTGTCTGTAAGAGATTGATTAGTAAGCTGTGTACAAGCAACTCATTATAAATGAGCAGCCTCACAAATGTTTTAATTAATAAATATATTGTGTTTCTCTATCAATTAAGATTAAAGAGAACATTCCATAGATAATTTATGTTGAAGACTGAATTAGGTGACAAACTAGTGGATTATTCGATATTAATAATATAAATAAAGAATTATTTAAATCCTGTAATTGTTTAACAATTGTGTTGTTTGATTAACTTTTGAAAATTTGATACCAAATTAGAAAATTAATTTCCAATCTATTATTAGAATATTTAATAGTTATTTAAGCACCTATAGGGAGTAAAGTAAGCCATTATTCCCTGAGCGAATAAGTTGGTTCTTGAGGAAAAGCCAAAGGAACCACGGTCCCTAAATCCCGAGGCGAAGCCGAGGGAATTAGACTTTTTAATTCCCGAGGCGTAGCCCAGAGAAGGGATTTATAGCACTTTACTCCCGAGGTACATACAATATTTTATCTCCAGTAGGGATAAAATGAATAATAAATAAAAATAAAAAATTACTTGATTTTAATAACTAACAATAATTTGTTAGCACTTTTAATAGCAAATATAAGAGATTCAATTTTAAAATTAAATAAGAATTGTAATTTAACTCAAAGAGAAGGTTATTTAGATGCAGGTAAACAATGATAAGCGCAAATTACAAATAAGGTCGAAAAAGCAGTGTCGCCAACCCGATTTAAACAACTTATCTACATTAGCCATTCATTCTCTACTATTTATAAAATAATTAAGTTGGCAATCCTTCTTTTTCTCCCTGGTTTTATTTTTTCTCCCTGGTTTTACTTTTTCTCCCTACTTTTTGAGTTCAGGGAAGAAAAGACTTACTTTAGTCCCTCTAAACTAATCCAAAATCATAACTTTTCCTCCCTACTGGAGATAAGTATTATTGTATGCCAACAGTGAGCTGGAAAAAAAATTAATCGTTTGGATTTGTATGTAAAAGTAGAATCTAGAAGTTATTTAGTAGAGTAGTTAAATGCGCATCATGTTGAAGTTTATCGAAGGTCGTGTTTTCAAGTTGTTAGAAGATGCTTTGGTAAGCCGGCTAGAATAAAACTGTAAACTTTTTGATCGGATAAAGTCTGAATAAAATTATCGAAGAAGTGAAGAAGGATAAGGGACGTAAAGTAAGCTGCAGAGTGCCATATGGCTTGAATCTTCAAAACTTGGAGTGTTTGAAAATAGAAAAAGAAAAAATCCTCGGTAAAAAGTAAACATTTTGATTTCGGTTATAAAGAAGTGGAGGTGGGCTTGGTCGGGATTGTCCTTCGTTAGCGTAAAGTTTTCCCCGAGCCTATACAAGGGGAGTCTAGAAGTGGTAAACAAGCGGAGCGGATTATCCCCGGGGTCCAAGTGGAAAAGGTTCTGGCCACTTGGAAATATTAAATATGAAGGGGAAGCCGGGGCTCTAGGGCGGCGGACGAGGAGTTCCTTCGGCCCGAGCTCCCGAGTGCCTTTTTCCCCGGTAAAGCAGTCCGCATTGTTTGCTTTCCTCTAATGACTTCGGCCCTCAAACAAACCCGCCTTCAACGACCCTTACCAGATACCGCCGTTTGAACAACCGTGAACTAAAACTCCCGACCTCAGTTACACAGGATAAACTTCGGTAGAATAATTCGAATCGTCACCAAAAATTTACTTCACGCCCTACTAGACTCGTAAGAAACAAGTGGCATTTGAACTATCAAATAATTACAATATATTGGAATTCTTTAAAAACTACTAAACTAGCCGAGTCGTATTATTAACTTGACAATTCCCACTACACAATTTCTGTAGTCAAAACCAAAAAGGCGTTAAGTCCAAAAATGCAACTTTTCAGGAAAGCAAAAACATACTTTGGACCACATTGTTGACTGACAACCCCTTTTGGACTAAAATTCGTATAATTTAAGATGGTTAATAATTTGCATGTGGTTTGGGTTTGTATGAATAAAAAAAATTGATATTTTTAGACTTAACGCCATTTTACTTTTGACTACAGATTAATTTTTTATTTTTCTTTCAATGTTTCAAGGACGAATCATTGGAACAATACAGGACAAAGGGACAGACATACATCTACCCGATAATCAGTGAAATATTAGACATCGAACAGGCTAAAACGACTTTTCTTTTAGTTTATCTGGTATTCTGTTCTCATTCGAAATATGCATTATAGATTTAGCCTTTAAACACATATAATGGATTATATTATTGTGTTTTTCTTTACCATAAACTGTCTAATTTTTCTCTTCAATGAGACCAGGTTGCAGAAAACAAATATTTTTATTTTAAGACATTGCTGTTTCATGTGGTTTCACAGCTAGCTGATAATTATTTTTATGTTTTATTTATTATCTAGAGAACTAATTTCATGTATAAAACCGCAATTGACAAAGATTGGAGAAGCCGACTGCGGCGTTGGCACTTGCCTGAAACCGCTGTAAACACACTTACAGAAATCAAGTTCGATGTCCGAATACGACGGATGTGAGATATGATCACATCGAGTAGATTTATTACGTGGCCCATCCTATAACCTTTTCTGTAAAGGCCCCCGCATACACGGTCAAAGTGTTTGCGCAAACATGATGTTTGCGCAAACGTTTTGACCGTGTATGGGGCTAAATTTTCCCGACATCATGTTTGCGCAAAATGTTTGATCTTTTATGGGGGCCTTAACGGTTTAACTTAATGTTTGGTGTGTTGGCAGGGATATAAAATAAATTAAATTAAATACTCGTCAACAAGTATTTTCGTTTTAAGACTTGCTATAATTTAACCAAATTTAACTTCAAAATGTTTACAAATGTAGGATAAAAACAAATGTATAAATAAAAATGAAGGGTCCTCGTCCGAACTTTTATAAAATCAAGTGAGTCGAAAGTGAGAATCAAAGTTTAAAATGAGATTAATGTCAAAGCCATTTGGAAAGCCGTGCTGACGCTGACTGATCGGCAGGTGGCTTCTACAAGCCTTTTAATAAAAGGCACTGCTTGGAGCACTTCACTTAAACAAATTATCGATTCTACTCGGACTAAAACAACTTACTAACAAGTCATTTAACAGCAATCGAGGGGGTGAACATATTAATGTCGCCTCTACTATGAATACTGATGAAAGAATGCCGAATTCATTTGGACACCCCATATACACTCCATATAATAATATCTTACTGTAGGGCATTACAACAATAAGATAGTGATACAAATTTTAGAGTTTTATTTAGAATGCGTCATTTTAAAGTTTAGTAAGTAGTTAGTAGAATTAAAGTTCATACATTAATTTAATAAACTTGCATATTAGATTACTTGGTAGGTAATGTTCAATGGACTTTAAACGACACGAGCCTTTGCGAAATCATAGAAATGCTAAGGGAAGTATTAAAAGCAAATTCTTTGTCATATTCTAATATTTTTATCTGAACTAATGTAATTTTTTTCAGCTCGCAAGCTTATGTAAACTAGTGAACATCCTCTCATAGCACAAGGTCTCTTTTTTTTAATTGTTTGTAAATTTGATCAAATTGCACTAATTTCAGATCTTGTGGACAAGGCCAGGTCTGATATTGTGTGAATTTACGAAGTGGACATGCTACAAGTGCATACAAGTGGAGTTGCTCTTGTTAAGAGCCATTAGAAACTGGAGTTGATATGGAGTTGAAAATAATTAGAAAATCATGAGCAAATTTATTGAGAACTAGCCTTCACCACGTGCTCCGAGCGGGGCTCATGCTTCTCATCCGGTGCAATCTGCTTATCGATACGACTTACGATTTTTAGCCGCAATAAGCCTCCAAAAAACTTAGAATTTGCTTCCGCCATCTGGATTTTTCCAGTCGGTTTGGGCCAATTTCCGACCAAACGCAAAAAACCCGCGAGTCTCTAGGTGGTCTAGAAGTACCCAAACATTTTGATTATCAAATCAGTGAGTTTTGTCACTATATATTAAGTGGACTATAAAATCAGTCAACCTAAATTTTTAAGTTTTTTTTTTATAAAATTGTTGAAACCAAGCCTACAACATGCGCAACATTAATAAACTAATCGATTTCGTTTAGCCAGTTTTGCGCGTCGGACCGGTATCACAGACACACACACACATACATGAAAAAAGTTAATGTTAAATGTATAAAATGAAAATGTACCCAAACATTTTGCAATTCTGACCAATGTACAGACAAAACTTTAATTTTATATATATATATATATATATATATATATATATATATATATATATATATATATATATATATATATATATATATAGATAAGAGCGAGCAGCTATGTGTTGGAAACGTTTGGTTTCACATAATCGGAGATGTGATCCTCCTCCGGAAGATAAAGACTCCGTATAAAGAAGCTTCATTTCAATTAGTCGAGTAACAAGAGTATAGGTAATTTCTTAGGGTGGTTAAAAACGGCAAATATTCCCAGTCAACTCATTTTTATTTTCTTTTTATTTCATAAACAAGCATTGATTAGGCTTACCAAGTGGGTCCTAAGGTATAATATGTATTGCTAAAAAATAATATGTATTGCTAAAAAAAAAGGTGCGATGACTTCAAAATACAGGTAAGGTTCACGAATAGCCTCAGTAAAAAAAGATAGGTAACAGAAGGGTAACTATATCGAAGATATAAGCCGGAATTGTATCGATAGCGGTTCCGCAAAATGGAGCTTTTGTGTTTACAGTTATCCCCGAAGGGTATCTAGACCCTTTTTTTTATAAGTGTGGCATGGGAGGGGCTTTTGTATGGAACGGGGCGGAGGCTTTGTCAAGCCGCGGTATATCGCTTTGAGAGTAGCGAATGTTTTAATGACTTTAATGGCAAGTCTCCGGGGAGCAGAATAGAACGAAATAGGTATGGGAATCTGTTGTGGTGGAAGGTACAATGGGATTAGGGAAGGTTCAGGTATAAAGACTGAACCGAAGAGAAAAGAAACGCGGCCCGAAGGATTATCTTCTCCTGGGTGCACTCCTCTCTTAGACTGCACTAAAAACCTATTAGCCTTCCCCAGGGTATTAAACACTCCAAACATCGCCGAACTTGGCGTCTACTCGTCTGCCTAGTTACTCCTCAAAAACCTTAAACTCTAACACGTATTCTTCGCTTACTTCCCACAAACGCTTTACACAACATCAGCGCTATGAAAGTGTGTAAAACTAGTCGACATTGTCAGGAGGCGAATTTCTTTATAGGCCGGGAAAAAAGTTTATCTACGATTGGTACGAAATATAAACATTGTACCTCTGTTTAGATGCGTAGAAAGTAATACTTGTATTAATTGCGCATGCGCGTCTCATAATTCTGAAGAATTCCTTTTTTTTTGCCGCCCTAGGGTGGTAAAAAAGAAGAATTCTTCACCTTTACGCACGATTAGCGAGTTTGTTTACATTTAACAATAGTACATTACGCGTCGAGTGTGGAAAGTAGCATATTGCATGCGAGTGTGGAGTTTGCACTCGAGCGACAGCGAGGGTAGTAAAACCACACGACCAATGCAAAATGCCGTTTTCGCACGAGTTGCGTACCGTATTTATCTACGATTGTTAGATTTATATAATAAATACAGAAAAAATAAACTTGCTGAATGTAAGTTCGTATCTCTCTCTTGATAAAGATGGCATTAATTCTTGAGTTGTATTTTTTGCCGAATTAATTATTTCTGGAGGAGTATTATTCTCCACGTTTTCGTCAAAGTCACTAAAAACTCGATATAAACAGTTACTTTAATAAAAGAACAGCAAATTAGTTTTGTTAAATGTAAACAAACTCGCTAATCGTGTGTAAAGCTGAAGAATTCCTCTTCTTTACCGCCCTAGGGTGGTAAAGAAGAGGAATTCTTCAGAACTATGAGACGCGCATGCGCAATGAATACAAGTACGTAAAGAATCACAACAGAGATACAATGTTTATATTTCGTATCAATCGTAGATAAAAATAATTTGCTATTTGTTTAATAAAAGTAAACTGTTCATATCGAGTTTTTTGTGAAAATCAATAAGTGATTTAAGTGATTATGACGAATATGAGAAGAATAATACGCCTCCCGAAATAATTAATTCGGCACAAAATACAACTAATGAATTAATGTCATCATTATCATAAGAGAAATACGAACTTGCATACAGGAAGTTTATTTTTTTCTGTATTTATTATTTAAATCTAACAATCGTAGATAAAGTACGGTACCCAAATTTTGCAATGCTCGTGTGGTTTTACTACCCTCACATGCAAAATGCTACTTTCCGCACTCGACGCGTAATGCGTAATGTACTATTACTCAGAGAGTCGACGTTAAGAAAATGATATTTTATGAGATAAATTAATTGCATCGAGTGTTGTGTTATTTTGTAATCATTATATAATGTATTACATGGAGCCACAAAATGGGGATACTTCTGTTTTTAGAGGTGGTTTAAAATGGTTGTCAATAATATTGATACATGCTATAAATAATTTGGGGTTAACATCCCAGGAGACAAACTTTCCTTTTTACCTCTTCAAATACAGATATTTTATTACATAAAAAGTAACGGGTCAAACTTATTTCTGTTTAAATATCTATTTATATAAAAGTTATTTATATTATAGTAATGCCGACTATATTTATAAATCAGATCAATCAAATTGGAATTTATATAATAATAATAATAAATGTTTCTTTATATATAATATTGTATAATAATATAAATACATTTTACAAACATTTTGGAAGAAGTATGTAAAAAAGAAAACTAACACAAAACAACATGCATATTATGATCAAATAATTTATACATAAAACATTAAAAGGCCTGGCCACACAGGAAGCGGACTGTCCGCCGCGGACAAGTATTTGGTCCGCGGCGGACTCTGTGGGCTGTTATTTTGCATTATCCTGGCCACACAGAAGGCGGCTGTCCGCGGCGGACAGGTCCAGTCCGCGGCGGACAGAATGTTGTCCGCGACGGACTCTGTGAACTGTAGAATTGAATTAAACTGGTCAAACAGAAGGTGACTCTGTCCGCCGCGGACAAGTCAGTCCGCGGCGGACCCTGTGGGCTATAATATTGCATTAAACTGGTCACACAGAAGGCGACTGTCCGCGGCGGACAGATCCAGTCCACCGCAGACAGATTTGAAGTTGTAATTTTCCACAGAGTTCGCGGCGGACTAGATACAACATAACCGACGAATCTACTGATCAATTGATAGATTTTCTTCTGAAATACGTTTTTCTTCATGACATGCGTAATTTCTGACTGCAAATATAAACAAAAACCAACTTATCTCAGGTTTCTGTCACTGTCACTAACATCGTGTGACACTGTAACACTCCCAACTTTTCCGATTTATATTATATATATATATTTTATTTTGATACTCTTTTTACACTGATTACTCTTTTTACTGCCTTTTCTTTGAATGATTGAGAGTATAACAAACCTACTATATTTTTTTAAAAGGATTTTAACGATAAGAGAATATGTCATAAGTTACATGTATTTATGATATTTTAATTAAATCAAATTACATCAATTAAGGTAATTGAAGCGAGCTTCTTACATTCAACGAAATATGCTCCGTGTCTGTCTGTGTGTCTGAAACGTACGACGATAACTTAAGTAAAAGTTGACCGATTTTGATGAAATTTGGTACACGTGTTCATTTTACCAATGCTCAGGACGAGTTCGTTGGACAAAGTTGTCTGTCCAAGCGTTCGCGCGCAACGCTCGCGTAAACGTGCGCATCAAAATAAAAATTAGAATTTTAGGACGGGAAAAAAATTCTTACATTATCTACTCGATGAGACGAACATTTCTTTCTAATAACATTTTGCAGTAAAACCAAAAGCGACACCGCTATAAATTAATAAAGATGGTTAAAACACATATATAATATATATTACTATACGCTCGCTTCAATGATAGAGCCACGCGATGCCTAGTTTATTAATTGTTATAACCGTAATTATTGTAATTTAATATAATATATATGTTTTAACGATCTTTATTAATTTATAGCGGTGTCACTGTTGGTTTTACTACAAAATGTTATTGGAAAAAAATGTGCGTCTCATCGAATAGATAAAGTTAACACTTTTCCCGTCCTAAAATTCCAATTTTAATTTTGATGCGCACGTTTACGTGAGCGTTGCGCGCGAACTTTTGGACGGATCACGCTGTCCAACGAACTTAGCCTGAGTATTAGTAAGAGGAACATGTATACCAAATTTCAACTAAATCGGTCAACTATTACTTAAGTCTGTGTGTAACGTTTACGTGTCCGACAAACGTTACACACAGACAGACAGACAAGATGCATATTTCGTTGAATGTAAGAAGCTCGCTTGAGCTCGCTTCAATTAAGCAAGGGAGATTCAAGCGATGGTTAGAATCAACACGAGTTGCATTATACTCCGTGAAGGATGGTGGACAATTTGTCCGCGGCGGACAGTCCGCTTTCTGTGTGGCCACTCTGTCCGCGATGGACGGCGGACAACCTGTCCGCGGCGGACGGTCCGCTTTCTGTGTGACCAGGATAATGCAAAACAATAGCCCACAGAGTCCGCAGCGGACCAAATAACTGTCCACCGCGGACAGTCCGCTTCCTATGTGGCCACCCCGGTCACACAGAAAGCGGACTGTCCGCCGCGGACAACCTGTCCGCCGCGGACAGTCCGCTTCCTGTGTGGCCGGGCCTTAAGAAACAATGTCCTTTGGGTCGGCTGGCCGGGAGTAGTAGCGGCGTATAATTATAAATAATATTTTATATCTAACCTATTTATTATGAATGAACACATGCAAATTAATAACATACATTTATCACTAGTTTCCTAAATATAAAATATTAGATATTAATGCCTTATCTGTCCTTATCACATTCTAAAATAATCTTTATTCTTTACATATTATATATTAAATAATAACTTGAACCTGCGTAACATACTTATTTAACATAATTACATATACATATATTCTATTTTTTATATAATTATAATAATTTAAATAATCACAGAAACTTATACGTAATAAATTATAAACATACAATACCAGCATACATAAATACACACAACACACATATGTTGAGCTGAGCGAAGCGAAGCTCTTATACTACACTTTGCATTTTTTCTGATGCATACTCCTCCTGAACGGCTGAACCGATCTGCACAAAATTTGGCACGGCTATAGTGACTAACCACAGGAAGGTATAAATCTGAAATGGTCCAAATTAGTGCACAGGGGTACAGGGTACAAAAGTTTTCTCCTGAACGGCTAAGCCAATCCGCACAAAATTCGGCACGGTCATAGTGACCAACAACAGGAAGGTATAAATATGAAATAGTCCAAATTGGTACACAGGGGTACGGGGTACGGGGTACAAAAGTTTTCTCCTAAATGGCTGAACCGATCCACACAAAATTCGGCACGGTCATAGTGACCAACCCCAGGAAGGTATAAATCTGAAATGGTCCAAATCGGTACACAGGGGTACGGGTACAAAAGTTAAAATAGTATATGCCTTTCAAGATGCATGTCGTTGGAAAGCTCTTTAAGAGTACAGTTATTGTTGTTATGTTAACTTTTGTTATATTTTCATTTATGAGGGCTCATTCTATTGGTAAAATAGAAAAGCAGGAAAAAAATAAAAATAAATAAGATTAAAATGCACGCTCAGCTCAATATTGCAAGCATTGCACACCTAGTTTTTACTTTTTTGTTTAAATTAACATGAATTTTCCAAGCTTGTCGTGGCTTTTAAAATATAGCTGTAGACTCTTAAAAAGTCAGCTCCATTTAAAAGAAAAAGTATTTCTCGCGTTTTTAAGTTATCTTCGTCAAACCATTTGAGTCGGATTGGACGTATGCACTAGACAGGTACAGAAAAAATGAAACATATCCTCTATTTGCTCAGAATCACACAAAAAACACATTCTATGATTTTGCTCAATCCAAGGTTTTTACTGTTTAAATCTAATAGTTCTTCCCTGGCTTTAAGAATAGTGCTTATAAAACTAATGCTATTCTTATCTTATCTTATCTAATCCTTGCTTGGCCTATCATAATCATAATTAAGCTTTTTGTATATGTCTCTTGACGAGCTTCTCGTCATATTAATCCTATTTTAAATTACCATATTTAAAATTTACATAAGTCAATCAAATTAACATATTTAAATTATGTTTCCAGACAGACGATTGTATTTCGTTCCAGTAATTCTGTATTTCATGTAGCTCCATTAGCTTTTGCCGTTCATTATACCATGGTATTCTGCATTTTATAATTGTTTAGCCATTATATTGGGTAGTCTATTTTATGGTAGTTCTAGACACCTTAAAATAAAATTCAAATGAAGTTTAAAGGTACACAAGTAAATTGGTAGCAGACTGGTCTCTATATGAGCAGTATATGGGGGTGTGTTGGGGTAACCGCAATATTTGTCTGCAAAAAACCCTTGTGGCAGCTTCAACAACGTCAAACTGCTGGTAACCCAAAATTTGGGCACCATAGCATAGCCTTGCGCGATTTACAGAGTTGAAAACTGTTGGTTTCTTGGTGTATATGATGTTATTATTATTTAATATATTTTTCCAAGACACGTTATTGCTCAGCTTTGCCAAGGAACTTCTTTCACTAAAATGCTTACTCAATGATAATTTAGGGGTAAACACACGCCAAGGTACTTATACAATTATTCATGTTTACTTTTTCCAACTTGCTTGCTCAGTAGTAAAACTTTTCATATTTTTTTTTTAGCTTTCCTCCATTCCTAAAGACAATGACTTTTGATTTCTCTAGTATGACTTTCAAATTCCATATTTCACAATATTTTTTAAAGCTTTCTATAATCTCCTGCATTGTAAGCGGATTATCTCCTATAATTAAGTCGTCAGCATATGCTAATACAGGTATGTTTGTTTCCCCGATTCTGACTCCTACGTGCAGATACTCTAGAAAACCATTGAGAAAAATGACCATACTCAGTAAACAACCTTGTTTTATACCAATGCCTGTACTAAATGTCTCAGTCATGCCA
Source organism: Gerris lacustris (assembly GCA_951217055.1). Taxonomy (NCBI): domain Eukaryota; kingdom Metazoa; phylum Arthropoda; class Insecta; order Hemiptera; family Gerridae; genus Gerris; species Gerris lacustris. The sequence goes on along the minus strand of OX578285.1, from coordinate 37,558,369 downwards.
CCTTCGTATCACACGCCAGACCTAGTATCTTTGTAATATTTTTCAGGAGTGCTTTCCTATCCAGGGAGTCAGACGCTGCCTGCAATTCTTCAAAAAAAGAACCATACACTCTTCCCATCTCCTTTTTTACTTTAATCTCTAGCAATGATGTTTATTTAGTAAATGGTGTAATTATGATTTAGTAAAATACATTTCATTCAAGTTTATCGAATCGTATTTTTGGGTCATCACAATACTTTCTCCCCTAATATAGGAGAAAGGAAAAGGGTTTATCTAATCGTTGAAATTGAAACAGACGCAGGTGTTAGATTCGTCCAGACTATAAACGCTTTCCTTTTCGATAACAAAGAGGAGAGAACAAAATTGGTTAACAGTCGTATCCCACATAGCCCAGGGATACGTGATAGAAAAGAATAGAACTATCCTCCAGATAGAAGAAGTTAAAAATGTAGAAAGGCGGTGAACAGGGAGAGAAGTAGACGAGGCCGAGCATCGAATACAAGCTGCTCCGTGGGCTGGAAAATGTCCGAATCGATTTGGTTTATCCCGGCTTAACGTCTGCCCGCATGTTACGCGTTTTCGGGTCCGTGAACCTACAGCGGGCCGGCAGTCCTCTTCCACTTCCATGTGAGATATTATAACATGCTTACGCTTACTATACTATATGGGCTAAAAGCGAGTCCACATTAGACGCAATCCCATACCGTATGTATTAACAGCTCTTTCCCTCGATCTTCGTCGTTTGTCGTGTATTAAAAGCTATCAGAAATTTCCTATTCTAACTAGTGTTAAACTACAAAGAAAAGAACGAGATACAAAACAAACAACTGTTTTAACAAAGCACATAAACGACAAATTTAATGGTTAATTACTTCTTATTACTAAGCTATACACGTTTTTGAAACTGTTGTTTTACCTACATCTCGCGGACAATTAGTAATCGGTATGATAGCTACAACTGTAACCTGGCACCAATGATGTTAATTACTGCGTTGACTATCTCTTATAAAACCTTGTTCAATACCATGTTAAATTTAAACAACTACTCAATTGGTATTTTGTTTAAATTCATAAGAACAATTGTGTCTTTTTTTTCATGGAACTACAAGACTGACGCACGGCAAGAAATAATACACGAATTATGTCAGCAAAAATAAACTCTCGACCTAGTACAAAAAAGCCGACATTTAAGGTTGAATGATTCTAGAAACATTAGTTTAATGAGTGAAGACACTTGTTTCAAGTCTTGTTGACAAAGTCTGCAAGAGGCATCGGACCCGGGGTTAAGGCGGTGGATAGGGTTAGAAGGCTAGAAATGTTTTGCGTCGGAGGTGAACGGATGAGGGCGGTAAGAAAAAGGCACGGAGCAGGCGAGATCGATCCCCTCGAGTGCACGGTGACACGAAGCAGTTGAAAAACCCCGAGGCTCCGTGTTTTTTCCAGGATGTAAAATTTGATAATAGGAGGGGTTGAGTCGTTTCGGTGCGGCTCGGTGATTGCGTCTACAGTGCCCCTCGCAGAAATTGCATCGGGGAAGCGGCCTAACGCAATTTGTCACGGGGCGAGGAGGGGAAACCGTCGGTTGCACGGCACGGCTAATACTGTTAGTTTTACAAGATAACTTAGGGCGGCCCTCGTATGTATCGCTAACGTTATCCCTTTATGCTAACACAATAACGTGAAGGGCTCGGGAGTCCCTGGCGTATTTCTCCCGGACAATCTTACTCCGGTTAATAGCACATCTAATTAACCCGTCTAACTAGGGCCGCCCGCTTCTCCCCTCCGTCTCTTTTTCTTTTAATCGTGTTACGTCCGAGAATCGGCTGCGTGTTTCAAGTTATTCCGATAAACATTAATTGGCTTTTTATTGGAGGAAGCCGATCTCTTTCACGCTCACTGGAGTGCGGAGGCGACCCCTCGGGGCTGTTTATCCCGTCGACAAACAAGCGTCCATCCGCGGCCTGACAAATGTACTTATTTTCATGGACACATATCTGTTTCAATTGTTATATGTAAATTAGATCAAGGCACACTGATTCAAGCTGGTATTACAATAACCTTAAACATGCTCCCTTCATAAAAATTTCAACAAATGATTATATTGTTCTCCTTCGTATTCAGCTCGAGCAGCAAATTCTTTAAATCAATTTGTTAGATTAAACTAAGCAATACCTTAATGTAAAATTTTAACTTTAGTGGTACTAAGAGCAAATCGATTGTAGGATATTTTATTTAATTCATATCTTATAGTAAGCCTAAATTTAATAAATTCTTGCAAACGAGTCTGCCAAGACAGTGAGGCATTTTCATGTCTTCGCTCCACGTAAGCTACCGACATGAAATGTCGCCAGGTTCGCTTCGCTTTATTTATTTTTATTTTTTTATTTATTTTGACAGTGTAACGCGTTTTGGTGTCGTTTTTTGGTAACGCTTTTCGAGTTTGTTTATATGCCAAAGTAAAGACATGAAAGTGTCAAAAATATAGATATAGATCGAGATAAGTTTTAATTAGTTAATCACTCGCCGCCTGGATGCCACATCATGATATACCTGGAACCCTGGATGTATAACCATGCAATTTTGTAGTAATGTTTTTGTTAGGACCTAAGTACTAGGTACGATCCACCATATTGAATTATGATGGCCACTATTTTATAAAGAGGCAAACATTCAAAATTTGACATTGCTGCGCCATATCTCTGGAACTCATTATACTTGAACGTTGAAATTTAGAAATTGGTTTCCATTTATGACATAAATCGGCCACTTCGATTCAAAGATAACGTTCATATATATTTATGTACTTGAAATTAAGTCCCGCTAACATAATTATCACCTCTTCTGTAAAAGGTTCAAATAAAAACATAGTATTTGTACAATATGATCATTTCTAAAAGTATATCTATGTCTAGCAAAACAGGATTTTCTGAAATTTGATCAGTAAAAGGGAAAATAGGGATTAAGTAAAAATAGAGCTCAGGCTGATCTTCTGAAGCCATCTTCTCTCCTATCCGATTTTCTCTTCAGCATGTACTTATGTATTAATAAAAGATAATTCCATTTTCAACTCGGGGATACGATAAGACACCGGGAAAGGGGGAATGATACAGAAGGGAGAAACCTATGCTTCTATCGGAAAGTCAAAATGTGATTTTTGCAAATTATATTTTATCCATGGGGTGGGGAATATGGAAGCTCTGTTGCATCTAGATACACTCATGATTAATAAAATAATTAAAAATTAATATTTAAACTCGTCAAATTAATGAAATACGTTAAAAATTACACCATCTGTAGCGAAGAACGGAAATCCAGGTGGTTTAGATTATATTATCATTGTTGGCACATGTTTAAGTAGTGAAAAGTGCCGAATGAAAAATATCGCGGAAACAGGTTAGCGAATGCCTGCCTTTTCTCCTAAGGCTAATTCGGTTATAAAAATCGATAAAGTAACGTAATGTTATTTTAAAATAATAAATGACAGAGATTATGAGGAAGGAAGAAGGAGAAGTATAATTAGTGAGGAGGGAAAGAGAGGATGGGAGGCAAGAGTGTCCGGGTCCAGATAACGAGGCCTCGAAGCGTCAACTCGTCAACCGGTTAATTGTACATTTTCCCACAGAAATGAAACATTCGTCCACTCTCTCGATCCGACTTCAAGCACCGGCCTCACTTTTTATTTTAATTTTCGTCCTTTTTCGATAATTTGATTAGCCACTTTAATACCGGAGAGATGTCGGCTTTATAAACTCGGCCAGGGTTTTCTGCTGTCCGTCAGACGGACTGGATATCGCCCGGTTTCCGACCTCTCGGACCGATACCAACCTTGGAAATATAAAACCTGAGTTAAAAAAAGACTCGGGACTGATCTTCTTTTAGTATAATACCTGTTACAGCGCCTACTCGAGTTAATCCTTTAAAGCTACCTGATGACTGGGCCGCCTCTCCGACTAATCGACTCGGAACTACGGCCGCGTCTTATTTAGTGTCCGTATCACTTCATCCTTTTGATAAATACCTTTAAATCCACGGTAGCCATTTATACTCTCCGGTTTGAAACTAGTCGACGGATTCTTTTATAAGTTTTATAAACAAGAGAGATGAAAGAAAATAAATGTCTAACCAACTTGTCACAAGTTATTCTGACATGTCCGTTTCTTACGTAAAAGAACCGACAATACATTTTTCGCCTCGTAGCAGTTAAGGATAGAGTAATACGTTTCTTTATCAATTACAAATATTAATTATAATATATATGTTAAAGACTTATATGGGATGTTACAATTATGCAAATTCCTATATACTTTGCGCTAGAAGCAATTAATAACTGAGCAATAACTATGCATTGATATATTCTACTGATTTTTTGAGGAGACCATACGGATATACTAATTTTGTGATTTGTAAAAATAAAAGATATTTATTGGCTTATACAACTATTATTTTTATTATTATTTTTTTCTTTTTGAGAGAGAGACCATAATTATACCGAGGCAGGACTCCAGGGAGTTTCTCAAGCCAATAAACCTAAATTTACTACATACATATCTAGTAATAATTGGATCAATTACTATTAAGAAAGGCGTTTAAATAACTATTTGATGATAAGTGAACTATTTTGCCATTTTACGTCTAATCTATCCGAGGCATGTTTACAACTATAGTTTTATCATTTTCAAAAATATATACTTTTAAAATATCGGATATTAAAACATAAGTACATGTGTGCACATCAAAAATGTATTACCATATAAGTTTGATTGGCCAGAAGAATTGAAGACAGGTTCATTGCCTTCATTAGGTTTAATTTAGGGAAGATGGGAGACGAGGATGAGTCGGCAGTAAATGATATAGGTAATGAGCGAATGTAAGAGTATGTAAAATGTAAAGGGTGAGTAGTCAATAGGGTGAATTAGGGTATAATTGTTGTTAGTAGGGCTGCCGCTATTTACGCAACGGGAGTTTCCACCCGGGTGCCGAGGAAGAATAGTGGCAGGACAAGGCACAATAGTCAGAACCCATCTGGCCGCTCTCACCGCAGCGTACACACCGGGCCCCGCTTCTCCCCGATTAACTTATCAGTTCGCAGAGGGAAGACCGAGAAACGCCCGGATCGATTACACGGCCTCTTATTGTGTGAAAGCTGTTGTCGAAAACCTTGTATCCCTTTCTTCCAAGGGTTCGACTCGACGAGTCATTTACTAGTTTAGAACTGGAAAAATGATTTGATATGTTTAAGAATTCAATCTAATAGGTAGAGTTATATTTACAGGTGCCTGAAGAAAGAACGAAATGGAAATCTATTTGTCAAACCTCTACACTCTACATCTCACGGTAGAAGAGGGTGGCATTAAGTAAGTATATTTACTGCTAAATTAGCGATCATTTACGGTGACGTCAAACGGATCCAAGTTAAATTAATCGAATTTGGATTGAAGTAATGCATAAGAGTTAATCGACAATAAACCACATACTGGGATAAAACCAATTTAAATTTGAAATAACATTATAACAGTCCATATTTATATTCGATTTGAATTGATATCGGAAACTCACGCTTCTGTAGACAAAGACAATCATAATGCTTGGACAGGCTGAACACCGAGCGTATGACAATACAACTTTCGGTCACTAAGTATATACGTGTACCGAGATAACCCGGTCACGCTCAACGGCGCCTTAGGCAATGCAGTGCAAGGACAATATTCCAAGAGCACAAAGCCGAATCTAGGCAGCGACCGAAACAGCATCACAAGACCCTTTGGACTGCTCCAACACAGGTCATCGGATTAGTACAGAGGAGAATGCGTTTCACCCTCTTTAGAGCGGATAATTGGAAGACTGTATACCTCACCGACCAAGCGTAATTCGATAATACATCCTATTCAGATAGCTACAGATGTACGTCGTGCTATCTGACGAACCGAACACCTCCTACACAATAGTTAATACCTCGGAGAACAACTTTATAGTTTCGTCGTCCGAAATAGACAATCAAGTGGCCCGAAAAACCAATGTTGAGACAAGTTTTACACCCGAGGGAGCAATGTATAACAACGTTTTAGTTTCTATCAATTAAAACTATTCTACTGATAGCATATTTTACATATCTGGAATACGGATTAATTCATACTCGACCTAACATATATTTGGAAAAGCCATAGGAAATCTGGATATTAAAGCACATTCACTTCAGTGTGCAATCGTAAATTATAATAAATAAAATATTATCAATGAAAAAATTTCCAAAAATATAACTCCCAGAAAGCATTAAACGACAAGCCCATACATTGGCCGTACTGCAGAGGAGCAAGGGAAACTATACGTAAATAGTTTTTAAATTGAAAATAAATAAAAAATAAAATAAAATGAGCAATTTAACGCTTCAATTTTTTTAGGCATAACTGTTCTAATGATAAGAAATTTATGTTAATGAAGTATCGGTCTCTGGTTGTCTACATTGTAACACCTGGTATACCTATTTTAAGCTTCACTGGTGTAAGATCGTTAATTTAGCATAGTCCAGAATTTTGGTATAGTACATAACCCTGGACCCTGTTGATGTAAATAATATATTTTACGAAACTTGTTGGTTAAACTATGTCTTTTCTTTTAAACCATACCTTACTAATTTTATTCTTATTAGTTATGAAGATGCTTTAACCATTTTACGTGAAATTTCGGGTGTCGAACTCTTCTTGTTGTGATTGCTCTGAAATAATTAGCTCGTCTTGGGTCGATGTAAGGTTTTTAATAGATTTGAAGAAGAATAAAAAGTGTTTTAAGAGAGTGAGCGAAGAGGCGGGTTGTTGTGACCGGTTCGTAATGAGGGTATGGGTCGTTGAAAAGACGGTTCTGTACTATCAAGATGGATAGGTACCCGTGCCCTACAGATGGATAATTCCAAGATAAGAGTGGCCGCTTGGTCTCTTGTCATCCCCAGATGACATCTACAGTCCCCCGGACGTGGCATCGGCTCTCATCTCCCGCCGTATCCCTTTCACAGAGGAAAAAAACATCACCCCATACACAGTCCTGACGTTTTATCCGTTTCAAAAATGACAATAGTTTCAAAATAGCTCTATCGACCAACATTGTCTTGTGACAACATAAACGTTATTTGTGGGTGGCATGTAAAAACGGAGATGGGATATTACGGTGCGATTGTTGTTTTAGTTTAACCACCGAGAGTTGTTTTATACAAGGCAAAACAAGCTTGCTACAAGTGGCTTCTATCACCGGTGCCAACATTAAATCGCGCCACCTAATATAAAATACTGTAAATTTCATTTGATTTGGGACGGTAAAGCAAAATAAAAGGGAAGACAGTCTGATAAAGCAATATTTATATATCTTTAAGAAAAACAAATTATATATTCATACCTAGATATGCAAAGGCGATTTTAATTATGGTATGTATCATTTTGCAAAAATTAAAACTTCCGCAGTTATAAATATAATAAAAAAGGTCGTATAATTTTTTATCGGCCGTTTAAAGTGTTAAATAATTATAATTGATCGAGTTGTAGATTTAGAGACACGGTAATTAATTTCGAGGTTTAAACCGTATCGAGAAGGCTGAGGTAAGAACCGATAATTCGAAATAGGACGATGCTGTCGTATTAGCAAATCCACCTTTAAAAGAGAAGGTCAGAACCGAGATCAATTCCTAATTTCCGTTTGACGAGTTGATAAAAGAGGTAATTGCGATCACCGTTCTGACGGTGGATCGAGTCTAAACAGAAATCGTTAAATCGGTCTGATTGCAATTGTCGATCTTTGTGAGACGTATAAAGCCACGGCTAAGATCGGAGTTATAGAAAAATCGCTATTTACGGGTGAGCGGAAAGGGGTTATTTTATTGTGGAAGCGGTGAACTCAGGCGGACGTCGGTCTGGCGATTGGATCGGTCTGAAGAAGCGGTGAGCCGTCAAACCCCAGACACAATACTCGCAATCATACGCCGTCGATTCCTCCCTCACCGCACGCGGAATTAAAATTTAAAATGAAAAAAAGAGGCCGTGGTGCGGTGTTGTGGGTACGTGTCGTCGAGGGTAGAGCAACTATTTTACATGTGAGCGAGTTCCAATGGGCCGGTTCGCTTAACTGGTTCCATTGTACGGCCGGGGTTCGGATCGACGTCTCACCCCAGGCTCCGGGGAGAGACTACACTCGGGGAAAAAATCCAAGAGACGGACTACCGAGGGGTGCCTCGCCGTCTGCTGTATCTGACGTGCCCTGCCTTAACCGGATAATTACTCGGGCGTCTCAAGTCGGTGGCGGCTGTCACGATGCTCCCGCTACGGGCACGACCGCGTTCTCCCATACCGCCTTCACTCGGTAATTACACCGGTAAATAGACACCAATATAACTTTACCCGAGTCAATTACCGCTTGAACATATCAGCCGTTAAAACAGCCTACGTCTCGCACATAACATAAACGGTATCGCACGCTCCTATATTAAATAGTAGTACCTATGTATTACTGATTTCCATGTTAACATAAATCTATACTTTATCCGATAAATCGAGGACTTATATTTAAACACATAAATGCACAATATAGGCCAGTAGCTTAAAGGTAACAATTTCTACTACCACGAACCAACAAGCGAAGGCCAAACCCAAATGTGTAATCCACTATAATCATTGTGTCATTTATTATAAAACACATAAAATTATTATTTTATGAGTCATGCGTAACACATTTTATTTTGTTTGGACTCTAGGATCAGGAAAAGCGGGTTAAGTTATTAATATCATCCATAAATGCAGCTACGTATTATATTAATGTGTGTAATTATAATTAAATAAATAATTATTGATTATGATAATCAAAAGGTTTTTCGTATCTTTCAAAATTTACTTTAGGTACTTTTGAAGTAGCTCATTATTTAAAAAAATATAAATTGCGAATAAAGACATATCTTGAACTCAGCGGAATAAATAAAGGTAATTTAAAAAATCGCCCAATTATTCGAAATCAAAAGAGAAGTTGCGATTGTTTGTTTTCATGATTTTATGGAATTCTAAAAGTCAATCGACGTATTGTATTTACGCGTAAGTAGCCTCTGAAACCTTTTTCTTCCGACGCGACGGTTTCAATTGAAAATTAGATATCGTATACGAGGTGTGTACATACAGATGCCCACGAGAGTCTAGACCAAGGCATTAAAAGAAATAATAAATAGTATCTCGTTTCTTTTATAGTTTACAAAAGTTTTACAGATGTTACTGGAACATCTTTTGTTAGCATTTATTTCCTTCATATTTGTCTAGACCAGTGGTTCCCAAACTTATTTGACCTACCACCTCCTTTTCAGAAAAAAAAATACTCAACCCCAGGAAATCTACATTCTTTAAACTTTAAGCCAACACACAGAAAGATATAATGTATCTATACTTCATTCCTACATCTTATACTTACTACTTCTGATACATCTTATACTATATCTATACTTCATTCCTACATCTTATACTACTTCTGATACATCTTATACTATATCTATACTTCATTCCTACATCTTATACTACTTCTGATACATCTTATAGGTACATTTTTGATACATCTTATACTATATCTATACCTCATTCCTACATCTACTTTATACATTCGTCGGACTTCTTCCCCTTCGTGACGCGGATTTCACCGGAAAACCAAGCTGTTTATTACGTGAACCCGCGGAAGCCTACGCACCAAGTTACCTCTCTAAATTGTTAAGATTTAAGATTAACCTCCAAATTATAACAAGATTGTTTAAAGATTAACCACTAAAGAAATGAGTATAGAATAAAAAAGTATATTTATTTGTATTTATTGTATTTATATTGTATGCCTGGGATTTTTATTAAATGAAGGTGTTTTTAAAGGAGTTTTAAAAATTCGTAAGTAAACGTCCAACACCAAGTTCAGTATAGTCCAAACAACATGTTCAATAAAATCCCGTTAGGAACGACTGAATGAGAAAAGTATGCTCAGAGGGGAAAAACGTGCTCTACATTATGTTAACTTTGCATAAGGAGTGATTCGAAACATTAATGGATAGTTTGGGACTCATTCGTTCATTTTGATTGTCGATGACGACGGAAAAACAATTATAAGTCGCGGCATGGAATGATTGAGTGATGGGTTAAGGGGAAAAATTAATGTCGGTGGGATATGAGAAGAATGATTGTCGATGGGAACATGGAATGAATGAATGTAGATGGAATAAAGGGGAAATAAGAATGTCCGATGGGAACAGGGAATGAATGAATGTAGATGGAGTAAAGGGAAAATATGATGAATGTCGGTGGGATATGAAAAAAATGATTGTCGATGGGAACAAGGAATGAATGAATGTAGATGGAGTAAACGGAAAATATGAATGTTGGTGGGATATGAGAAAAATGATAGTCGATGGGAACAAGGAATGAACGAATGTAGATGGAGTAAACGGAAAATATGAATGTTGGTGGGATATGAGAAAAATGATTGTCGATGGGAACAAGGAATGAATGAAAGTAGATGGGTTACGGGGAAATATGAGACAAATGATTGTCGATGGGAACAAGGATTGAATGAATATAGATGGGTTAAGAGGAAAAATAAATGTCAATAAATGAATGTGTATTAGTTCAAAGAAATAAAAGTGGGAAGAGACATGGTTATAATAATAATAAAACTTCATAGATTTAGGGATCAGAAGAAGGAAAATCAGACGTTTAGGGATCAGAAGAAGGAAACTCAGACGTTTAGGGATCAGGATCAGAAGATAGAGGACTGTGGCCAAAGAAGGAGATCTAGAGGTAGAATGTGTTGCTTGCATAGGCTCTTCCGATTGCTGTAGCGTCATCAGGGATGTTTTGTATGTAAGCTTCTCTATACTTACTAAGGACCATAAGGCCCAAAATAAATGTTTTAAACAACTTCGGTAGAAAATATTTGACCAAGACACGTATACCACAATAGCTTTAACTTTTTCAAGCAAACAATTTCATGATTTGATGAAGCCTAAATAACATTTTTCACATTCTATGTTGGAAGTTGATGACTATAAGTTATTTTCAAATGTCTAAATTTGTATTGACATAAATCGATTAGTATATAATAACCAAATTTAACTTGTCGAAAACATTAGTTGTCTTGGATCGAATCTACAACATTTCCAAAGCAACAAGAGAGAGAAAGTACCATTTATATAATCGAGTAGTGTCCCGCTACAACTGCGTCGACTCACCTCGAAATGATTTGTTATTGCTAAGCTAAGGCAACCACATTTATTCCAATAATATTACAATTAATTCCAATCTAGTTATAATTTTTTTTCCTGGTAGTGAACCCTTGTATAATTATTTATTGTTTATAATACTAATTTATATATATTTTCATTTGTTTTTAAGGGTTAAAAATAAATAAATTGCTTCCTTATCCTTTCCTTTTTAAAACGGCAGCTATATTTCCCTCTTACTGAGAGCTTCTTTTGGTCGGTAAACAATTATGTATAGAATGTTACCAGCCTGAAGAAGCTCTAAAGTAAAGGCGAAATAAAACTGCCCTTTTAAAAAGGAAAGGAGAAGGAATCAATTTATTCATTTTTAGCCCTTAAAAAGACCAAATGAAAAAATATATATCAATATAGTTTTCTACACAATAAATTCAATACAGTTAATTTCTTGCTCTAGATGATGATGATAAATATCCGTTAAAAATTGCAAAATATTTACACAAAAAACGTTGAAAACACGTCACTTCACTCTGCTTGTCCGAATCGTCAAGCAAACTAATTTAGAATACCCTAATGGCGGCCTAGTTCATTAGTGCCAATCGCCACCGTTCAAGGCTGCGCCCTTCCACTTAAAACACTATTTCTCTGTTTGACCCGACGTCCTCGTTTTAGACAACCTTTCCCAACTAATGGTTTATTTACAACAAGCCGTTAAACCTGTGACAACGGGCTAAATTTTATATTTAAAAACAAAAACGTAAAAGTAAGTAAATTAATTTAGATATCTATTTAGAAAAGTTATCTACTATATCTATTTGAAGACCAACAAATGAAAACAAACATTTATTTTTATTGGAATAAATGTGGTTGGCTTAGCTTAGCAATAACAAATTATTTCGAGGAGAGTCGTAGCCGTCGGGATTCAATCGACTAATAATTTCTCAAGTGGTTGTAGATCGAGACTTTAAATCTTCTTAAAAAAACAATTCATTTTGTGTGCAGATAGTTCCGACCGAATTAACAAGTTATTTTCTGGATATCTAGGATGAAAAAAAAAATGTTTTTTGCTTCTCATTAAATATAAAATGAGGAAAAAGCTTAAAATAAAATATGAGGAAAAAAGCAACTCTTGGTGTATAATTTGGATCTCGTCGTGAACAGGGAGAACCTTGAAAAGCGAAAGCTTTATAGAAAAGACCCGTGCTCTATTTGAGATCTCATCCCGACAAGAGCGATTATTTAAATAAAGTGTTAGGAGGGAAAAAGGCTGAGGCCGTGGCATTACGAGATTTCACTGGTGATTTGAAGAGAACCAAGGCGTAAAATCGATGAGGCCGCTCTCTGGAAAAGGCCAGATAATTTGCAGGCACGGGGGAAGGCGTTCTGGGAACCGGTATAGGGGGAGGAAGGCAGGGCGTAGCCGCCATCTTGCCGTAGTACACACGTCCGACCGAATCATAAAATATACAGTTAAAATCACGCTCGTAACGTCAGCCCTTTTCATTTTTCGACGGATTCCCCCCTCCCCCCTTTTTCTTTTTATTGTAGACTCCGAAGATCTTCGTACAAAATAGACTACTTAGTTTGACTTTGAAAATCGGCAGTGAATATACAATTTATCTTTATTTTTTTTGGACTTCTGTTGAACTTATCGGTTTGATAAACAAACTTGAAATTTGTTTGAATACGGCACAAAGATACCATTACAAAACCAGGATTTCTTTTAAAACTTAATTTAACATAACAAATAAATTCCATTGTTATATACTTTAGAATTTAGAAGAAGTTGACTAAATCATTTATAAATGACTGTAGGATCTACATATATAACGAAATTGATTCAAGAAAACAAATTTCTTATATAGAATTATTTTTTGAGAAAAAGTAAGTGGTCCAGAAAGAGGAAGATTTTTATCCCGTACTATTTTCACCCATTAAAGAACTGCTTTAACTACGTCTTCGTACTTAAAATCTTCACTTGTTTCGTATAGTTTAAATATGGAATCCCAGTTTTTCAAAATTGTAAATACCTATACTTCTTTGTTCTTCATTCCATAATTACTTAAAGTTATTTTCTTTTAGACATTTGTACGGTGAGCAAATTACGCTGTAATAAGTAAGTCAAGAGCTTTATAAACGAAACTAATTCTAAACTGAGAGTAAAGAGATTTCTCTATACTGATCAAAGTTGTTTCAAATTCCACTTAAAGTAATGGAGGTTAAAATTCGCAAAATTATTAGAGTGCTAGTGCAAGAAACTCCAAAATTGTAAAGTCGATAGCTGACTTATACTTAATCCGGCCCGCTTTAGACCATCCTATCCAAATCCGGCCTATAAACTAAAAAAATTGGAGACCCCTGATATAGAGAATTCGTGGGACATAAAAAACAATCGTTATATAAAGATTTTCGTTGTATGGAAGTTCGTTATATGGAGGTTCGATTGTAGGTATATATGAATTATGGACCGTATAATTAAATAAAATAGTATGCAGATAATTAATAGCAGTTCACATTAGCCTATGTCCAGAAGAAAAATATTGGGTAAAAGAATCTTCAATATTCTAAAAATCCTATTGTGAAATTCAAAAAGAAGTGTCATCGTTTTCAATTATATATCTGATAAGACAAGTTCTTTAAAGTAGGTATATCATCGTTACGATGGAGTTGACAAGAGTTAAGTGAGCAGCGTTTGGTATTAACAAACTTTTAAGCTACACAAAAATTTTAATTTCTTATGAAAATGCAATAAAAACAACAACATAGTTTTACTGGGAGTGTTGTCCCCGAACTCATTGTTTGAGCGAAAACTAAGAACTTATTTGATTTGATTTGATTTGAAGATGTAATCATGCTTACTCTTAAAATATATTTACTCAGTGAGTGAGCTCAATTTAGCACTGATTTTTTATTGCATTATCTTATATTACGTATGTTTTAAAAAGAGGATTGTTGATTATATTACGTCAGTGTTAGTTAAGGGTAATATCGATGAACTTGCATTGGATTGAGTGTGTAATATGAAGTTTTATTAGATTAGATTAGTATACAGTATGAAGTTATATTAGATTAGTGTATATAATGAGAAGTTATATTAGATAAGTTTAGTATATGATATATCAAGTTGTATTGATTAGTATATGATAACATTATATTAGTATATAATATGAAGTTATATTAGATTAAATTAGTATGCAAGTGATATGAAGTTATTTTAGATTATAGATTAGTATATAATATTGTTATTTTAGATTAGATTAGTATTAGTATATATAATAATAGTTATATTAAATTAAATTATGTTGTATACGATATGAAGAAGATATTAGATTATAGAATAATATATAATGTTGTTATTTTAGATTAGATTAGTATATAATATGGTTATATTAGATTAGATTTGTATATATAATATGGTTATATTAGATTAGATTGGTATATAATATGAAGTTATTATTAGATTAGATTAGTATATAATATGAAGTTAGATTAGATTAAATTAATATGTATATATGATATGAAGTTATTTTAGATTAGTTAGTATATAATATATGAAGTTAAATGAGATTAGATTGATTCATAATATGTAGTTATATTAGATTAGATTGATTCATAATATGTAGTTATATTAGATTAGATTGATTCATAATATGAAGTTATATTAGATTAGATTGATTCATAATATGAAGTTAGATTAGATTGATTCATAATATGAAGTTATATTAGATTAGATTAGTATATAATATATGAAGTTATATTAAATTAGCAAATAATATGAAGTGATAATAGGGAGTTTGACCAATAATGCTTTTTTACTTTTCTTTAATTTGAATTGAGTCAATCGGAATTAGATTTATTATATAAACCCTGTAATTTCAATTAATTGAAAATACATTTGATTTAGGTTATTTAACCTAAAATATTACACGTGGATTTAAAAAGCATTCGAGTTTGAACGCTTACTATTAAGTACTACATTACCATTTTAACACTAGTAGAAAGTTTAAGTTATTGGTAATTATATGCATAATCTTATATCAATGCGCGATTCAAGTGTTTACACCGCTTATCTAAATATGAATTCTCGCAAATCGGAAAACTTTTTGAATCTATGTCTTATTTATATACTACTTTGTATAATAAAATAAAAAGTATAAAAGAAACTCTTACTCTCCTTTACTCTCAAAAGGAAAATTTATTGGCGAGGTGTTTTACGATAGTGCCACTTGACGCATAGTTGAAAGTTTAGTAGATTTTTAATTATTTACAGCTTTGTTGAAAATGCTTTTGAACTTCTGTATCGATATTGTTAAGACATTCTTATATTTACAAAAGTTATTAAAGAGTAGTTTCCTTCTCGATAGATTTATTTCGAGGACTCTTATCAATAGGACTTTAATTTTCCTTCTATAAATTTTCCAATAAGATTTTTTTTTCTTTAACTTTTCCTTTAGATGTAATTGAGGGTAGAAATGAAAAGTTTCGGAATTTCCCCCTTCTAAATTCCTAGAAGTAATAAAGTTTTGTGGGTATAGTGGGAAATGCGACCGAGTCTTAAAACTCGGAAATTCTAACCTCGCCTAGGACAAGACAGATGGAAAAACTGCAAGGTTTCGATTCCTCCTAGGAAGGAAAAGCGGAAAATATAAGGTCGGGAGGAAGTAACCTAGAAGAAGGTCGCTTACCGTAGCCAGATCAACCGGCGTAAAATGGAGTGGGTGAGTGTAAACAGCGCATGCTCACAAGGACATTCGATACGGAACGGCAGCTCTCTCCCCGGCGAGGCCACAAGGCCCCCCCGTATATTTCCCTATTATAAAAATGTTTAGGCGGGACGCTCTCTCGACGAGGGATCCACCTCTTCGCCCCTTGGAATAATAAAGCCGAGGGTGGAAAATGGCGTCGCGGGGACGGCACGTCGCACCGCATCGCTGCGGTTAAAATCTAAAGCGCATCTGTAATCTGACGGTACGACCACTTACAGACACTTTCGGCAGCTGCACACAAATGCTTAAGCATCCATTCTACATCCTTTATTAGGATATTACATCGATTTCAAAAGCTCCAAAACAAACCCAATCATAACACTGTGTCAATTTATCAAAAAAAAAAAAATCCTTTAAATATATCCATTTTTTTACAACACTAATTTATCCGTCAAACTAGAATTTTCATATAAGTAGAAGCGTTATATATCTGATGCATTTGTTGAGCTGGGCTGTCATTCAAATTTGTGAAGCTGCCACAAATTTAAGGCCTATATAAGATTTATTTCTTTGGTTTGTTTAGTACATACAAAACAAAACAATAAAAGTTCATATGAAGATGATGAAAAAATATCAAAACTGCATCAAACTCAAATACATATATTTTAATTTCAGTTCAGTTTCATTTGATGTTTAAACAAAAAGTATACATACTTTTAAATGTATATATGGGTTTATTTCTGTAGTTAATATGGTCAAGACTAGCTTCAAAATAAGTATAATATCTAGAAAATAACGCAATAATGACGTAAATTCGGTGAATGTATCGGTCCAGCAACGTATTCACTTGCCATATCACATATATATTTGTATAAATCAGAATTATTCACTTTGAATCAAAACAAACACACAATGGTGTGTGGAAAAGAAAACATAAAATCTTTTTAAAAAAAAAATCCTAATAAACATTTTTATTTTTAATTGTCGATATATGTGTGAAACGACAATGACAAGTAAAACATTGAAGTTAAGTCCCATAATGGAAAATGTATAATAAATCGAATCTCTGATCTATTTATTAATCGTAACGCGATCGTGTGTGGAGATAGACTTAACAATAACGTTAGAAAAAAGTAGTAATGTTTTACAAGAAAAATAAAATTCATTGAAGGAATATGTTGAAAAAGATAATTCAACATTTGATACAAATAGATTATATGCGGGCACACTTTCTTTTGAAAGATATTTTGAAAAATCCTCAAATAATAACGATATTTTGGTCTCTCTTGAACATATTCTATGTGCATGTATATGTATTATCAGTGTAAACACATGCCGATAACAATGTTTTCGGAATAAACCGTATTACACACAGATACAACAATACAAATTGGCTGTGTGAGTTTAAGATGGCAGATAACGAAGGGCACAAACATTTCTCCATTACAGTTGAAGTAAAAAAAGAATATATCGCTATTAAAAAAAGAAATGACAAAAAAAGGTCTGCGACTAAGGAATTCCCTTTTTAAGGACGATGCTGAAGGATCGAGGTTTAAAGGGCTTGTTAACAAGGGCAGGTCCTCTGTCGAGTGGGAAGCCATCACTGCAAAATGTAAGGGAACATCTCTCCTCGGACCCACTCGACAGAAAGCACCGGAGACACCCTCCGCACTACAAATAATGATGGCTAACGACAATCGAGGATAAAAAAAAAAACACGGTGGGAACAACCGGAGGGAAGCGGAGGATTTTGGGAAACTGCCTCTCGATTCCACCGTCTAACAATGGCCGATTGAGAACGACAGATGAAAAATTGTCGGAACGATTACCGCAAGAACTCAAGTACTAGGCTGGACCTAAACAGAGGTAATAATGTGTCCCACGATGTCACTTGCCGAAATTTCAAGTGCCCAACAAATGCTTGAAAACATATCTGCACTAGGATGCTTATAAATCGGAGATGACAATTAAACAAGATGAGAACTAAAGTGCTTGAAACCTGTCTGAATTAACTATTGTGTTCTTTTGATAATAAACGCATATTTGTGTTTTTTTAGTTTACATTTTCATCGTAAATAAATACATGTTTTATTGCAGTGCCGATAAATCACGTTAGAAAACGATATTTCCACGAAATTACGATTGAAAACAATTACAGTTTCTTGTTCACGAACTGTTTAAATTCACATCGACACTTAAACACGATGAAATCATAATGGACGATTTTTTTTTTTTTAAATATTCATTTTTATGATTTTAATCGTCTCTTACGCGATTCCTTATTTGTCCATCGACAATTTCTGCCGACATAGAATATACCGTTACATACCTAGAACATTTAAAGTTCTAATTCAAAAAAGTCAAATTCATTTGTATAAAGCGAGAATAACAATTGGACTTCGAATCAATGCTTGAAATCGATACAGTTGGACATCGAGTCTTTAATAACACAGTTAAAGTATAACGTGTGGTGATTGGTGATACCAATTATAGTTTTAATCATATCATCTTTTAACAGATAACAGATTCTATCTAGGGATAACTGAGGGATATTGTTGCAAGGTATTGAATAATTTTAAAGAATGCGAGAAATTTTATTTGTCAGTTGCTGCTTCTCTAAAATTTCTTCTGGCTGGACGGACACCGACTCAGAACCTTCTATCGTATAATATGTTTTTATCAAAATACAGTTTATATACAACGGTGAATTTTAAATTCAGATTGATCTTGGATGAAAAAAAACAATTAGGTAGTCACATTTTCAACAAAAACATAATAATTTTTGCATTGCTATATTTTATATAGAATGCTATGCTATCATAATTTTATCCTTGTTTTTATTAAAGTCGTAACAACCGAACACTATCTTCACCCTTTTTCACTCTTATGGAAGACGTTACAATCATAAAAGGGAAATCATTTTTACGTGATACGACAAAGTTTGTTTCGACCGAGATTTTGTGATAACTGTGAGTAAAAACTGAACTTTAGTAGAGAGTAAAGACTGAACATTAATAGTGAGCAAAAACTGGAAAGAGTAAAATTATTTTGCCAAGTATTAAAATACCTTCATGTTCGTAAGACTAAGTCGGTAATTTTGTGTGAAAATTCCTCATACTGAACTAAGTGACTTAATCAGCTAAAAATTAGTTTTGGTTAAGTTAAGAATAGTTAGTTGTTCACCCATAGAAAAACGTATTCATTTTGAATAAAAGAGCAATGAATTTATATCTTCATTGATGATGACCAACAAAAAAAGTTAGTCGTTAGTCATGTATTAAATGTTTGCTAATTACCTATAGCAACTAATTAACCTATAGACAAATTACCTGTAGCAGATCTTACTAATTTTGAATAAAAGAACAAAATAGAATAAGTATATATATAACTATTCATTGATGACGACGATGACCAATTAAAGTGGTTAATCTGTGTTAAATGTTAGTTATTTTGCTTTGTTGACTATAAACAGACTAACTACCTGTAGCAGATCTTACACATTTTAAATATAAGAACAAAATAGAATGAGTTTAAGTGGTTAATCTGTGTTAAATGTTAGTTATTTTGCTTCGTTGACTAAAACTGACACTAATTACCTATTCTCTTTACATTTTATTTACTGTGTTCAAACAATAAATATCTAAATAAATAAATAATTTAAATTATCATTATTTTCACACAACTTAAATTTGTACTAGTTAAAAAGAGGTTTTTTAAAAATATAAACGCCTCCAAGTTATATTTTATGATGATCGTTGGTAATACCCATTAATTTCTAATGATGTATATAAGTGAACCTTCTTAAGGGTGAATAATCTTTAACAGTTACTTAAATGGCGACGTTTTGACCTATCCGGTCATTATCAAACCTGAAAACGATATTTATGTTTAATTAAGCGTTACATAAAAGAGAATAATAAATATAACATTGCACTGGTAATTAAAAGGAGGAAAAACAATGGTTGAAAATGGAAATTGATTCGTAATCGTAATTGTAAATTATATAGTTGATTTTCCTCCTTTTGATTACTAGTGCAATGTTGTATGTATTATTTTGTTATGGTTTTAAATAAACATCGTTTTCAGGCTTGATAATGACCGGATGGGTCGGAACGTCGCCATTTAAGTCGCTGTTTGAAATTATTCACCCTTTTAGAGGATCCACCTATATATGTTCATTATATTTTATATACTTTAGATTTGTTAACAAACTGGAGTTTAATTAAAAAAATATAAAATAGAAATATGTATCTATATATACACGTTGAAGAGGTGTTTTTCTTTTCTATGTGGCATGAGGTATCGGTAATTCAAAATGTCTTTGAGAAAATGTGTTCCTTTCAAAATAATTTCTTTAAAGCGAAACAGGATTATCAAGAGTGTTGTAATCTCGGTGACTTGTTATTCCATAGAGACCGAGGAAATCGCATTAACTAGTTCGCAAGGAAGAAAAAGAAATGTCCATGTATTGTGTAGGTAAACACCTGTATACGGCTTGTAAGGCCATGTCCGTTTCACTTCAGGATTAAGTCCGTTTCGACCGTCTTTTCAACAACCGGGCCCTCCCCTTTTTCGACCGATATACTCCCGATCTTACGTACAATGGATAAAATCGTGAAAAAGGGACTTTTCTATCTTTAATCCCTTGATAAAAGGGATACGAATCGAAAGGTAACGATAGACTATTCAATAGTTGAATGACGGAAAAGTTATAAGTGAATAAGCGAAATAGGATAATCGATCACGTTTAAATTCTATATTCTACCCTTTCTTCTTTCGGCAATGGTATTACGAATAAATATTAAAGTCTTTCTATTCCTGGTAAATATTAAATATAATAACGTTGGAGGTCAGTAGGAGGATTCAAAGGAACAAGCTGAGAACCCTTTATTGGAAAATGAAGGATCTGATGATTTGGCTATATAAGTTAAAAGGGCTGACTCTTCACGATTTCCAATTTAGCTGACTAGTAATCCAGGAGGACAGAAGAGAAGACGCGGAATTTGCGTGACAGTGATCGAAGACGTGAAAAATATTTTATCTACGATTGATACGAAATATAAACATTGTATCTCTGTTTAGATGCGTAGAAAGTGATTCTTTACGTACTTGTATTCATTGCGCATGCGTGTCGTATAGTTCTGAAAAATTCCTCTTCTTTAACACCCTAGGGCGGTAAAGAAGAGGAATTCTTCAGCTTTACGCACGATTAGCGAGTTTGTTTACATTTAACAAAACTAATTTGCTGTTCTTTTATTAAAGTAACTGTTTATATCGAGTTTTTAGTGAAAAACAATGAGTGAATCAAGTGACTTTGACGAAAATGTGGAGAATAATAGGTACTCCTCCAGAAATAATTAATTCGGCAAAAAATATAACTCAAGAATTAATGCCATCTTTATCAAGAGAGAGATTCGAACTTACATACAGCAAGTTTATTTTTTTCTCTATTTATTATTTGAATCTAACAATCGTAGATAAAGTACGGTACGTAACTCGTGCGAAAACGGCATTTTGCATTGCTCGTGTGGTTTTACTACCCTCGCTGTCGCTCGGGTGCAAACTCCACACTCGCATGCAAAATGTTACTTTCCGCACTCGACGCGTAATGTAACCTACAATAAGAACAACAAAAGAAGAAAGAAGAAGACCGAAATTAACTAAAAAGATTTTTTAAGCAGGCCTGATATATTGGTTTATGGTGGGTTCATAGCATTTTATAGACTATTCTGAAGCGCGTAAAAAAGGATCGGGCTATGAATCCACCTTTACTCTACTGGAATTATCATAACGATATAGGATTTTGCTTCAACAACTGGAAGTATTAAAGTACAATCTGCAAGTGAGGATCGAGAAGGGAGTTCAACCCCCTAGGTGGTTAAAGAGTGGCCAATTTTTACCAGACAGTCTGCATGATGACTTAAAAAATTACTTTCGTGGAAACCTTCAATACTTCAGTCAATAATACTTCTTTCATCTCCGAATATAAACCGTAATTTAGGATATTGAAAGTAATTTAATTTAACAAATTACTTTTAACTAAATAACTTTCCTCCCTTATAGGTTTGATTGATCAATAAGACAAAAAGACCGTACATAAAACTTAAATATTAAAACACATAAAGATTTAAAAAAAAAAATTAAATTATTCAAAATATAAAAAAGTTGTTTTTTAAATATTTTGAAAACCATTTTAAAAGATATTAAATTTTTTAAAATAGCTCATATAAAGATAATTTATAATAAATTATTTGCAGAAGCGTGAATCAGAGAGCCAAATTATATTAATTTCTTCTCTATCCACTTCTATCCGTTTAAATCTTCTCAAAGAATGATTAATTGTTAATTTTATTACTTGTTCAATTACAATATAAATTAGGGAGTAAAATATATTTATAAAGAAGTGGTACTGCCGGCGAAAAATAAGCAGCAATTTTGAGTCGTCCAGACTGATAATAAAGGGCCGAAAACCTGAATGGAAACAAGCATTGAATTTTTTAAGTGCTCCTATCCCCTAAAAGTTTATGTGACTTGATTTTGATTGGTGTAATCAAATTGTGTGGTGTAATTTGATTTTGATAATTTTACACGGTTTGAGGTCCCCTGAGTCCGAAAAAGGGTTTTTTAAAAATGTCTGTCTGTCAACTGTCTGTCGACTGACTGTCGGCTGTCTGCCGACATGGACATGTCTGTCGTCATGGAGCCTAAACTACTGGGCCAATTATAAAATAAATTAGCACACTTGGTCAGAAAAATCTTACCCCGAAGCGAAATCGAGAAATAAATGTTACTTCTAAATTTGGGGGCGCTACCTCCCAAAAACTTAAAAACATTTTCACGATAAAACATTCTAAAATGTATTCATTTCAATACGAATTTAACGATATACGCCATGTTTCTGATGGGAAAATCCAGTTCCTGAGAAAATAGCTATAAACGCGGACGGAGAGAAGCCGGGTTCGATTCCCCACCGAGGAGAAGTTTTTTTATGATAAATTATGATATAATGTTCAATAATTTATGTTCCTACGAAAACTCGAAAACTAATAAATGGAAAACACTGGGCTAAGTAATTATGAACTCGTAGATGAGAAAGTTTGTTTGAGTTGTCTCGGACTGATTTTTTTATTATGGGGAATAAAAATCGAACAGAAAAATCTGTTCCATCATCCATTATCAAACCTATTGAAATTTTTTTTATCAGGATAGCCAGTTCTATTTTATTATTAAAACTTTCCCTTATAGGAGTAAAATATTTAATTTTTTTCAATAAAATTTATATGGTAAGCAAAGAAGTTGTTAATAATAAGGAAATAGTTATTGCTTCGTTCGATATCAAAGATTATGAGAGTGTGCCCAAAAGTGAGCTCTTACAACTGAAATTAAATATTAATGATCGGCATAAATAAGGACCCTATGTAAATAAAACTAACCTAAACTATAATTTAGTCAGGCATTTTAAATAAGTACATCTTATACCAAAGTACCTAAATATTTATAAGAAGGATAGTATGTTCTTATAATATTAAAAACCATTAGGAAGATGGTAGAAAAAATGTCTAAGTTCTTACAAATATGATGAGTGATTTTGAAGTAAGTCTACCTACCATATAAAACCACAGATGGAAATCACAAATATAAAGATTGCAGCACCTACCATATAAACCACAGATGGAAAGATTGCAACACCTACCATATAAAATACAGGGGCGGATCCAGGGGGGGCGACCGCCCAGGGCCCCGCGCCATAGAAAATTAAAACAAAATACATACTTATACTTTACAGGCAAATTTATAGTTCATAGTGAAGATTGTCCGCGGGGCCCCGTGCCATGTACAAAACATGAAATATTAGAATTATAAAATTCAGTCGAATTTAGTTTACATGGTAGAGCCTAATACCTAACTACCTTTTCGCGGGGCCCCTCGCTATAAAAAAGTCAAATAAATAAGTTATAAAATATAGATTATTTTTTTTTATGTTTAAGATAGACCGCGGGGCCCGCTCCATATAAAATTAAGTGAGTTAACGTCCAAGTGTTTTCTGACCCTCCCCCTTTTCAAAATGATGACGCATTTCTTATTTATTGTGTAGGGTAAATCTTCATTATGTGCCCCACCTATATCTAAACGTCCAATTTAATTCGGTTTTTTTCAAACTGTTCCTTTTTACATTACAAAAACGATTTCGGTTGTAGCATCTCGATATATTCAATTTTTTTTTTAATTTTAGGGAAAAGTATGGAAGGTTATGGTAAGTTTAGGTTGAGTTTAATACTTTTTGACCTGACCTAACAATAACCTTCTATCATTACCCTATAAAACGTGACATTTCGTGTATTTTTAAAAAAAATAAAACACTGAATTTATCAAGATACCTACTACATAACCTTAATCGTTTGACAATGTACAGAGGATATTTAAAAAGACAAATCCTGTAAGAAGGAATAGTAAAAAAAACTAAGTAAATTGGACAGTACGAAATAATTGGGCCAATTATAGTGCAGTTTTACCAATTGATGTCAAAGAGAAACTTCACCTCAGAGATGCATAAAAACGCTGTTTTTGAGAGGTAATATTTACAAAATTTTCCGGGGGAGGGCCCCGGACCATTTTAAAATGTGTCTTTGAAAATTGAACTAATAACTCGGCACTAAAATGGAAAGTTATAAGCTGAGAATATGAATTCTGGGAGTAAATATAAAGTGCTCGCTTAGCTTTTTATTTACAATGATAATCTAACCATAAAACCCAAAATATCATGAAGAAGAATAAATAGTTAAGTATAACAGAGCTTAATTATTACAATAAAAATGTTTCTTTTCGACTACGTTTGCAAAGTTAATTATCATTAGTTGAAAACTATATAATTTGAGGGGTTTATGTTCAAATAATATGTTAGATTAAAATCAAAATGAGCAAAATTGTAATTATTTTAAAAATATTAAATTATTTTGAGAGCAAAAACGTTTGACGCCAAAAACGTTGGCTAAGTGAAGGGAATTAGGCGTAAAATAGGATCAAGTTACAAGTGGTTTATTATTAAGTTACTCTTTATTGTTTTTTATCAGCAATCCCCGCTCTATCCTAGGGGGCCCCGCCATTTTGTCTCGCCCAGGGCCCCGCAAGATCTAGATCCACCACTGATAAAATATAAACCACAGATGGAAATCACAAATGGAAAGATTGCAACACCTACCATATAAACCACAGATGGAAATCACAAATGGAAAGATTGCAACATAGCTATTCGAGTAGCCAATATAAGTTTTAAAATGTTATATGTATGAAACCAATAAATATCAGACCCTAATTATTGTTTTTGGCCAAAAAAAAAAAAATGTTGACTCAGATATGAATCAAATGTTTTGTCTGTATTATAAGTACGGTATATTGCTTCTAGTCCATTTTTTTACCTGTCACTTGACATGAATGGGGTTTAATTTTTTTTCTTCGTTTCTTTTTTAAACGAAAAAATAAAAAAATTATATATATACAGTGTATACCTGACGGCGGGTTAGGTTAGCTATGATCTATATCTAGATAAAAGGATATTGTTATCTGGTAGCCTGCGTTACAATCCCAAATAGTTTTTGCTTCCAACAAAATATGGAATTCAAAGGGGTTCAAAGTAGACCCGGATCATCGGCGAACCGTCAACATTATTAAAAGTAAAACTTTTTTTTTTCTTTTCTACTCCTTGAAAAAGTTCCTAAAGTGGTGCGATCTCAAGGAAAAGTAGATCTTAACTAGCGGTAGGTAAAAATTCGAGTGCTCTCAAAAGCTTTAAGAGGTTTAACTAAAGTAGCGCATACCTAAAAGAGAACGGCCTAGATACAGGGTCCTTCTAGAGGCTCCGAGATAATCCCGGCTCCAAAGCACCTTCCACTTTAATTTCATGTAACAGACTAAACATCTGTAACCGCAACCCTGTTTCCAAAATCTTAGTAGAAACCACTCCCGCCAGCGGCTTACATACAATCTTCAGAGAAGATCCTCAAAATAAAAACCACTAACCAATATTTCTTTTTTTAATTGTCATTAACAATATTTAACAATGATTTACCGACTACTTCAACGGACTAGTTGCTAGAAATTATGTATAAATTAGATAGAATAAAAAAAAATTAAGTTTATTGCGGTAATAGTAGCTGAACAGGCACTTCTTTAAATTGTTACTCCCCTTAAAAAAATCAGAGGGGAGTAACAATCTAAAGAAGGTGTACGGAATGTAATTCTTTAGACTGTTACTCCCCTTAGAAAAACTCTAGTATGATATTCCTTTGTCCCAAAGTACATTGGACTAAACATCCCTTTTTCTTATTAGTTATTTCGTCAAAGTCATTTATATTTTAAACAACATAGGGGAGTAACAATCTAAAGAAGTACCGCTGAACAATAGCTTAGAGGTGTTGTAACTCCTAAAACATTGTAAGTCCAATTTTACGGAAAAATCTGATTCTGCAATTGACTGATGTAATTTCGTATTGTTTTTTATTCGAATATCACGGTGAGGCTAGGCGCACACTGGGGGCAAAACAGTCCGCACACAGTTTTGCCTTCAGTGTGCGCCTAGCCTAACAGTAAATTGGCAACTTGAATAACAATAATTACAAGATAAAAAGAACTTTTTATATACTACGTTTTTAAATTTTCTGTTGGATCATATGTAATGTTGATAATATAATTGTAATTTTTATAATATAATGTGCGGTTGTCACACATCAATTAATTTATTTCTTTGTTTACTTTTCCTTTTCTGTCATTCAATAATAATCTCATAATAAAAAATCACAAATTTGAAACCCGTCAAAATGAAGATTATAAATATGGGAGATGTCAAAACAAATAAAATAACTTGCGGATTTTTTCCGAACTAACTTTCCATACAGCAAAATTTGCTGAAAACTAATTAAATCCTGCTGAAAGATGGCTAAAAGTATTAAAATATTGCATTGCCATCGTGTTCTGAGCTATTCTAAAAGTTTCAAATGTCTAGCTACTCGGGAAGGTAGTTAAAAATCGATTGCAAGATTTGTACTGGACAAACAAACAAGAAAGCAAGCTAATAAAAACGTAGTAAAAAAGTAAAACGATATTTCAATCGAAGAAGGAAGAAGGCAAATATTTTGTTTAAAAAAGGAATTTTTTGCTCTTATAAAAGTAGTATTTTTAGACTTAAAAAGAGAATATAAAAAATACCCCGACGTTAAAATACTTACCCGTTCACTTAAATTAACTCTTACGTTAAACTAGAACCATAATGCTTTTGTATTTTTTTTTAAGCTTTATCTTTTTATACCTTTGAAAAAAGCCGTAAAAAATTAAAAAATTAAATTATGACCCAAGTTCACTTATAATAATCTAAGCCTAGAATATAACATATTATCTTAAACAATAGAATTTAATTTTAATAAGAAGAGCTTGTCTCGGAAGCAAAAGAGGACACTCGACTAGTTATTCAAAAAGGTAAATATTTGGATTCAAATCTTCAAAAAGATATCTATTGTCCATTTTTTCTTTTATTTCTTGATATCTATTATTATTTCCAAATAAAGAAGTTTTAATTGATACGAAGAATAATATTTCAGGGATAAGGTAAACAAATTCTTTTCGGTGTACCTTCTACATTTCTTATGGTAAAATACTAAATTGTACATTGTTTATATAACCTGTTATTTATATAACATTTCATATAAATAAAATCAGAGATTCAAATTTTTGAAGTTTTTGGTAGTTTTCATACTACGGAAAGATTAAATTTTACTTTAAATCAAATTACAATTATCAATAACTACGGGAGAATGCTTGTTGGCAAGAGCACCTGTAACGGATTAATAGGAGGACCCGTGGTTCGAGTCCCAGTACGGGGGTCTATTTTTCTTTGTATGTCTCCCGTAGTTATTGATAATTGTAATTTGATTTAAAATAAAATCAGAGGTAAGACAGTGTTGAAATTTTCTCCACTTAGTGGAAAAACATTGAATCATGGATATGTTTCTTGGGCATTGAATCCAGTGTAGCCAATCATTACACCTCCCCCTCTGAAGACGGTTGCCGTAGTGCGCTTCTATTGGCGAAATATAGTACTAAAAAGTGAAAACCGAGCTACCAGCAGTTGCATCTTAACTTCCTGGTACTATTATTTAAGTGCGTCACATTTCCATGTCATTTTTTTGCATTACGGAAATTTCTTCTGTCCTCCAACCTTAAAATATATCAATGTTAAATAAATAAATAAATAAAAAAACATGAATAAAACTCACAGAAGGTATGTTATCGTTAGTGCAGATTCCTTCGGAGAGCAGTCTGTCTCTGATTTCCCAGGCGAAAATTGACGGACACTCCCTCTTGTAATCGGCGATTTTCGTGACAACACCGTTCGTCGCCACTCTAGGTTTAGAACCACCTATCGCACGAGGTTTGATAGAGCCAGTTTCGTAGTACCTGCGAACCAAAGAAAAAGTAGTCAACGAATGAGTGTGTTCAAGACTTAGAGAATGAGATTTTAAATTATTTCAACAATGGACTACAACAGAGGATTTCTTAAGAGAAACGTCAAATTTAAATGCTTTTTGTTCTAAAAGCAGGTTTTTTTTGGAAGGTTTTAAATTCTTAAATACCTGGATTAGACATACATATTAAAATTTGAGGTTCAATCAATAGGTTTATTTAAGAATAAGAACTAAATTAAAATATTTATCATGTGACAGCATATATAGAACTAAGCAAAATTGAAAAAAAAAAAAAAAAAAAAAAAATCCATTAAACTAACTCTAATAAATTTTATAGGAATCCTTAGAATTTTGTATTTTATAATAATATCTGAATTGTTCTCTGATCTAAAAAGACTGTCTTGTAATTAATTTCGTAAAGGAGAACTTCTTCAAGTGAGAGTTAGGAATTAGTAAAGATTAAGTCGGTTTAAA
This sequence comes from Gerris lacustris, assembly GCA_951217055.1. Taxonomy (NCBI): domain Eukaryota; kingdom Metazoa; phylum Arthropoda; class Insecta; order Hemiptera; family Gerridae; genus Gerris; species Gerris lacustris. Next base: position 37,529,525 of record OX578285.1, on the reverse strand, counting down.
CAAAGTATTAATGTCAATCATAAGCTTAAACTCTAAACGAAATTGCAAAGTAGAAAATCAACATTGTTTCACTAGATAACCAACAGCGTGATCTGTAAGCTCTTTAACGAACTCCGGAATAAGTTAGGAAGGCGAACAGGTGTCAGTTAGTTATTATAGACTTATATAAACTAGAATTTTTAATATTTTTTCAAGAACTGTGAAAAATAATGAGAAGTTAAAGTTTTCGACCTGACCTAATCGAAACAAAACTATCTATCGTTTTAATGGAGATTTTAAGGTTGTTCTCTTCAAGCATCTTCGGAATTAGTTTCCTTAAGAGGATGAGCAGGTGTCAGTTTAGTCAGTTAATGTGTCAGTTTAGTCAGTTAATAGGTCAGTTTAACAGTTAATAGGTTTATGAAATATAAAATTTAATAGTCAATCGTTTCTGCTGTGGAACTAATGAATTGTAAGAACTGACTATCTAATCTGCGTATAGTAAACAACTCAGCAATTGTAAATCTGATCTGTCGTAAAAGTAAATAAGTTGTATGAAACTGTCTACAACTGAACTATTGTTGATCTTTCATCGATTTACAAAACTGATCTTTTATAGAACCAATCAGTTACCTATAAACTATTACTATAAATAGTTGAATAATTGTAATCTATGCTGTAGCACTGACGGTGTTTCGAGTGCGTATACATAGTGCTAGAACTACTAAATTGTAAGCAACAAGTTATTGTAGCTTGTAGCCTTAAAGTGATGTTTTCTTATATTTTATTGTTTATTTTATCTACCATCATGAATGATGTAAAAATATATAATCAATTATATTTTAGAGAGCTTGAGACGTAAGGCCCTTTTCTGAGAAAACCAATTAAAAACGGAAGTCAGTCACTTGTTGCTTACAATCATTGTACTTAATACAGTCTCTATATTATTAGAACATTTATAAATGAGCTCGAGATTTTATTAATACACTAGCTGTTATTTTTGTCACTTTTATTTTTATAGATTTTCCACGCACATGATTCTAAGAAATAATGTGTAACCTTGGAAGCAACAAGTGGAAGTCTTGGACGTATATAATCTGCGAGCTGATTAAAAACATGAATTGGAGGAAGACGGATAAAATTTCACTCCATCTACAAAGAGCATGTATCTGAGAATCTTTGGTTTCAATTCCTCGTGGCAAGATGGTTTTTTTTATCAAATTTTCTCCCTTTCTTCTTTAATAATAGTTTGATGATTCAATTTCTATGCAAATTGTCCTAAATCGAAATTTTACAGTAAAATCAGCAAATCACGGAATCGATTGGACTGAGACTTAATTACCAAACCAAGGGAGCTAGCGTAGCCGTGTGAGTTAAACCACGTCTGCTCGGCCATCACTAAATCTCGAGTGGAACGAGACGGGGTTCGATTCCTCGCCGTGACACTCTGATTTATATGGCTCACTATTGATCACATCATACTCGCTTTGGCGGTACTATGTACAGAGGTATGATGTGTGAAGTGGCTGGAACTCTCTACCGCGGGGCGTAAAAAGGGCCTAAGTGATGGCCTAATTGCAAGGTTCGAACAAGTGGTTCGTCCTACCCGTCCTAGTAGAAAGTACTAGACTACTACTAATTACCAAACTTAACCTAAACCTAACATCAAAACTAACCTAATCTTAACATCCAAACAAATCTTAACCTAATATCTAATCTAACCTAAACCTAACATCCTTACGAACCTAAATTTTACATTTATACAAAAGGAGGCGTTTTTCACACTGATAACCATTCAGTAAATGAGAAAAGAAACAAAGTAAACATTTTTGTTCAATAATTTTGTCTTGGTTTTGCTCAGTTCAATAACTAACATTTTGTCATTACAGGACAGAGTGATTGGCTATGCTCGAGGTGATCATCAGTGTGAAATTGGTCTCACCACTGCGGAATTCAAAACAGATAAGGCAGTTTTATCATTACAGGACAGAGTGATCGGCCACTTTTACACAAATACTCGAGGTGATCATCAGTGTGAAATAGGTCTCATTTTTACGGCATTCAACCTAGATAATAATTTTAGTATAAGGCAGTTTTATCATTACAGGACAGAGTGATCGGCAACTTTTACACAAATACTTGAGGTGATCATCAGTGTGAAATAGGTCTCACCTCTGCGGGATTTAAAACAGATATGTCAGTGAAGAGAATTTTTAAAGCGAATAAATTAATCACACGGCTACGTCAATACCCATAATAGTTTTACTATTTTTATTAGAGACATAAAACTCATTTACACTCAATTACGTTTGGAAAGGAGAAATAAATCCTACAAAATATGCTTTCCTATTCCTCGTCTACCTATTCATTAAACCGATTAAAATATATAATTCAAATTGTCGCTCTGTAATTAATTTAATCTATACGTATTGCGTGTTCTGATTATCTTGATATGTTCAATTTAATTAAATCTGTTGTGTTGAAAATACCTAATGTTATATAGATCTGAACCTTTCATTGTTGAATTATAGTCTTAAGAGTGATTTGTTATAGAATTAGACGAGACGTCATAAGCCAGGCATACGCATTTTGCCATGTTATGGTATACCTGACAGGTAAACCTGTACAGGTACACCGCGGGTCAAATTAACTACACAGTCATGATAGCACATACATTCCAGTTTACTTGTACAGGTATGCAGCAAAGTGTATAGCCAGCTTAAGGATGTGGTCGATAGCCAGGTATATAAATATAGTTCTTTTAAAGAATCAAATCTAGATCATAATTAATGTTGTCTTGACTACCTATATCTAATTGATCTCTAAGATCACTAAGTCTGTCGGTCCCACGGGGATGATATTGGGGTTAAATAGAGAATTAGCGATTGATGAAGAGTCTTGATGAGTGATCATGACGTTAAAGAGAAGTAACAAAAAACTAAACTGGAAATTAAAACCAATACAGTTCAGTAAGCTGTTACTTTGACTTATCATCACTTAGTCAGTGGTTTCGAGGTACATAATTGGTCATTTATCAGTTAACGTAGTATGACATTATGTTAGTGCGGTTGAAATCTATTAGGACCAAATATAATTGGTAAGTCACATAAAAGACAATGCATAAAGCCTTATTAGTTACAATAAAAACATGGTACAAAGTTTCAATGTAAGTCATATCGAAGAATCCGTATAAATCCCTAATGTATGTTTTATTAAAAACACTGTTTCAGTCCTTAATATAATTCATAATACAAGATACCCTATAAATATCTTAGTAAAAAAAATGAGCAAAGGGTCTTTCGATAGGGGTTAGGGAGGCTACATATTTATATGCGAGTGGATATCTTCTGACCAAATTAAGGGTAAATTTAAAAAAAAAAATGAGCAAAGGGTCTTTCGATAGGGGTTAGGGAGGCTACATATTTATATGCGAGTGGATATCTTCTGACCAAATTAAGGGTAAATTTAAAGTACAGCATATCAAATAAATATATTCGTTGATTTTAATTTAGTAGTAAGAGTATATATGCATAGTCGAAGTCAGAGTATGCATAAGTGTATAGAAGAAAAATGTTTCTTGTCATAGTGTTACTGAATATATGGTTAAGAGGGCACTAGGTTGCGGAATTTCAGAACATAGACTAGCCCATAAACGCTTGGGGGCTGTATATAGGGTGTACAGACTGGACGTGAGTAAGTGGTGGTGTATAAACCATACATGCTGCGGTATACCTGTCCAATCATAACTGTGAAGATATGTCACACCTTGATAGCAAACACCACTCCGGTTTATTTGTACAGGTTTACCTGTCAGGTATACCGCAACGGGTATGGCCGGCTTAAGAATGAAACTTTATCAACAAATTTTAAGAGTAAATAATAATAATAAACGCAAGCAATAAAAAATGTTATACAATTAAATCAGTTCTCACACCCCGATTTCCTGGCTTCGGGTAAACCGAGTCTCACCTGCCTAGGATCTTAGAGACGCAGCCGTTGGAGACCTGCAGTATCCGCGAGATGTCACAGGGTCTGGCCCCCGAGTGTGCAAGCTCGACTATCTTCTGCCTGGTCGAGTCGGGTAGGGGTCGCCCGTTCACGTAGACTCCTCCCAGCTGGTTAATGCCCGAGTGGCCGGCGGCGGAACAGCCGAACAGACCTCCGCCCATTCGCCCACCGTCCTCTTCTGCACATGCAAACAAACTCTCACAGTTAGTAACACCGACAGCCGATGAAAAAAAAAACAACCAGCGGCCGAATTAATCTACAGATTCTAAATCCAAACATAAACCCGACCTGAAAAACGATTATTTATAATTCTAGTAGAAATTTAAGTTTTTTTTAATAAAAGAAACATAAAATTCATAAGAATAAAACCGGACACTAGATAATTATTCTTTTTAAAGGTAGACTTAAAAGAAATGTTTAATTCTGTCAAGTACAATCAGATCAACTGGATTTTCAATCTCGTGTCCAAGCATCTCGCAACCCTTCCGTGTATCTATAACTGCTGAGTAACGTCTCTACCAATATTGGGCTGCTACTGAAGCCTTTCCAAACCATTATAATTTCTAATATATATGTATATATATATATATCTGTGTGTGTGTATTATGTATACTTACAAGAAAAATTACACAAAATATGTTCTGGACTTAGTAAGTTAATTTGACAGAATGTTGAATAAGACAAGTTACAGCTTGGAAAATAAATAATACTAGCACCTGCCTACTTGCTGCTCAAACCTCGGCATATTAATAGACTAACTAAGTTTACTTCTGGTTGCTCCCCTGTTAGTGGTGGATTTACCCCTTATACGCCCCTAACATATCCTACATTCCCTTCGCTCCTTCATAATTGTGTCGCACATAAGGTTAGTACTAGTAATGCCATTAATTTGAAGTGTCCAATTAAATTTTTGTATAAGAGACTTTATAATTTTGAATTGAAGTTTTGTTTGAAGTTGTTAGCAATTATGAGATTTCACGAGTATGGAGAAAGAAATAATTTTGTTTCTAAGTGCTAGATAAATAAAGAGGTTATTCTAATAGGAACCTTGTCTCTTCCCAGTGGGGTTTTCACTCCAAGGATCCATAAATACAATGGACGTGTAATATGAAACCGGTGTCGACATAAAGAAAGCCTTGGTTTTTACGCGAAACCTCGCTTGTCGTCACTGGGACAGACGTGCCGTCTAGATAAAACCCGGAGAGGTCGAAACCACGTCAAAATAATCTTAGCGGACGGGATACCGATCTACGGATCGGTTACCTGTGACGGCAAACCTTCAGACCCTTGGAGGAAAACGACTCACTTGCACAACGGCCGTCCTGTCAGACTATTTATTAACAATGACACTGTTTGTATTCCAATAAAGTAAACAAATCTTGCAATGACAAAAGGAATTGCGGACTGACAAATAACATTCTAGCTTTCCAACTACAATAATTGAAGGTTATACCTGAACTTAAATGGAGACACTTTTTCATATACAAAGAAGGTCCATTTGCCCAATTTGCCTCAGCCCTATAATCTCTAATCGTTACATTACTTACTAAGTTAAAGATAAATATCATTTATAAAATCGTGTCCGACACACCTCTAAATGATTTGTTATTGCTAAGTAAAGGCAACCACATTTATTCCAATAAAATGAAATGTTTTTTTAATTGATTTGTTGGTCTCCACATAGATATAATAACTTATCTAAATTAATATATATATATGTATTTATAAACAGAAATAAATTTCTTAATTGTATTATAAACAGTTTTCCACCAACAATCTGTTGCTGAGTGTAAAAATATAATTACACAGTGGTTTTCAAAGGGTCAGCAGGATATAATTAATTCTAATTTAGTTGTTTCTACCGAAGTATTGGCATACTTGCTCTTAGTGAAAATTAAGATGTGTTTATTGTACGGCAATAGAACCATGATCCTTTGATTCGAAAGTTTTGCCGCACCAATTTACAACATAATAGACTTTAAATGAGACAGATTTAAACCTCTGTCTCAACTCCTACGCTGATTCTTTCACTTATACATTTACGCTAGTCAGGCCCTGAAGAAGGTTACAACTGGTTGGACCCGGCTTTGTATAATATCGGAAAGACGTAATTATTTCATCCTATTGTCTATTGCTCTTAATATCGTAACCAAATTTAGAAATTAAAATTAATCATTTATATAATCGAGTAGAGTCCCAACGACGCACCTCGAAATGATTTGTTATTGCTAAGCTAAGGCAACCACATTTATTCCAGTAAAAATAAATGTTTGTTTTGATTTGTTGGTCTTCAAATAGATATAATAACTTATGAAAATTAATTTACTTAATTTTACTTTTTTCTAATTATATAATTAAGCCTGTTGCCACGGACTTGCTTGTTTATTGATATGGCACCATGTCACCATTTCAAGCTTATTATAACCTAAATAGTAATAATAGGTAATCGTATAGAAATACTTTTATAAAGAAACATTGTCTATGTATTATTATAGATTAAAAGAAAGTAAATAATGACTAATCATATGTTTTGATAACAGCGATGTGTAGAAATTTACAAATTCATGATAATACTAATAGTTTTATTATATACGTAAATCCTTTTATATTGTTCCGGGTTAGACTTCAAACACTTTGGAACTGTTATTAGAACATCGCGTCCGTCAAAATAACTGAGTTTTAACATCAATAGATTTGTATCAGACGTAAAATTTAACAAGATTATATATTAATTTTCCGGGTTGCGAGAGACGGTAGTTCAAAACTAATACAATTAAATGAGAAATATTTATTAAAATATACCTTTGTTGCGCTTGTTTCTTTACCCTCGTTTACTCTACAATCCTAACCCTATAGAATATAATTAGATTTGTCGATTGAGTTTATTTTAAATAATACTAGAGCATATTTTAAAATAGCTTGTAAAATATTAAATTTAATTTAAACGATGGAGATATAAAATAAAATAAATTCCAAGTTCTACTGATTGACTCATTATGTTATCTCTTGAACCACCGGACATATTAACATGCAATTTTGTACATAAGTTCCTTTTAGCCCATAGAGGCTCGGTCCACTATCAAGATTCAAGATGGTGGCCATTTATATGCAAAATTTGGCATGACGATACCAATGGCATTACCGGGACCAATTACACTAGAAACCTTGATATTTGGAAGCTAGCTTTCCTTTTACGGCATAAGCAACTTTGGTGAAAAGGTTTTATCGGACATTTTGATTCAATATGGTGGCCTTGTACATATTTAAAACCAAGTTATTTTACTAACATAATTAACACAATAGAGACAAGAGGCAACGAAAAAAAGGAGGAAAATTGAGCCCAGACTGATCTTCTGAGGGTATGAAGTTAATATTTGGGTAATGGCTTATCCTTAGGATGTTAGCATAATTTATCTAATCGAGTAGTGTCCCGACGTTGACGACTCACCTCAAAATGATTTGTTATTGCTAAGCTAAGGCAACCACATTTATTCCAATAAAAATATTTTTGTTTTGATTTGTAGGTCTTCAAATAGATACAATAACTTATCTAAATTAATTTGCTTAGTTTTACTTTTTTTTCTAAATATAAAATTAAGTCCGTTGCCACAGTTTCGTACATTATTAATAAAATATTTATTAGCCAATGAATACATAGCTATTTATAAATAAAATAAATTTTATAAAATATAATAAAGTATATAGAATTAACTAGAATTATAGAGAATTAACTTAAATTATATAGAACCTATATGATTATACCTAGTTATAGAGTACCTACTACTTTTCTGTAGTTATATATCGGTGGATAGAGATACAGCGTAAACAAAACCAAAGGCAGTTTTAACAAATGATCATGCATCATAGCATATCTTAAAATAGCTTATTGACGACACGCGCGTTTTATAAAATTTATGTTTCTTTCGTCCACACTGACGGCATCAGAATGACAAAATAGTCATTTTAAAAGTAGCATGACAATAATCATTTGTAGAAAGCTCAGCTTCTTTGATATTGAGAAATTATATAAAATCTTTTTAAAAGTTTGGTTATATTATATTTTTGAAACAGTTTTATAATTTTAGGTTGAGACTATCAGGTATCAAGGTTTTTTCCAGTGTTTTATTATGAACCTCTTCTTAAGACCCCTTAAGTACAAAATCTTTTATTTTTCCAGACGGTAAGATCGAGTTACGAAGCCGAACCTTGTAACTCATTTTCCTTATTTCTACAGCAGCATGTGGTAAAGGTGTATAGATACATTTCACATTCTTTGTCTAGCCACTTATATATTTTAAACAATCGATACATCTCTTCGTCAAAAAAACATTAGCATATTAAAAAAAAAAAAAAAAAGGTCCTATCCTGTGGATACAGCGTGACACCGTCACGGTACCCGTTTATCCGTCGATTTTATCGATCAGAATAACGTTCGAGTAAGCGATCCGAAGAAAAGGAGTTGTCTACACCGTCCGGGGAGAGATTACAGGTCGGCGAATGGGCGGTTCAAAGGATCCGGACTTGGAGTTAGACGCCTCAACGGGCCCCACTGTCAGGAGCGAAGCAAACCGATGTTGATAGAGTGGGAGTCCCGCAGGTCCTTTCCTTGTCTCGGCCGCCCGACTAATTGCCCGACTCCCCCTTATAATAATATTTATGAATCGGGCTGACTGACACGAGCTCGTCGGCCACGATAAGGAGGACTTGGCCCACACTACGAGCCGCGCCCTTATCTCGTCGGCCTGATGAAAAGACGCGAGCGCCACCGGTGGCTCCTATCACTTCTTTCCCTCGCTTCGATCCTTCTCCGCCCGCGACCTCCGAATAACATTTACAATCGGCGTCTTTATAAACATTTTTTTCCTCTCCGATTAATTAATATTTTTTTATAAATAAATAGTTATGACTCGCGAATATTTCAAAGTTGCAAAGTAATTCTCTTTGAATAACGACGTTTAATCATATTTTACCGGTCAGCAGAATGTTTTTGACCGTTATAAAGTAATCAACATAGTAACATTCTCCTGATAATAAGTAAAAATTGACGCATAATGAATTTCCTTAAAACCAATAGATACTTATAATATAATAAATATTAAGTAAATTGATTTAAATAAGTTATTATATCTATTTGAAGACAAAAAAAAATCAAAACAATAGTTATTTATGCACCTAGGGAGTAAAGTAAGCCATTATTCCCTGAGCGAAAAAGTTGGTTCTTGAGGCGAAGCCGAAGGAACAATGGTCCCTAAATCCCGAGGCGAAGCCGAAGGAACCATGGTCCCTAAATCCCGAGGCGAAGCCGAGGGGATTAAAAAAAAATAAAAATAATTAATTATCGCGAGGGGAATGATGGCACTTTACTCCCGAGGTACATACAATATTTTATCTCCAGTAGGGAAGAAATACACATTTTCATCCATTGACAGTTTTTATTTATTATTTTAATAAATAACAATAATTGGTAGCACTTTTGATAGCAGATATAAGAGATTCAATATTAAAAACAAATAAAAATTGGAATTAAACTCAAATAGAAGGTTATTTAGATGAAGGTTATAAACAATGATATAAACAAGGTCGAAAAAGAAGTGTCGCCAACCTGATTTCAACAACTTCATTACATTAGCCATTCATTCTCTACAATTTATAAAATAATTAAGTTGGCAATCCTTCTTTATCTCCCTGGTTTTACTTTTTCTCCCTAGTTTTACCTTTCTCCACTTTTACCTTTCTCCCTACTTTTGAGTTCAGGGAAGAAAAGACTTACTTTAGTCCCTCTAAACTAATCCAAAATCATAATTTTTTTCTCCCTACTGGAGATAAACATTTATTTTTATTACAATAAATATGGTTGCCTTAGCTTAGCAATGACAAATCATTTCGAGGTGCGCCGTCGTCGGGACACTACTCGATTATAGAAATAATAATGTATGAAGATTTTTTAAAAAACTAAAAGATATAAAAATATTAAAAGATGAAATTATGATTTCGATTGATGTAGTCTCTCTTTTCACTAATGTCCCTCTGGATTTATTCTATAAAATTATTAGAACGAGGTGGGAAGAAATTTTACCTTTCTCCCCCATTAAGGATAAAAACCTGTTCATAGACTGCCTAAAATTAATTCTAAATAATGGAACATTCCAATTTAATAATGATTTCTATGCCCAAAAACATGGCATCCCTATGGGGGGAGCCATGTCAATCAACGTCAGTGGAATTGTGATGAATCATGTTCTGGATTCCATACTAAAAAAACATCAATAATCCCAAACTTATAGCAAAATATATTGACGACCTGTTTATTATAATTAAGGAAAAAGATATTGATTCTATGTTAAATGAGCTCAACGCCTTCCACAGTAGACTAAATTTTACTTTAGAAAAAGAAAAATCTAATTGCTTAAACTACTTGGACATAACCATCTGTAGAGAAGAAGATGGTAGTATCACCACTAAATGGTACGAAAAAGAGATAAAAAGTAATAGGTTATTAAACTTTAGATCAAATCACCAGCCACATCATAAATATAATAGCGCCAATAACTTAATAAGAAAAGCTTTGTCCCTCACAGATAAAAAACACCATAATTTTTTAAAACCGATTATTTTCAAAAAATTAAAAGATAATTTTTACCCTTTAGATAAGATAAAAGGAATGTGGTATAAAAACTTTAAACCAGATACCATAAATAGTCAGGATTCAGAACACCCTAATACGAGACCATCTAAAATTACAAGATACACCAGCTTACCTTATATTAAAGGATTGTCGGACCAGTTACCTAAACTTATGCACAAAATGGATTGCCCAGATATTAGATTTGGGTTCAAGCCATTGAACAAAATCAACAAGGTCTACCATAATCTTAAAGATAAAATCCCGTTGGGAAACGCCATTGGTACTATTTATGAAATCCCATGTAATGACTGCACAAAAAGTTACATAGGGGAAAGTGGCCAAATGTTAAAAAATAGGATAGACCAACACAAGTATGACCAACGAAAGGGAAACTCCAACTCGGCTTTAGCTGGTCATACATTAGCTACAAAACATTCTTACAATTTTGAGGAAACTAAAATAATAGCTAGAGAAAATAAAAATAACAGAAGAAAAATGGTTGAAGCTCTAAACATAGCGATAAAATTAGACAAAACTGTTAACTTAAAAACCGATTCCAGATCTCTGAACAAATTTTATAGTGGAATTTACCATACCTGTTCAAATTCAAATCTCCCGCCAACAATAAGTTAATTAAATTCGTTTTATAATGGAATAAAAATTTTATTTTTTTATTTATTTTGCTACACAATGTTATTTTTTAAGAGTTTGAATTAACAGAATTAATTTTAAAATCTTTTTTTTTAAGTAATAAGAATCAATTTTGATAAGAGATAAGGGAATACTGTTATCAACCACTCCATACTTTTTGTTTATTTAAAAATAATGTTATGTTAAGTGTTAAATCTGTGTGTATAGTTTTTTTGTTATTTGTTAATTTATGTTTTTAAAGAATAGTAAAATCTGTGATAATCTTATATGAAATAGCTAATAGTTACCTCTTGCTTTAATGTGATAACACCAAACACCAGAATATTATAAATAAGGTAAATTGTTACAACAGTCAACTACACACAATTATAAGAAATGAAAGATTTAAAATGCCACTTGGTATAGTTCCTGTTTTTAAATTTTGTTTTAGAATGGAGGGGGATGATGTTTTTATTTTTAAAAAATGATCCAATTGAGAGATGTATTCCACGGATTATATGTTCATTAGACTAGGAAACAATCAGTTTCCAAATATATATTTTTTAACTTTTTGACTGAACTCTATGAGTACTCAGCTCCATGTTTTTTTAAAGGTACTTTTGTTTTGATTTTATACAAATTATTCAGACCCCTTAACGGTTTTTATTTTCTATGTAAGTGTGATATATGTTTTTAGTGCAATGTTTCTTTTTAAGTATATGCTAAATAAACAAATCATTTTCAGGCTCGATAATGACCGGATAGGTCGAAACGTCGCCATAAGCATGAATTTTTGAATTTTTTTGCCTTAACCCTTAAGTGGATCCAACTATACTACACATATATATATATTGAAAAAAGGGTACTACCACTGAAGATATTATTAAGCATGTTAAGGGTACGATTAATACAATAATAACGATTAATGCAATAATAACGATTATTGCAATCGTAACTTAGGATAATAATTGCACAAGTGTTACTATACTAGTATAATAAACTCACGTGACCTATTTGTTAAAAATAGAAATTCACACTGGGACCCTGGTTTAGCAAATGTCTCTGATGATTTGTTACAGTAGAGCAGAAAGAGGAATAAGGCGACCTTTTACAAGTGGTATTACACGGTGCGTTTGTTTACAAATCAGTGGGAAAGTAAAAAATATGAAAGGGAGAGGGTAAACGAATGAGTCAGAGTAGCATTTATATTTGGCTACGGAGGAGCACGTGCTCCAGAGCAAAACAGTCTTTATTGCTGTTTATTTAGCCGTCAACTTACAAGCTAGGAGCTAGAGGGTGCCCGGCCGACGCTCGCCATTGTAACGACTTACAAAGAAAGAACAAAAAACTTATACGCTTCTAATAGGGTTTTCATATTGGAAACGCAGCGCCTTGTTTATGTGTTACGAGTTGCGGGAGGTCACAATGCTACAGTGTTGCGTTTCCGAAGCCTTTTAAAGAGCCGGAACAGCCGTATCGCGTGCGATTATTCGAGCCTCTCACAATGGAGTAACGACCCACCGCCTCACCTTTCTATTATATTCAAATAATAGGCCGGGTCCTATATTTTTAGATTCGGGCCTCTCGTCTCCCCACTGTGAAACATTAATCTCTTAATCGTTTTGTCGACTTTAACCCCTTTCACGGAAGAAAACGTATAAAAATTGTTATGGGTTATTACACTGAAATATGATTCTGTTTACAGATTGTGTGGGAAGAAAATGAAAGGTTATTTCTCATAAGCACTAATTCTAAAATTGCCTTTACTTTTTCTGTTTATTTATATAGAATTAATTAATTGAGAATGGAAGTTAAGAAGTTAAAATAAATAAAAAGGCAAGCGATGTTTTTAAAAATATTCGAAAGGTGTTTAAATGGTCACATCACAAATTATATTTGTTTTTGTATATAACCTCTGTCATGTAGTATATACTGACATTGACAGTTATTTTGTTATCTTTTGTTAATATTTTGTTTGGGTTAATAAATATGTTCTCGTTACTCTTATATCGTGTTCTTACGATTTCTCCAATTGAATTAGAATTTCTTTCACTGAAATTAATAGGTGTTTTATTGTACTAAAAATAAAGTACTGTACTAAATACTATCTTTATAAACACTCTAATAGATCATTTAAACCCATAGTTATTCATGTGATGAGATAGAGCCGACCAAATTAGCCATAGAAATAAAGATAAGAATGTAGGTAAAGAAAAAAATCGGATACGGGGGGTACCTCAGAACTTTTCCTCATTTCAGGAACTCGCATTTGCATTGGGCGTGGACAGTACTTGGACGGGTGACCGTTTTTGATTTTTTATTATCATTTAAAAAAAAAAATACTCATTATTTTTATTTCATTTATTTAATTATTTGAATTTTGGGGGTATTTTGCCAGATGTAAACAAACTTTGACGTTTAACATGCAAACGTATCACACTAATTAATAATTATGTTCGCTTATAACTCTTTAACTAATTAATTAAATTTCATAGAGTTTTTTTTATATTTGTTCCTAATTTTTTACCGGTTCCAACGATATGCTATTTGTCAAAAATGTAGGTATTTACACTTTCGGTATTATTAACCACCAAATTTTCAAAATTCAATAATCGATAACTTCAAAATGGCGGCCAATCAAAATTAAATTTGCTAGATCTGTTTGTCATACAGAGGGGCACATTCTTGACAAGTTTCAACTCGATCCCTTTTCAATTTTTGACGATTTTTTTTTCAAATTTTTGCTGACTCAATAAATTTGGTTCAAGATGGCGGAAAATGTTTATTTTCCGGGCGGCACAACTAGAAGTAATAACAGATTTTTTTGCCCTTCACACGTACAGACGTCATGCAAAAAACAGGAGGTTTTAAAAACAGCCAAAACGGATAATTCAGTTTAAATCTCGAAAAATAATATTTGGGTTAAAACAATACTTTTCCTACCATAGGTGGGGAAAAGTAAACAGGTGTTTTTTTCTATTTTGGTGAGAATGGTGATCACTTTCGGTGTGAAAGGATCAGCTACATTTCACATTGAATCAGACAAATGGATAATCGCAACACGGCTTATCAAACAAACTCGGCTTATCAATTAAATTAAAAATTTAAATCGGAAGAAATAAGACTGTTAATTCCTCTGTTTGGATCGGTAACGAATGCGGACATAGAAGAAGAATGTCCCACATCAAAAAATTATCACACGACAAACAATGTTTATTCTTGTGCTGTACAATAGTTATCGAAGGCAGGATGAAAGCATATTATTGATGTTGTTGACAAACATAGATGATTATTTGTTGACAAAGGTCTTTTCTATGGTGTGTAGAAAGCGAGGGTTGCTTTAGCCGAGGGTAACTGGATGATTAGTGGGCCCTCTGTTCTGGGGTGTACGTGTACAATAGCCGCCCAACCCTGACTGGAGACACTCCTAAACAATTAGTTAAGGCCCGGCACACGACTTTTCTCGCATTAAACGATACTCCACTCGCTCTTAATAATATACGCAATTAAATCGTAAGGCTGTATACACCAATAACGACGAACCGTTTATTTAATAAAATTAGGGACCTGCTTCAAACTCAGAGACCTCTTATATAAAGTTCTAAATAACTCGTGGTAGTCTCAGTAAATAATCGGTGGAGTAGATAAAAAAAAAATACAACCTTTATCTATATTAAATAGAGTATGACATTTCACGTTATGCCACGTTAATGTTCAAAATGATTTCACCGATTTCTATGAAACCCTGTAACTTTTACCGACAGACAAAAGTTTGCAGATTCTAAACATGCCGCAATGATCAAAGTTAACTGTCTCATTGATAGAATCGCCTTCAAAAGAATGCTGATGTGGCACTCGAATTGATATAACTTGTTATGAATTGAATCTTAGTTTTATCTAGGTTTTTAAAACGGCATTTTAAAGACAAGCAACCACTATCTCCATCCTCCAGCTCTTCCTATAGAATCGAATGTCCAATCTTAACCCTAGAATGACACCGGGGGTCTGTATGACCCCAAGTAAAAGAGCTTAAGCGCAGATCTTATTTCTGTGAATCACAGATGTTTTTTCTTCCTTGTCTAAATACTCTATACCTTCCTGCCCCCCTATTTCACCAATCAAAGGTATCAGTTTCTGTATAATCTTTGAACAGTGAGCAAGTCAAGTGCTGGGGTCTAGCTGACCCCACGGTGTAGTTACCCACCAATTTTTTTTCGGCCAACACTAATTTATTGTTACTCTAATCAACCCTCCATCAATCTTTTAGCTTCTTCATACTTTTATAATAAATGCAAAAAATTATAGTTTAACAAAAATAAGAAATAATGTAAAAAATAAATTTTATGTATGTAAGTTAATTAGGAATAAAATTTTAAGGGTTATGGCGTTTGTCCGATGCAAATTGGAACAGTAGAACAGAAGTTGTAGTTGGGGGGGGGGGGGGGGCGCCGCTGGGGCTCGTGAGCGACTACTGGAGTGGTAGCGAGATGCGAAGAGAGTGAAACATGGTAAGTAGCCGATCGGGAGGGCAGGGCTGGGTAGGCCATACCAAGCGTGGTAGTGGGAGACACTATACCTACCTAGAGTGGGCAGACTCGATTGAACACCTCCTATATCTTCCTAACACCCTGTTCCTATATCTTCCCTACTCGTGTAACGCAAATTTTTGGTAACGCTTTTCGAGGATATGTGCCATAGCCAAGACATAAAAATGTCAAAATATATTGTCATTCTTATCAGCGTCGCTTCTTGTTAAAGAAGCTATTCTGTATTAAGAAAGCTTAAATCATGGTTAAGAAGCACCATGGGTCAAGTTTTTAAGAATCGCCAAAGAACTTGACCCCCCCCCCCCCCCCCCCCCCCCCCCCCTAAAGAAAATTTTCTGGATCGCCACAGTCTCTACTTTCATACTAACTAATGAGGATTTTGTGGAAAATATGTTTTCTCCTTCCCACGAGAATGTAACCACAAAACTTAAATAGAAAGGTTAAGGATTAACTATTTATTTATTTTATTCTTATTTTTTTTTTTTTCTTTCTTTCTTTCTTTCTTTGAAGTAATTTAATAAAATGTTCTTCACGAGGTCAATATTTATTTTAGCAGTGTTACAAAAATAAATGAATAAACAGTATAAAGTGTATGAAAAGGCAGCACTGGAAAAAGAGAGAGGTAAAATAGATAAGGGTACAAAAAAAGAAGTAGCTTATTTCTGCGTTGTTTTTGTTCCCATTATAAAGGTTTGCTTTTCAACGTTTAATTAAAGAGTTGTTTATTTTAGCTCGACGTAATTTATTGCAACGGAAATTCAATATATTTTCAAAGTTTAGTGCTTTTCTTATGTTTATAATGTCGGATCAAAAGGATAATGAATATTTTAGATTGCAGTTAAAAATCGAATTTATCAATAAACTAGAATTCAGAACGGAGTGCCCCCTTCGTATTAAACAAAGCATACGCCAAGGGGATGTATTGGCCACGATCATCTTTAATTTTGTGCACTGGAGAATGTGTTGCGTCAGGTACCCGGAAGCCCAGAGGACATCCAATTTAACAGAATGTGCCAGGATTGTGCAGAACTTAAGTACCTCAGATCTTTCATTACTATGAGGACAATTGCATTAGCGAGGAAATAATAGCAAGGATAGCAGCGGAAAACAGAATGAGATAGGTGGAAGACCTGGAGGTCGGCATCAGAAAGCCAGGTGTCAGCAGAGAAGAGTAGATGCGCATCTGGGATCAGGCCCAAAAACACTGAGTCTAGAGCCGAGGTATTAGTTTAATTTTAAATATCTTTCTAGTGATACAATAAATCGATAGTATTCTCTTTTTTCCTGAAGGGTAAGGTTGTCATTAACTGTTTCAGTGATGAAATATAAATTATTAATTTCTAAAACCCGTTCTTTAGTTTCAACCTAACCTCCAGAATTTTGTTGAACCTATAATAAGAGATAAACAATCTTAGCTAAAATTTATAGAATTTGAGGTTTTTAACTCGAATGAATAGTCTAAGCACTCATTTTACAGCATTAAATAAATTCACTTGCTAATCCAAAGAAAGCTTTAGCAGTACATATATTAGAATAGTTACATATATTAGTTAGTTATAAAGTATAGGTTTCCGCGGCCAGTAAGAGAATATTACGGAGAAAACGACGACAGATATTTTGTGAATCCCGAAGTTTAATCCCTGTAATTGGGTTCGTAACGTCGGGATTAAATTAAAAAGTAATTTTAATTAATTAAATTTAAAATTAACGTATAATCAAATCGAAGCAACAGGTATAGTTTCACCGAATGACGATTAAAATGATTTTGATGAAACTCAAATAGAAAGCATTTAATCAATACAGCATTATAAGATGAGGAATTTAGCATAGGCACTTTTCACGTTTACTAAGTGTAATTATGAGTAGATATCTCAATCTCTGGTATTCGAACCATCGTATGTTGGTGTTTGGACATTGTTTAAAGGCGAGTTGCCAGTACAATAACCCCTAATATATCGAGTCGATAGCTTTTTCGGTATAAAATCTAAATAAATACGAAAGGTTGGTCAATGGGAGAATATAAGTGTAGGAGGTATTATCATCGATCGAAACCAAATGTCTGCTACATTATTATGTTAAATACATCTGGTTAAGGAAGAGGGGTTCATTGTATTCATATTCAAACTAGAAGATGTCAGCTTGCCGTACCCTCACTACGCTATCTAATTACTATTAAGGGAAAGCAAGGGATAATCTTCCTCCGCTTATAAATCAGTTGAAAAATATTAGCATGTTGTCAGCCTTGGGGAGACCCGGGGTATAATTAGACTTCCCCCTCTTTACGGCCATGCCGCCATCTTGAAAAACCACCCTCCGTGACAACAATGCCGTCTTTATAATACACTTTTTATACGGACAATAAAAATTAATTCTCCACTCCACTGCAGCCCTTCGATACATTTCCGACGTTAGCGTGATTCCTTTTCAAAGCTATCTTTAAAGTTCGCTTCGGGATTAAACTCTATTATCCCTCTTTATCGTTCGCTTTAACATTAAACTCAATTATTAGTCTATCGTTTAGAATTAAGTATTGACTAAGAACCCACGAAGAGAACTTATGATAAGGAGTTTAGGATGGTTCGTCTTCCATCTACCTTTAAGTACCGAGATTTGAAGAATTTACGCACCATGAGTAAAGTAAAAAGCAGTAATTAAGAAAACATCGACACATTCTATTTAATGCAGGCCTCGACAAGAACTGAATCACAGTGAATATATATATGCATTCATATATATATTCACGTATATGTATATACACAAAGTTCACTTCTGATGTAGAAGTTAAAATACGATTCATAGCACAATTTTAATTAGCGAAACATTTCTAAAGCCGCAGTATCTTTAACAGTTTGTTTCCGTACCGTAATAGCATTTTACTCGTTCAACTTGATTACGGTAAAACGTGAAAGAACTTTTAACTGGATTTACTATTTTATCTTGTCCAGAGAATAGTGCTCTACAAGTTGCCCTTTTCCACAGTTTATTGATCCGACATTTGTCCCTTTTCAAGTTTTCAAAATTGTATTTCTTCGAAGTTCAAAGTGTATTTTTTCATCGGAGTAAAATTAATATCGAAATATGAGAATGTTACACAATTATATTTGTACAAGACGGTTTCTGCTGGCCTGAAGCCGTGTAGCTGCCAGGTACATACATGGCAGGTAATTGTATAGGACCTGGTACATTTATCTAAAAACGTCTGCAAGATTTCCAGGTTGTTCTTACAAGCTTACGTTTTAAAAAAAGGAAAATATTATTATGACAAAATTCTTCGTCAATATGATAATATTGCAGGATGCCCGTGTTTTTATTTTATTTTATTTGATGGGCTTATAAATTACCATTAAAGTTATTTTACTAAGCGAGAATATATATTGTGCCACTGAGTATCCTAAATCCTCCCCCCTCCCATTTCTATACCCTTCTAGGGATTTTAGCAAATTAGATGTGATCCATGGAGAGGGGCATGGATCACTTCTAATTTGCTAAAATCCCAAGTTAGTAATTGATTCCGTCAACTGGAGAAGCATTTTTAAATGTGAACTTTCAGCAGAAGCAGAGGTATTTTTTCTCCTTTATCCCATTCCCGGTGTCTTATCATTTTCCCTGCGTTGAAATTGAAATTACTTTTATTAATATGCTTACATCGTAAAGAGTTTCCCTTTACGCAAGTATTTAGTTCCTAATTTCAGAAGAACAGTTTGGGATCAATTCCCTTCACTTTTTTATTTTTCCTCTATTTCCCCCCTTAGGAATCAAATTAAAATATATATATATTATTTTAAAAATGATCATACCAAAGCAATCATTTTATAATAGCGTTTAATAGAAATGGTAATAAACATAGTGAGAGGGAGTTATATGGCTGACATCTTAAATCAAACAGCCGATTGGAAAATCCTTTTACTAGAGTTGTTTATATCATAAATGAAAACTAACTTCCAAATTTCAAGGTTCTAGTGTAATTGGTTTCGGAGATATTGTCATGTCAAATTCTGCATATAAATTGCCACCATATTGAATCAAGATGACGGATCTTAAAACGATTTCTTAGCGAGCACTTATAGGGTAAAAGGAACCTTCATGCAATATTTCACAAGGAGATACTGTGATGGATGAGTGAGTGAGTGTTTTTGGCTTTTATATACATCTGTATATATAGATGAACGTCTGTTATAGATATAAATAATTAATTTTACATCGGGTCATCGAAAAAAACAGGGGGGATTGATAACGCAAGCTGCAACATCAGAATTTTGGGGGGTGGGGGAATACGAACTTGGGATAGTTTTCAGGGATTTGGGGGGGGGGAGGATTTTTTAAATATTCTAAGTAAATCAGGGTGTTTTTGGGGGTTTGCGCCATGGGCCTTGGGGGGGCATACCCATCCCTCCAGGGATGCCCATCAAAAAGTTCCAAAAAGTGCCAGTTTCAGGAAAATCCCTGGAGAAATAGTCCAGATTTAAGCCGACAACAAATAAACAACATTTTAACTCCGAGAGTTGCATTTTGGAATCGAATATGTTTTGCCTATGGACATTAGAACGAGAGAAGTGAGTTTATCGTTTGAGAAATTTGAGCTTTGAAAAGTTTGTCTACCTATTACCGGCGTAAAAATCGACCGATTTGTACGAAATTCAGAATACAGGTTCATTTCAGCATTTGGAAGACTGTACAGTTTTTAGTTTTTGGAATTATCATTTTAAGATGGTGGCCGATATGACGGAGAAATAGTTTTAGACAACAAAAACTTATTAGTCAGTATGACATGTTAAACAAAGTTTTGAAGATCTTTAAAAGGAGAAAAAGAATATATAACAATAAATTACACATTTTTATTCTTTGCCGGCATTTGTAAAACCAATATGGCTGAAATGTCGGTGTTGATAAAAGTTAATGCTCATATAGCATGTAACATATAATTTTAAATCTATTGTCAGATATTTAAAGATATATGTAAGTTTTTTTCCCGAATAATATTTCCTGGTGGCCATATTATAAAAAGAAGTGTGGCATATATAAGAACAAAATGCAAGTTTTTCTACGCAACTTTAAAATTATGCATTTTACAATTACTTACGTTAATTTTATCAGACACACAAACGCGCAGGAAGTTATAAATTAATTAAACAATAAGTATTTAATATACCTGTAACGAGATTTAAACATGTCATTGTGAAGATGTTATGTTTCTCTTTGGGTCTTAACTCGACCTTTTGTTTTAGGTAATTTTAGTTAAACTTGTGTCTTTATTTATATAATCCGACATTTAAAAGCTAAAATTAAATTGAACTAATATCTTACTATAATATAGGTTATTATAGTACACACTTCCTTGTTGTTTTTTATAGCATCTCTTGATAAAAACCGAGTGCATATAAAAGTAATAATAATTTACCAGAATGAGTTTATTGACAAAAATTGAGGTTTAAAAAATGATTTTCTTAAAAGAAGCGACATAATTAGACCGGAAAGATAAATACTTCAATAAATACTTCACTCTTCCTCAGACATTTGACAATATTCTTCTTTTTTCTCTACCTCTTATTGCTTCTGCGAGTCTACCAAGGTAGCGGAATAATTGTGATCACTTTTGGGAGGTGAATTTTTTTCCCCCTCCAACATCAAAATTGCAACACGCATTTTACGTTTCAGACCTTCCTGAACTAATTTAGTTTCGTGTTGGCTTGTGTCCACGAGAATTCTCGTAATTTTCACAATTTTTATGTCATTTTAAGGGATTGTGCAGGTTATGCTCTTTATGATCCTATATGAATTTCATCGCTCGTGGATCAATGGTAGATTCAGCGCCGGCGCAAACGTAAAATACTCCAAACGTCTATTTCTCGCGACCTAATAGTTCGACTTCGCTTAAATTTGAAGGATAGTTGAGGATCAAACATATGATGATGCCATATGAATTTCATCATGGTCGAATTAGTCGCAGCTACTGCGCATGCGCAACCGTCCTTGCCACACGCATAACTTCCACAATTTTCAGGTTATGCCTCCATGAATGTCATTGTAATTGGAATAATAGTAGCCACTACGCATGCGCAAACGTAAACATCAATTTATCAAGGTCGAACAAACCGATTTTTCCCACAATTAGTGGATAATGAGGTACTGATCTATTGAGATGATTTCTTTGAGGAAGATAAGTGCCAAACTAATTAGCAGTCTTTTTTAACCATTTTCTATTAAAAGCTAATTACTTACAGTTATAATTAGTTATAACTTAGCTGATCTGGCTTTATATATTTAGATCATTTAACATACTTTCTACTTTTCCCTTCTTTTTGTCATTCATTTGATTTATTAATTGCTAAAACTATACATATATAATATATCAATATGACTATGATATTATAATAAACATAAATGATCAAAAATTAATTAAAATGATAAAGTTAATTTATTTATCGTTTTTACTTTATCATATTTGTAAAATATTATAGGAGTGTTATTATCTATTGTAGTTGCACGAGATTTGTATGATATTAACACTGTTCAAGTCCTCTTGAAACAGATAAAATAATCAGCCCCCCCCCCCCCCCCCCCCCCCCCATTTAATCTAGATTCTAGTGAAAATTAAGTCATGAAGTCAAAAAAATTACTTATGATTACGTCTTTAGTAATTTTTCGTTTTTACTTTGGGACATGATTGCCCAAATTTAAAAATTGTAATTTTAAAACTTTAAAACCAAATTTAAAACTGTAATTAGTAGTTTGGACTCCAGACTTATTACTTAATCTGATTCAAAGGAGACCTAAAAAGTGTATATTTAAAAAAAATCTCGAAAATCGTATTTTTTGACATCGCACCATATTTAAAATTATGCCTTTATAATATTTTAAGAATAAGAGAAAGTAAAAACTATAAACAAACAAACTATTTTCATAAATCGATAGATTTGAATTATTTTTTGACAATTTTTGTTTACAAAACATCATTATATTTACCCATTTTATATATTAAAATATAAATATATGATGTCCCCTTTCTTATAATATTTATAAAATCTTTGTGTCCAAAGGGGTAATAAAACTCTTTTATAATTTGTTAGGTAATATTTCGTTCCTCCATTTGGAACATTTTCTAACCTTGTTGTCTAAGGAGTTAAAAATCATTAGAGAGTTAAATCGTCAATTTTACATAAAATTAAAAAAATTAACAGAGGTGAGTGAGTCATGAGGAGTTGTCTATTCGACGCCTGATCAATGACTAAGAGTCATTGATCAGGCGTCGAATAGACAACTCCTCATGACTCACTCACCTCTGTTAATTTTTTTAATTTTATGTAAAATTGACGATTTAACTCTCTAATGATTTTTAACTCCTTAGACAACAAGGTTAGAAAATGTTCCAAATGGAGGAACGAAATATTACCTAACAAATTATAAAAGAGTTTTATTACCCCTTTGGACACAAAGATTTTATAAATCATTATATTTATTTATATATATAAAAATCAAACCCTAAAAATGAGTTTAGAATGTAATAAATAAAATGAATGGCAGAAGGAGGAAAAGGTAGAACGTGTTTAATGATCTAAATATAAAGCCATATAAGTAATTAATTAGCTTTTAATAGCGCAAAGGGTAAGAAATAAGAGCTAGAGAAAAATGAAGAATGTTGTCAAATTTCTGAGGAAAGGTGAAGTATTTATATAATCGGGGTCGGTATTTATCTAATCGGTCTAATTATGTCGAATCTTTTAAGAAAATCATTATTTTTAAACCTCAATTTTTGTCAATGAACTCATTCTGGTAAAGTATTATTACATTATGCAGTCGGTTTTTATCAAGAGATGCTATAAAGAACAACAAGGAAGTGTGCATATCAGAGTAAGATGATTAGTTCAATTTTAATTTTAGCTTTAAAATGTCTGAAAATTATGAAAATATAGACAAATGCAGGAATGGCGATCTTCATCCGTAAATCTGGATTGTTATTCTATTTAATAGGCAAAACGTTTAACATCACATCCTAAAAGTGACGATCTTTAGCTTTACCAGTAATTCTAGTTTGTTATTCTATTTAATAGGCAAAACGTTTAACATTACATCCTACCTAAAAGAGACGATCTTTACCAGTAATTCTAGTTCGTTATTCTATTTTTAATAGAGCAGGGCACAAGTTTAAATTTACACCCTAGAAGTGGCGATCTTTACCGGTAATATCTAGATTGTGATTCTTTTTAATAAAGAGCAAAATGTTTTATTTTACATACTAAAAGTGGCGATCCTTACCAGTATTTCTACTTAATAGAGGGAAAATGTTTAACTTTATATCCTTGAAGTGGCGATCTTTACGGTAATTCTATAGATTGGGATTTTATTTAATAGAGGGCAAAATTACCTATTAACTTTACATCCTAGAAATAACAATATTTACCGGTATTTCTACTTAATAGAGGGAAAATGTTTAACTTTATATCCTTTAAGTGGCGATCTTTACCGGTAATTCTATATATTGGGATTCTATTCAATAGAGGGTAAAATGATTAACTTTACATCCTAGAAGTGGCGATCTTTACCGGTAATTTTAGATTGGGATTCTATTTAATAGAGGGCAAAATTATTAACTTTACATCCTAGAGGTGACAATCTTTACCGGTAATTCTATTTAATAGATGGCAAAGCGTTTAACTTTACATCCTTAATCCTAGAAGTGGCGATCTCTACCGGTAATTTTAGATTGTGATTCTATTTAACAGAGGGAAAAATGCTTAACTTTACATCCTAGAAGTGGCAATCTCAACCGGTATTTCTATTTAATAGAGGGCAAATTTTTAACTTTACATCCTAAAAATGGCGATCTTAACTGGTAATTCTTGATTGTTATTCTATGTCATTGGAAGCAAATCGTTACATCCTTCAAGACACAATCTATATAAGATTATTTACAATCATTCTATTAAATAGGTACTCCTTATAACTTAAATATTAAATGTTCGTTTGAGATGTTACAAGGCGGTGTTTCTATAGAACTCGTATTCTAAATTTGACTGCAAATTAAAGATTCAACTTCTACGACATAACATTCAAGCATCAAACTTGAAAATGCTAATACGGCATGTTTTTATTTGCCTTCACTTAACTTTAAGAACTGAAAATGTTATCTTTAAGAGTATAAATGATTTTTAAAGAGGGGGATTAAAACTTTTGATCTTTTAAGCGAAACGAATGTTTAAAGGGAGTACTTGTAGTAATCCTTCCATGTGGAATTTCAATACCGTTTTAATTCCCCGTACGAGACTAAACACGAAAGGAACTTGGTAAATAAGGATATTTCTAACTGGGAATCTTCATATCTGATATTTGTATACTTCGTCTTGTATAGTTTACAGCTCTGTGAACACCAAACATATCTTTACAAACTAATTGACTAAATGTTAAAAAGCCCCATTTGCAAAACTTTGAATTATTTGTCGTTCTCATAACAAGCAATAGGTTTTTCTTTTTTGTAAAGAACCCTTTCTTATAGACATAAAGTTGCACGATTCGCTTCCAAAAATTGAATAATGTTCAGGGACGATGTACAACGTGATGTTTCAAACCATCAAACTGAACATGTGGTAGTTTAGTTGTGTGCTGAATCAAAATCAAACGCTACCTCAAAAATGTTAAAAACATATGATTCACTATTAAGAAATTGTCGAACCAATTCAAAAGTGGAACGAAAAAGATATTAAAGTGTATACTTACAACATTTTACCTTTTTAAGCCGATAAAATATGAAAGTTAATATGAACCTCAATAAAATAAAATCAGTCACCATATTTTTAAAAAAAAAAATGCAAATAATATGTAAATAGTTAATTTAAACAACCTAAATAGTGGCGATCTTTACCGGTAATTCTAGATTGTGATTCTATTTAATAGAGGGCAAAATGATTAACTTTACATTCTAGAAGTGACAATCTATACCAGTAATTCTATTTAACCCATATTATCCCAGCGTTGCGTTTTCGCAACGCAAGTTAGGGTCAAAGTTTTTTGACAAAAATAAAAAAATAGTGAAATAGAATAAATAACTGATAACAAATATGTATAATAGACACTTCTGTGAAATAAAATACCTATTTAGTTTGAAAATATTATTACTGTTGGTCTTGTGTACTGTATACATACATACAACTTTTTTTTAATGACATTTTTGACCGTCCTCATGGCAGATGTAAGGTAAGAAAATATTTTTATTATCTTTAAATGTTTATATTCTTAAATTAACTTGCTTATAAAGGTTCATTTTAAACATATATAACATAAATTTAATTAATTTTTAAATAGCGTACCACCAAGATGTTTCGAAACTTTTGTGTTGCGTTTTCGCAACACTGGGCACATACGGGGTCAAAATATGCAAAATTCACTTCTTTTTTTTTTTCATTAATTTAAAAAAATATATTATTACATGTTAGTACTTAGTTGGGTCATATAGGGTGTAAAAATATGAAGATCACTGCATAAACAGGCTATATTTCGCCCCCCTCCGGGGCATAATCATGCCTAATCATAATCAGTAATAGTTTCACATAATGTTAAAAAATCGAATCAAAGTATCTTAATTTCTTAAAATATGTATATAAATAAAGTTTACAAAGGTAGTTTTCACCAACTATCACCTGGTAACCAGATTTTAAGTGTTTTTTACTGTGATTGTTATGTTATTTTTTATTATTTTTATATGTTTTAGTTAAATTTAGCTAAATGACTGTGATAGTTGGTGAAAACTACCTTTGTAAACTTTATTTATATACATATTTTAAGAAATTAAGATACTTTGATTCGATTTTTTAACATTATGTGAAACTTTTACTGATTATGATTAGGCATGATTATGCCCCGGAGGGGGGCGAAAAATAGCCTGTTTATGCAGTGATCTTCATATTTTTACACCCTATATGACCCAACTAAGTACTAACATTGATAAAATAGGGACATCTAGAAAACTTATGTATATTATTACATTTTGGTTTACTTTTTCAGGAGCCGCTACCTTCAACATCAAGCGGAATTACTGTCAGTAGTCCAGCATTAGAAGAGTTAACCTGCTTTTATCCAGCAAGAGAAAAATATGGAAGAAAGGTTGTTTTATTCTATATTAATAGTAGTAATAATAACGAATAAGTCTTTTTATAAACTGATATTTTAATACAAAACTTCACATAATAAATCTCAAACATATCTGATTTTCAAAGGTAAACAATGTCATAATAATAACAGTTAGCAGGTTGTCATGGCAACTAATGTTAACAAATAAACTAATAAATAAAATAAATAATAATATAACTAACTATAAACAAAGGTGACATTCCGACAAATGATATCTTGACTCGTTAACTTAAATATTTCTTAGGTGTCTTGATAGTGGGTACAATTAAGTGCCTAGACGTAGAATGTATTGGGAGGAGAGCTCAGATGTACATAATTCCTGCATTGCTGATGCCATTCGTCGAAACAGATTTGATGAAATTATGCGCTATCTTCACTTTAAAGATAATTAAAAATTAGATACGTTAAATAAACTATCACAAATAAGACCTCTATTATCAGAATTGAATCAAACCTTTAGGATTTGTTGTCTGGGATTCTGAATCAAGCATTGATGAAACCATGATCCCATATTTTGGGCGACATGGGCTTAAACAGTTCATTTGGAGCAAACCAATACGATTCGGCTATAAGGCTTGGTGCCATAATTTAAAGTTAGGATACCTCATAAATTTTGATGTTTACCAAGGAGACAGAGGACTAAGAAGTAATTGCAAACAAGATTTTGGCTTAGATGGCAGTGCAATTTTAAAAATGGCCGAGCATTTGCCTCAGCATAACAACACATTTTTACCTACACCATCTTTGTAAAGGGTAAAATTATTAACTTTACATTCTAGAAGTGGCGATCTCTACCGGTAATTCTAGATTGTGATTCTATTTAATACAGGGCAAAATGATTAACTTTACATCCAAGATGTTTGAATCCTTTAATCCTTTGAATCCTTTAATCTTTACATTCTTCAAAGTTGAATAAAATTATAGGAACCGAATGAAATACATTAGGATCCAGAGATTCCTATGCGTAAATGGACGTCGGAAGATAGTCTTAAAAAATTGTTTCTCTAAACTTCCTTAATTGCTCTTTTTCAATTTACAACTGTAGTATATAATTAGTAATTAGGATATAAAAATGTATTTTTATCGTTAAAATGGATATGTTTTTGGGCTGGAAGACAGAAGAAATTTTAGTCACGCAAAAACGTCATGAAAAATGTGACACTCTTAAATATTGTACTTAGAAGTTAGGTTAAAACAGGTGGTAGCTAGGTTTTCACTTTTTAGTTCTACATTTCGCCAATTGGAGCGCACTATGACACCCGTCTTTAGATGGGGAGTTGTAAAGGCTGGCTAAACTGTGGGCTACACTACACTGGATTCAATGCCTAAGAACAATCAGTTTTTTCCTGTTTTTCTTTGAAGCGGAAAAAATTTCAACACTGTCCTTACCTCTGATTTGATTTATATGAAAGGTTGTATAAATGACAGGTTATAAACATTGTTTATTTTTTTGTTTTCTTTGAAGCGGAAAAAAATTTCATCACTGTCCTTACCACTGATTTGATTTATTTGAACGGTTATATAAATGACAGGTTTTTTTTCTGACGTCTTTTAACAAACATTTTGAAACAGGCCGACAGTTTAAATCATCTACTTATGTTTGTTCACAAATTCCGATGTATCCGTAAACATTGTTTGTAATCATACACTATTTTAATTTATATAAAGCTGCTGTCTCTACTGCGCGCGATTCCAAGTTCGAAGGAGTTGTTAAATCACAACCTCTTATCTCCCCAAACCAACGCCGATTATATCTCTACAATTTCTCAACTAAATAATCTTTGTCTCTATCGGAGACTAAATTCTGTGTCATTCTCGATTTTAAATTCATCATTGTTAAAAAAAAGTAATTTTTTCGTAAAGACAAATGTCCGATTACTAAATAGGACATAATCCTTACCGATTTTTTTAACTGTGTGAATTTTTAAAGATCACATTGCCTTTTGAACTCTAAATAAACAATTATATTAAGAGTAATGTAAAACGAAAAAACAATACAAGCAGTACTTAATAATTTAAATCAAATTTAAAATGATCCTGGTCAGGTAAAAGTTAAAAATAACTTGATTTTAATATTGAAGTAGAAACAATCATTATAATCCATTGTAATATTGCTTGAAACTTTATTAGAAAACCCTATATCTCATGTATCTTTTAAATTTTTAAGTAGGTACTTAATCTTTCAAAACTTACATCGTTATTTTATAATAAGCGACTTTTTAACGATTGTAAAACTTAGAAAATTATTTTATTGCCATATGCCATATCTATACTTTATCTACATTTCAACCTTCCACGGGTAGATAAGTATAAGTTTTCTGACACTTAATTTTTTATGCAGCAAAAGAATCGACACGCGACGATATAAGAAATATCTGGAAGGCACTTCCTACTAGTGGTGCCAGAAGATTCCTACGTAGTAGAAATTGTATTACTAGAGGTGATATGATTCTGCACAATCAGCGGTTCAACGCAACTTTGTATAGCTATTATATCTGTGATGAAACAGGATGATATTAGAAAATGTATTAAGTAGATCCAATTATTCGTTCTGAAAATTTTTAGGTTATATCGGGAAATATTACTGAATTACTTTTGTATGTGTTATTAACACCTGTATTACTTGTTTACAATGTAATTTTTAAATAGAAGGACGATATTTAATGGTTAACTTTATTCAACTTTTTTAAGTTATTTTCTTTATTAAAATTATCATTAGAGCAAATCGCATCAAAATCGTACAATTTAATTTCTTCCGACGACGTAAAACTTATATGTATCTTTTACTTTAAATCAAATTATAATTATCAATAACTATTCTATTTTTCTCTGTATTTCTCCCGTATTTATTAATAATTATAATTTGATTTAAAGTAAAATTTAATCTTTCCGTAGTATGAATACTACCTAAAACTTAAAAATTTGAATTTCTAATAGATTGTACTAGGTATACAGGTACTAATTGAGTACTTTATAATTATAAGCGTTAATTCTCGATCTAGTTCTATTGCCGTGAATATTTGACTAGCTAGATTATTGTAGAAAAGATTGAAAGCTTGAATTCGGGGAATTTGTACCGGTAACGACAGAGAAAAATCATTCTCCCGTATAGCTCAGTTGGTAAGAGCACCTGTAACGGATTAATAGGAGGACCTGTGGTTCAAATCCCGGTGTGGGGGTCTATTTTTCTCTGTATGTCTTCCGTAGTTATTGATAATTATAATTTGATTTAAAGTAAAATTTAATCTTTCCGTAGTACGAATACTACCAAAAACTTAAAAATTTGAATTTCTTATATGTATCTTCTCTTACATGTATAAAAAGTTATATACAGCAGTCGGTAGAATCTAGTTTCCGTGTACTTAAGGACGAGGGACGGACAGAAAGGTTAAAGATCGTGCATAAGAAGTATGGTCGTGACGAATCCGGCAGTTTACGATACATTAGCAGTAGGAAATGTCTGGCACGCGTGTCTAGAGGCGCGAAATCGTTCCTCACAACTATAGGACTGCAAGAGAATTGATGTTAAAGTATTTTAGGAATTACAGATGGGAGTCGAGGGTAGTCACCCCCGCCAAGTGTCGGCCTTGCTCCCCGGTGGGATTTGCCGCGGGTTTTGCGCATGAGCGGGTTCCCAGTGGTAACGGTTACCAGGGCGACCGGGCCGCCCGTTACCATGCTCCCGACCCAGCTGACTCCGACCACACCACAACAAATTATATAAATATAGCGCCGAATCCTTTTCCCCCAACCGAAACTCACGTACACCGGTTATAAACAAGGGTCCCAGAATCAAAAGTGATTCGCTACAAACGAATCTCCCTCTTAAAACAGATCGATTCCAGCTCTGTATTAATCTCCTTTTAACCAAGACGATACTACCGTGAATCACTTGAAAACATCTTCAAAAAAAGTTCCATCAAAACCCCCATAAGACGCGTAAAAGTTTTCTTCCATTTCAAGTACATACTTCATCAACATATTTATTT
Source organism: Gerris lacustris (assembly GCA_951217055.1). Classification (NCBI taxonomy): domain Eukaryota; kingdom Metazoa; phylum Arthropoda; class Insecta; order Hemiptera; family Gerridae; genus Gerris; species Gerris lacustris. Next base: position 37,498,626 of record OX578285.1, on the reverse strand, counting down.
GATCGCAGTCAAAAGCAAATCTCTTCAGTCTCTGAAATTATATTGCTTAGTCGGCAACGGCCCTCCTTTATTTTATTAGGATTGAAAGGATCACCTAACAATCGATTGATAATACTATAAAAAAAGAGGTTGTTAGGTGAAAAAAAAATTAATTAATAAATATGGTCAAAACGTGGTTACGCCAAAACGTTTAACTGATTTTGCATCAGTGAAAAATGAATTGATCTTTACATCTATTATACCACCGTATTATCCGTCTATTATCTTTACGTCTATAAAAAAAATTAAATTAATATGTTATCCGCATAATACTTCGTCGGTCAACTCGGCAAGACGGAGCTGATGGCTTGTCTACCGCGGTGGTTAGGTCGGGATAAGGTGGTTTAGTGCATCGGTACTTAAACCAAGCCAAAACGTTTACCTGATTTTTGATCAGTGAAAAATTAATTGATCTTTACGTCTATTATTCATCGGAGTTCGGCCTGTAATTTTTAATCGAACCTTCAAAATATTATAACTGAAAAATTCACATAAAAACTTTTATCATTTATTTTATTATGAAAGAAAATCTCAATTTACCCGAAAGAGAAAAGTGAGCCCTGGGAACCATTTTTACACGCCTCCGTCGCAGCTCATCGGTTAAACATAAATTAACATTAAAATAATTATACTGGTTTTTTTTGTTTTTTTTTTAGTTATGAAAATACAACGTAGAAAATCCTGAATTGACTATGAAACAATTGAAAAGGTAAAGAATGACTCGTAAATTTTCATTTTGATAATTCCAATGTGTCAGTGGTACTTTTAACTTTGTCAGCGGTAAGCAAATAATTAGCCAAGTTCTGATTAAAGGGGATTAAACTTTTGCCCAATTAAAACTTATTTTTGAAGTTTCGAGTTAAGTAATTAGGTAAATATTTAGAAGAGCGTGAACAACATTTTCTTTCTTTACGTAACCTCCGTTGACTTATATAAGATATATTTATTTAAACATCATCGTCAGTCAAATACAATTAAATGTATAATTCATTATTATATCCGGAACTAAAATTGTAAATTATTGTATGAAGAAAGGTAAATGGAATATTTTAGATTATGAAGTAGTTATTCGACTTCAAAATTTGAATTTTTGAAACTGTTTAACTTTTAATTTAAACTAACACTCGTTTTATTTTGTCAATAAAATGATACACTACTGTAAAATATTACCTTGGTTATACCAAGTAGGTATTAAAATATTTGGAGCGTTGATAAAGGTCATATTAAATGTAAATGACACACAACTGTAAAATATTATGCTCGATTACGAGGTAGGCAAGTGATAGATAATTTAGAGTTTGGAGCGGCGTCGTTAGAGGTCATATTGAGTGATACATAAGCGTAAAATACATTATGCTTGATTACGAATTAGGTATTAAAACATTTGGAGCGTCGGTAGAGGTCAATATTAAATGACACAAAACAGTAAACTATTAAGCTTGGTTACCAAGTAGGTATTAAAACATTTGGAGCGTCGGTAGAAGTCATATTAAATTACACACAACATATTATGAAATATAACTCTCGGTTAGCATGTAGGCAAGTGTTTAAACATTTGGAGCGTGGGTAGAGGTCAATATTAAATGACACAAAACTGTAAACTATATCGATTAGTTACCAAGTAGGTATTAAAACATTTGGAGCGTTGGTAAAGGTTATATTAAATGTTACGCAAAAATATAAAATATTATACTTGATTACGAGGTAGGCAAGTGTTTGAACATTTGGAGCGTGGGTAGAGGTCAATATTAAATGACACAAAACTGTAAACTATATCGATTAGTTACCAAGTAGGTATTAGAACATTTGGAGCGTTGGTAAAGGTTATATTAAATGTTACGCAAAATTATAAAATATTATACTTGATTACGAGGTAGGCAAGTGTTTGAACATGTGGAGCGTGGGTAGAGGTCAATATTAAATGACACAAAACTATAAACTATATCGATTTGTTACCAAGTAGGTATTAAAACATTTGGAGCGTTGGTAAAGGTTATATTAAATGTTACGCAAAAATATGAAATATTATACTTGATTACGAGGTAGGCAAGTTTTTGAACATTTGGAGCGTCAGTAGAAGTTATATTAAATGACACACAACTATAAAATATAACGCTCGGTTAGCATGTAGTCAAGTGTTTAAACTTTTGGAGCGTGGGTAGAGGTCAATATTAAATGACATAAAACTGTAAACTATTTCGATTAGTTACCAAGTAGGTATAAAAACATTTGGAGCGTTGGCAAAGGTAATTAAATGTCACACAACTGTAAAATAGTATGCTTGATTACGAGGTAGGCAATTTTTTGATCATTTGGAGGGTCGGTAGACGTCATATTAAATGGCACACAACTATAAAATAATACGCTTGGTTACGAGGTAGGTATTTAGACATTTGGAGCGTCGGTATACGTATCATATTAAATGACACGCAACTGTAAAATATTACGCTTTATTATAGGAATTAGGTATTTAAACATTTGGAGCATCGGTGGAGATCATATTAAATGTCACACTCTGTAGGAATCATAATAGAATAATTGATCACTGCTATTCTCATATGAGAATTTAAGAGAACAATATTTTGGCATGGATCTCATTTTGCATTACTCTTCTGTATACTTGAATGGTTATTAGAAACAAAAATACCAAATATACTGCATTAGATAATTGCATCATTACTTGATTTTACATAGAGAGAAGAGCTTTCTACCCATGTAATTTAGCCATATACCCATGTCATTTATAACGGATATCGGACATGTTGATGTTCCTGATATTGAAGGTACTACATTTTTATGTTACAATCTTTATCCTTTAAAATCAGATCTGCAGGAATATAATTTGGTTAATACTGTGATTATTGTAACATAATATCCATTTGAAATCCATTGTATGACAGACTCTCAAAGGAGGTACTTAAGTGGAAGGTAGCAGATAACTCTCTACTACTGTAGTAGTATATTTAAGTAAGTACTTGCATTGCAAACGTATACTAGAATACATTTTCTATTAAACCGATTTAAAATGTATAAAGTTTGCCTTTCCGAGTTATAGGAACTCTTTGTATTTATTTACAAACAGCTTGTCTCTTCCACAATGATGCCTATTTCTGACGGAGATCAAATGGATAAAAACAAATACCATTTCGATATGAGACGGTGAGGAAGTCATAGCCGATGGCCGGGAAGTATCGGGCAAATATTTGGGTTTGCGAGGGAGAAGGAAGGGGTGTACAAGTATAATAGCGCTGTCGGGGTAGTTCCAAGTAGGTAGACTCATCCTAACTACGGCATACCGCCTCAGTCTCCAACCTATTCCTCAAATATTTTTCTTTACTTTAACCCCCCCCCCCCCCCCCCCCCCCCTAGAAGACGGAGGAAAATAAAACGATTTCTGAAAGTAATAGGTTTTTCAAGATATCTTCCTTACCATTTGATTGTAAACACTTCTAATACAAAGACGAAATAAAAGTAAGATTATCTTTGGATTTTTTTTTCTCAGGGAGTTATTGGAAAAATGAGAAAATCTGAAAAAAAAATTATATTCCTTCTCTTTTATTATTACATACCCCACAATAATGGGTTTTCAGTTGTAATATTATTTAAATAAAAGTAAAAACTGTTTAAAATACATGAATATGCACACAACATAATTATATTAAATAAGATTAAACAATCACTCAAACCCGCCGTGCCGTGCTATAACGTATAGCATACAGGCATACAAGAACAAAAGTGTTAGGGTGGGTCAGCAATACACCCTGAAATCGATGCATTCCGCATTTACTTCTACGTATAAAAATCCTTGACAAAGTATTAAATCTTAATATAAGGGAGTAAAATAGACCCAGTGTCATAGATGGTTTCGTCAGGCTATTGCCCCAGATTTCGAATTGCATAATTCTAAGGTGGTTAGATTCCATATTCTTTAAACCCCCTTAACCCTTTTCTCGGACATTCCCATCTGAACTTTTTTTATAAATACGATATCCCCAGAGCTCTTTTATATCGATGCACATCCCCTATTAGTGCTTTCCGTGTGTCAATAAAATATTTATCTTATAGAATCCTTTATACCACTACGACAGCCTTAAGAATTTTCAATCCAAATACGACTTCCCCAATCAATCTTTCCGTGATTAGCTTAATATCCAGTGATTTCTTCTCCAGCCTTGACAGCTGGAATATGTTTTGCTGCCCATCATTTTTCCCCTATTTAGTCCCAATGTTTTATAATAGTTATGTCTTTAGACGATGTATTCTTCTCGGGGTTACTTCAAAATATTATTGGAACTTTGATTTTTATGACCTTAAACATATTATGTAGAATCGACAACCCTTTAAAACTTGGCATACTTAAGTGCCACGCTACTATCCAAGATTGCCCTTTTGTTTCCATATATTGTCCCGATATTGTTTTTTGATAAGTTATACGACTTTGGATAAGCAAATTTTCTCGAGGTTATTTCAATATTTTGATAACACTTGTCCAAGAATTATCTGATGCTCGATGAGAACACCAACTATTTAGTCCCTATGTTTTATAAAGTTATGTCTTTAGACGATGCATTTTTCTCGGGGTTACTTCAACACATTATTGGAAATCTGATTTTTTTACCTTAAACCCTTTAAAACTTGGCTTACTTAAGTCCCACGCTACTATCCGAGATTGCCCTTTTATTTCCATGGATAGTTAACATCTACTTATTTCTCCAACTCTTATAATTTTCTCAAGACTACAACCTCTCTATATGCCCCCGCCAGTTTAAAAACCAAACTAAACATTAAAAAATAACCTGCCTCTCTCATAGAAAAGTATTCTGGGATTGATCGATGCCAGAACGAACACTTGGGTGCGAAGATGGGCCCCTACATCACAAAACCATTTATTTAATCTTAGTTCACCAACGTGAAGTTAGTCATATCCGTTTTATTGTCCTCGGCTGTTATTCTATGCAAGCCAATAAGGTGTTTCATTAATTTATGATAAATTCACATTAAAAGTAAAAAAAAAAAAAATGAAATACGAAAAAAAATACAAACACAACAGCAGCAAATAAATTTTCATGAAAAAAAAAAATTAAAATACACGTAAGGCAAATAAATACGTACACATTAATAATAAAAAGTAGAAGGAATACATAATTTAAAACTACTTTAAAAATTAACTAGTAACTAGCGTTATATATTATAAAGGAAAAAATGCATAATTGGCAAACGTTTTTATTACGTAAGATATCCACTTTTCAATACGAATTCTTAATATAATAACTGCAAACAAATAAAACAAAACAAAATTTATTATTTTCGAAAAAGCATACAAACGCTCTATAGGTTCTATTATTTATTATTAAATATGATCTCTATTTCTCTAGAATTAAATTTGACGTCATTTGCTTTATTATTGTTTTAATTGTCTATTTCTAATTTATTTGTGGTCAAGCAAATGCAGTAATTTTTATATATTTTAACTGTCGTAAATCAAAATGTAAATCGTACATATAGAATTACTATTATTAAAATTAAAATTAAAAATTATATCTTACTCTAAATATAATTTAGACGCCAATTTTAATAAATATTAAAATTGGCCAATAAAATTTTATTTTAATTTAAATGTAACTAAAATGCTGCTAGTTTAGCTAATTAAATACATTAAAATAATAACAGAGAATCTTAGCACCTTAAGTTTCAGTGGATAATCGTACATGGTAATTGTGTGGAAAAGTATTATCGTGTAACAACACGATTAATAATAATCGTGTTACACAGTTAACTGCACCTTAACATGAAACTAAACTTGCCTTAAACATTTTATTTAATATTTCTCAATTTTATTCAAAGTATGAATTCATATCTACTTTTAGTATCTTTTAAAAAATGCATTAGGTTGCTAATATATTCAAAATTAACAATATATGTTATTCAAGTGAAGACTCTATGCGTTAAAAGTATGTATAATGTCTTATGAGAAAACCATTTTTTTATGTATAAATCATTGTTAATTATTCTTGTGTGAGCCAGTGGGTAACAACTGAATAATTTTTTTTTTTTACACTTTAAATTATAATTATCGCATGCTAAAAAGTGGAATGTTCACTTAATATGGCTTTTTCATGTCTTTCAAGGCGATATATTAATTGCTTGAGTTGTTTTTAATGTACATTTAACAAATTACATACTCATACTCGTATAAGGTAATCAAATCATACAACACAAACATCCAAATATGTGGATATATTTATCGAAGTAAGTATATAGATCTATCCAAATTAACGAAGCAAGAAGGGTAACTTAAAATTTGCGTAATTTAGGCGTCCTTCACTTGATAAACGTAATTGTAATGTCATAACTTGAGGCTTAGGAAACATTTAAAATCTTAGTGTACCGTTGGTAGTCGATGTAACAGCGTGAAATAACACGCGCGTGTATTCAACACTCAAACTGTATTTGGAGTCTTGTTGTATTTGGTGATCTCACGGTTTTAAGCCCGTCACCTTCTCTATATGTTGCCAAATATACAGCTTTGTTAAGGATAATATCAATTTTTTGGTAGAGTACGAAAGCCTTTGAGAGTGTCTGAAGAGCAGCTAGAAATTTCTTCCAACTTATATCTTGCTTCGACAGATAAACAGAAAACGGCGGACCCAGGTCAGGTCTAGTCTATTCGCATTTTAAAATAATAACTATTGTTACTTTATTATTTGTTTAATTCTTTTTTCTTTTTATTTTAAAAGTACGATTTCAAACTGTTTACATTTATAACTGTTCTGTTTAACATTTTTTTTTAATTTTAGTTAGACGCTACTCTCGACAACATACGTTACATTTGGCTCTGGATATTTGTGTCGACGATGAATCAATATTGCAGATTTTATTAGAAATGTAAACTTTCGTAAGAAGATTTCAACTGGCTATAGATAAATATCGGGTTTGTAGTTGTACGATAATCGATAAAGGTTGCAGACTAAGTTTAAACAAGCTTATAGAGTTAGGAGAGGTCGGAAGTCTAAAAAAAGGAGCTTAGGATTTGTTCGGAGTACGCTCGTTTGATTTTTCTTGTTCTTTTCCTAACTTTTTCCACAATTCCACTGATTTCTAAAGGTGCCAATACTCTCTGATTAAACAATTTAAAAAAAAAAAGGAAAAAATTTTGCTAAAATGAAAAAAAAAACAAAAGAAAAATAAAAAGAAAAAAGGCAAAGGAAAAATTGAATTTGGGTACCTTTATGAGGCATTTTCCAGAAGTGGTCGGACGAGTCTTTAAGGAAGGGGCTGACCCCAACCCCCAGTGCGCTGGGCCCCACCACCCTGGCCCACAGTTCACCCTCTCTGTCACTAAACACACACAACATCTTGTTAGAATCCTCCTCTTTACTTCTTATATAAAAGCCTCTACAAATATATAAGGCCCTATGACGAAACAAACATTTGGAAATAGTGGTACCCGTAGTTCGGTAGCTTCGGTACCAGTGCCGGACAACAGGAGAATCGTGGTGTAAAATAGCCTTTATACGGTATGGATACTCTGACGATTGAGCAATCTCACCGTATCGGCTAATTTCACCTCTTCTGTTATTCGGAAATCGAATAAGACTTCGTAATTCTCTTTTACTCAACTCGAGATGTAGGATTAAAAGGTACGGTGGACCTAGCAAGCTTCACATGTAATAAATTACATTTGGAAGCTACGGAGAAATTCTACCCGTAGTCCTAGCTTCGGTACCAGTGCCGTACAGCAGGAGAATCGTGGTGTAAAATAGCCTTTATACGGTATGGATACTCTGACGATTGAGCAATCTCACCGTATCGGCTAATTTCACCTCTTCTGTTATTCGGAAATCGAATAAAAGACGTCGTACTCGTAATTCTCTTTTACTCGGCTCGAGATGTAGGATTAAAAGGTACGGTGGACCTAGCAAGCTTCACATGCAATTAATTACATTTGGAAGCTGCGAAGAAATTCGTATTGAGACAGCTCTTTATTTTGGAGGTTATGCTGGAAATAAAAAAAAAAAACGCTCTTTAAACGAAATATGAAACTTTACAAAAGCATTCGCTCGACTTTAACTATTAAGATAACCCTTACAACACAACACTCGAGATCGACAAGTTCACTAACCTACATTTTGCAAAAGACTGCAGAAAAGTTGTTTTTTGTAAATGGACGATAGTTTTAATTAAGTGTGACTTTAAAACAAATCTATTTTAGCGATCACATTAAATAAAGAATTATTTACACGTACTTTAGAAAAGCGATATTGATATTGACAAGCCGCTAAGTCCACCGACAAAACGTAAATCCTACATGGAAAACTCGAATTTTTAAAATAGCTCGTTATAACATCGTCGAAGCTTTTTTTCATCGCCATTAACCCGGCGCTGTATATGTTACGAGTTAACTTTGGTTACGAGTTACGCTTACTGTTTGACATTATAAATTTCAAAAGCTCCCAGATTATTTAGTTAGAGTTAAAAATCAGAAGTCGGAATCCCTTAACTCTTGAAATTAAAATTTGAGATTTTCCTTTAAGAAATAACGTACTTTTTTCTATATTTCATTTCTACGTTCTTTATCCTAAATTTAAAAACCTTTAATTTCGTATCGTCATTATAATAATGTCAGGTTAAAAAAAAATAATAATCTTACATAGAGTTTTTTTTTTTTTAATGCGGTCTCGGCAAGGCGTCCATTATGTAATTAATATTAACGCGGGGTTTTACTAACGAAACTGTACAGACAGTAATTATTTCGTGCTTTCGTTCTTACCAAGGTTTTTTCCTTTGAGTTGCACGCTTGCACGAGCTCGCAACTTAACGACTTCAAAGTCAAATTTAACAAGTACCTCTTTAAAAAGAAAAAAAAGCGCGGAGAAGAGTACACGCGTATAATTGAGATCACTTTAAAAAAAGATCCACTAGAGCCTTTCGGGCTCCTAGAAAAAAAGGAGTAATTGAAATGTCACTCGGGGTCTCAAATTAAAAAGGACAGTTTAAAGCGAGGAGGGGGAAAGGTGAATACGGGGGAGGTTCGAGTCGCCCTTTGAGGGTGTCGGCTTTGCCAGCGAAATTAAAGTTTTACTTCGGGAGCCGTACAATTAACGACTTTGCGGTAGGAGTCGTAACGACAGTCGTCTTCCTTTTGAAGTCTTGGGGCCACGACAATTACCGGCCGCGTGCCTCGACCGCAGCTATTTAGAGGGCCCCCACATAAATATTTACCCCCCCTTTCCTATACTTCCTTCGTATCGATTTCCGTGACGGACGACCGATCCAAGTGCCTTGTTTTTTTACGATTGCAGAAGTGGACGACTCGATTTACAAGAGTGGAAGTGTTGAAGGATCTCCGGTTTTTCAAGGACTTGACTCGTCGGCTTGGTTATGCAGAATTATGATTCGGTCCATAGACTCGCACATTTACACTACCGGTGCTCTACGAAAAATTAATGTTATAAGAATACCAGTTGACTAATTGACAATTACATTAGTACTAGTTATTTCTACTGAGATTAGCTCAACTTATTCATGGTAAATAAAAAATCACAGTTAAATCCAAATGTTTATGGTTATACAAAAACAACCGCAATTTTAATACCACTTTACTTGGTCAGACAATAAATTCATCGGTTCGGGTTAACCTTGTGTTATTTTGGCCAACATTATCTTACGTATTTAAGCCACATATATTTATTACGAATATGCTTATACGAAAAATGTACACTGAATGACGAGATCCGTCGTAATAATCAAAGAGTCGAATGAAAAGATTCTGTATAGTCGATAGAATCAGATCGGTGCCTGCAATACATCCGAATCAGAAACATATCATTCCAGGTTTTCAAATGAAGACCACGTCGCGTCGTGGTTCAAATGAATTGGTTCAACATTCATGGTTCACATGACGTGGTTCCAGTGGCGGATCTAGATCTTGCGGGGCCCTGGGCGAGACAAAATGGCGGGGCCCCCTAGGATAGAGCGGGGATTGCTAATACAAAACAATAAGCGTTTTTGCAAACGTTTTTGCTCTTAAAATAATTCCAAACTTTTAAAATAATTACAATTCTGCTCATGATTTTAATCTAACATATTATTTGAACCCCCCCAAATTATATAGTTTTCAACTAATCATAATTTTCTTTGCAAACGTAATCGAAATATTTTTATTGTAACAACTAAGCTTTGTTATACTTAACTATTTATTCTTCTTCATGATATTTTGGGTTTTATGGTTAAATTATCATTGTAAATAAAAAGTTAAGCTGTGTTATTTGTGATCAGCCCTATAATTTGAAATCTACACTCGAGCACTTTAAATTTACTCCCAGAATTCATAGTCTCAGCTTATAACTTTCCATTTTAGGGCCGAGTTTTTAGTTTAATTTTCAAAGAAACATTTTTAGGGGGGTCGGGGGTCCACCCCCGGAAAATATTGTAAATATGACCTCTCAAAACAGCGTTTTTATGCATCTATGAGGGGAAGTTTCTCTTTGACATCAATTGGTAAATCTGCACCAATTCACCAATTATTTCGTACTGTCCGATATACTTAGTTTTTTTTATTATTCCTTTTTACAGGATTTGTCTTTTTTACATATCTCTGTACATTGTCAAACGATTAAGGTTATGTAGTATCTCGATAAATTCAGTGTTTTATTTATTTGTTAAAAAATACACGAAATGTCACGTTTTACAGGGTAATGATAGAAGGTTATTGTTAGGTCAGGTCAAAAAGTACTAAACTCAACATAAACTTACCATATCCTTCCATACTTTTCCCTAAAATTAAAAAAATTAAATATATCGAGATGAACCGAAATCGTTTTTGTAATGTAAAAAGGAACAGTTTGATAAAAACCAAATTAAATTGGACGTTTAGATATAACATAATGCAGATTTACCCCACAGAATAAATAACAAAATCGTCATCATTTTGAAAAGGGGGAGGGTGAGAAAACACTAGGACGTTAACTCACTTAATTTTATATGGAGCGGGCCCCGCGGGCTATCTTAAACATAAAAAAAATTAATCTTTATTTTATAACTTATTTATTTGACTTTTTTATAGCGAGGGGCCCCGCGAAAAGGTAGTTAGGTATTAGGATCTACCATTTAAACTAAATTCGACTGAATTTTTATAATTCTAATATTTCATATTTTCTACATGGCACGGGGGCAATCTTCACTATGAACTATAAATTTGCCTGTAAAGTATAAGTATTTTATTTTAATTTTCTATGGCGCGGGGCCCTCCAAGGCGCGGGGCCCTGGGCGGTCGCCCCCCTCGCCCCCCCCCCTGGATCCGCCCCTGCGTGGTTCAAATGAACCACGTCTTGGAGGAACATGATGAGTGATGTTTCGCTTTCACTATCAGAATCATCTTCACGAGGTTTAAGCATCGTGATGATGGCTCGGCGAACTAAGCCATTAGTGTACCATATACCATCTAGAATCCTGAATTTAACAGTTCAGTTGTGTTTCCTCATGTCAACGTCAGGATGATTATCATCCATCAAGATGATTCCATTAGTAGAAGCGAAACGTTGGTCATCACCTCTTTTATAATTTTATAATTACTACGGGTACATACCTAGTAATCTCGTTTGAATCGACTAATTAAGCAAAAAGGATTTTGTTTTAAGTTATTTTAATTCAATGATTTGTAACAATCAAACAAAAAAAAAAGCAGTTGAAGCATAACACAAATATAAAACGAACTCTATACTTCCATAGATATTAGTTTATTTCTAATTTAATTACCATTAATTACAGTCATTTTTCATCCCATCATTATATGACAATTTATGTTTTGTTAACTCTATGATTTCACACAATCAAACAAAAAAAAAAATATTAATAGGGAAATTTATAGAACCAGTTGAAACATAACATAATTATTATAAAACGAACTCTATACTTCCGTAGATATTAGTTTATTTCTAATTTAATTACCATTAATTATAGTCCAATTTATTCGTCCCATCAATAGACAACTTATAATCACATGTTTCCTTTTTACCAATATAATGTTTTAATAATATGACTCTTTATAGAAGATAATGGCAAATTCGATCAAATAATATTCAATATAGTTTAAAATTGTATAATCATAATAGATATTTAAATGTATATTCTATCCGCAATATATTCACATTTATATTTCTGACGAGTAATTAAACGATATAAATCTATTGTTTTCATTAAATAAAAAAAATACACTGATATAATTATCAAACAGAAGGGAATAGAAATTAATTAGAATACATGTATTATCCATTAATTTTTAACAAATATAAAGAAAAAGAATATATTATACCGCGTGGGAATTCTGGCCCATCATTAGCTATATACATCAAAGTAATATTTTTATATTGATATAGCCATATATATATATAAATTAATTATTTTTAAAAGAATGCTTTCTCTTGAAATAATGAATTTTTATAATTTCGTTCATATAAATATAAGAAAAATATTATACTAGATATTTGTTTATACCTAAAGGCAAATGATTTGTTTCTGCATGCGGTTAACAAATAGCAGCTAAATTCGGGCAATATTACTGCTGAATAACGTGTTGTTTTGCAGTAAAAGTATCAAATTTTTCCCTATCAATTTTTTATTAAATACCGCAAAAATTTCGATAGAAAATACTAATATAGTGTCCATTTAAATAAATTATTTTTCCTAATCTATGGAAAAGTAAATAAAAATTACACTAGTATGGATTGTGGATCTTATGTAGTAATGAGGAAATTACAGTAATCTCTGTTTACAATAATATTTAATTAATTAATTTTAAGTATAATATCTTTCGATAATAAAAATATAATGTTTTTTTACCTCGATTTTTTGTCGTATCTCGCTTCGTTTTCGAGAAAAAATAATAAGGTAACAATACAAATTAAGTTAATAAAAAATAATTAAATTGGTGAAAATAATGAAAAGCAGCGAATAAATAAAGTCATTCTGCTTGTTGATATAAATGTGGGATTTAAAGAAGTTATTAATTTTTTTTTCTCAAATAAAAAAAAAAATCCAGGGACAAAAAAGTGGTATTTTTTTATTATCCTAACGCCCAAAAGCAGATGTGTACCATATTTTTCCTCATTAATATTAATAAATTAGTGCTCATAAGCACCTTGAATAAATAAACGAAATGCAATGAGACAAAAAATTACTAAAAAATAAACCTGCCAATTTATTTATTAAATCGGATAAAGGACCTTTGAAATTTTAACTATTAAAAGTAAGTAAATAAAATAAACTATATTAACGCCCTGTATTTCAGAAACAAAGTTTTTCCGGACACATGGTTATAGGAACTTTTTTTGTAATTTTTATCCATTGAACACATTCTGTATAAGATACTTGCTATATATTTAAGATACATGTAGAGATTAATATGTTGCTGAACTATACATACAAATCAGTCAGGTAAAAAATATATGTGTGAGACACTCACGCATTAGAAGTGAAACTTAAATTCTAGAAATAGTTGATTTTATGCATTGCTCTCTTTGTTTGTTGTCGATTTTATTATTTCAGGATTAAGAAATGGTTATGTGGAATTTAATTGAAAAATAAAATATTTTCATACCATTTTAGCAAATATTGAAAAAAAACAAACATGAAAACAACAATTTTATATATATATTATATTATTATAATGTATATATTATTAGCTTATATGCCAATTCTGTATATTAAATATCATCTACCTCCGTGGTGCATTAGTTAACACTGATGCCTGCTGAATCAGAGGTCGATGGATCGAGACTCCTCTAAATGAAAGATTTTTTACAGGTACATCAACAGCCGGCTTGTGTCGGCAGTTGATTTACCTGTAACAAATCTTTCACTTAGACGAGTCTCGAATCACAGACTTCGATTCATCCAAGCCAATTTATTCTATCGCGCCTAAAAAAGTTTCACTTAAAAAAAAAGTTATGCTGCAAATAAAATGTGATAATCATTTTCATGGATTGATAATTCAAAGTTGCGGGCCGGCCCCTAGTGACAGGGGCCCCCCGAATCAACGTTGAGGGGGGCCCCCAGTTCTTAACGCGAGACGTTTTTATTTTATTTATTTAATTTTTTTTTATTTTTTAAATTTTTTTTGCTCATCAATTTTGTTTGATGAGGGGCCCCCAAAAAGATCTTGTGGGGGGCCCCAATGCCCTAGCTACGCCACTGATTCGACACATTAAAATATACTCTCTGAATCTAAAGAAGCAAGATATATTTTATATACATTAGGATTCTTCACAATAGGAAATTAACTAGTTCAAACACCTTTTAAACTAAACATAGACATAGATTGAAACAATAATTTCTCAGATATGACCTCCGGAATTAATCTTCACAGTCAAAAATTAACTATTTCAAACACCTTTTAAATTAAACTTTAGACATTGATTTAAACAATAATTTCTCTGATATGACTACCGGAATTAATCTTCACAATAGGAAATTAACTAGTTCAAACACCTTTTAAACTAAACATAGACATAGATTTAAACAATAACTTTTCAGATATGACCACCGGAATTAACTTCACAATAGAATATGAACTAGTTCAAACACCTTTTAAACCAAACTTTAGACATAGATTTAAACAATAACTTCTCCGATATGAATAGAAAATTGACTCTTTCAAGTATCTTATAACTAAATTTGACCTGGAAAAACTACAATAGAAAACTGTATTCTAGAATAAATAAATAATTATATATATATATATATTTATTTATTTATTTTATTGCTTTTTTTTATCTATCTTAATTTTTTTAAAGAGGAAAAGTTATAAAGTATAATTTAAGTTACCAATCATTTTTACTGCAATAAATTCTCTAATCATTTTATAGATTATGTATAAGGGAAATATATTATTAATTAAAAAATATTCAATGCCCGTACGTTTTATATCTTAAATGCAATTGTTTCATCTAAAAGATTTTTATAAAATCAATTTTTTTCCAAGGTACCATTTTATTTACCATGGACCAGAAAAAGTAAAATTAAATTTAAAAACATAGTTTTATTTAATGTAATGAGGAACTTTAATTGTTCTTAATATTAAATTTATACAATCAAGTATCACTCATTAAATCTTGTAACTAATTAATTAATAAAATCTTATTAATTATTTGCAATAGATTATTAAAATTTTACTATAATAGGTTAAATTTATAGTTTAATAAAAAAAAAATAGCATAAAGTTATAGATTAAAAAAAAAAATTATATTTCAAAATTATTAAAAACATATTATATTATGGTTAATATAACATAATTTAATAAATAGAAAAATTTTTGGAAACTAAATGATTCGATATCCATTAATTATGTCGTTTATTTTTTGTAAATTGTAAAATAATTTATTAAAGAATGTTAAAATTTACTTTATTAACCAATTTTAATTTTTCGATTGTTATAGCCTGATTGAGGCGAATATAATGGCTTTTTAAATGAAGACAGGGGAGAAAATATAATATGTAGACCTTTTTATCCCTTCAAAGACCAAAATAAATAAATAAAATAAAATAATAAAAAAAAAAAAGTTCACATCTACAAAAATGGGTGAAAATGTGCACAAAATTATACTGTTTTTTTAAAAAAAATATAAGTTTTTTTAATGATCATCCCTACAACCCAAGAAAAAATTAATAATGTTAATAAGTCTTATAATAAGATTGAACTGAGTCTAGAATTCCGCTGAAGACCGCGTCCTCGCACCTTTTGAACAATTAGAACGTTTTGAACTTATTTTTTTATAATAATCATGACGTAATTCATTACAAGGGATTTCTCATGATGTAATTCATTACAAGGGATTTTCTCATGGTGTAATTCATTACAAGGGATTTGCTTATGATGTAATTCATTACATGGGATTTGCTCATGGTGTAATTCATTACAAGAGATTTTCTCATGGTGTAATTCATTACAAGAGATTTGCTCATGATGTAATTCATTAGCAACTTCCTTGAGACTTGAGAATGCATCTCTGTTATAAGTTCGAAACGTCGTGATTCGTAAAATTTCAGATGCGATTTTCTCCGGAAGAACTGGACTGTTTATATTTTTAAAAAAAAAAATATATATATATATATTATAAATAAAACAATTGTCACCATAATCCATAATAAGTAACTAAAACAAAAAATTTTAGAAAGTTTAAACGATTGGCAATTGATGTCTAGAAAAAGAGATGAAAATGTAAACCGTCGCGATATTTGAAGAATGCCGCGAAACCCAGCATGGTATATTTTTCGAACTTAGCTTAATGAGAGTGCAATCTGTTTCCGAGTCAGAAACATTCCGAAAACAGGCACGAGAATTGAAAGTCGTTGGCGTTAAAGGCGGAAAAACACTACTATCACGTTACGTGACGTGTTATTCATGAGTTAGACATGTTGAATATGGATATCATTTTGAGTAAAAGACAACACGTTTTGACGTATGTTTAAATACTCTCATCGTGTAGACTGTACACCTCCACGATAGATCTATGACGTTGACTGATATATAGTTCACTAGAACTATCACCGCTAAAACAGGAGCCCAGTATAACATACCTATTATTTAGGCAGTGTAATATAATAGGCAGGTACATATTTCACAAATGGCCCAGACATTTTATTTTATGGCCACGGTTTTTCGGGAGGTTGAATTCATAAATCCTCTCACTCTTATTAGAAGAAAATTATGCTTGTGGGTCTTTGTAAAATGACCGAGCACTGTATAGAATACCCTTTTGAAAAGACATTGTACAAAACGTCTTTTAGTTTTGACCGTTCTATAAAATGTTCGATCAGTATAAAGAACGACCTAAACTTATGAAATTCGATGTATTGAATTCTCTTTGACAAGGAATTTTAAAGAACAAGTTTTTTCATTGAGACAGTTAACTTTAAGCCAAAATTTAGTTAATTATCTAGAAGTCAGTTTGGTATCCACCTTTGTAGTAACAGCAGCTAAGCCTAATAATCTTTCTACTTTGGATGGATGTATTTCTGTAAGCATTTACTAGTGCTTGAGCTGGCAGTGTTCAGTACAGTGTGTATATGTCATCACCATCACCACTTCTAGAATTTTGGGGAAGCCATCATCCTAGTAGTGGTGATATTATTAGACTTAGCTGCTGTTACTGCAAAGATGGATACCAAACTGGGTTCCTACTGCTAACCAGATTTTGACTTAGGGTTGTCGTCTTAATAAAAAACTATTTTCTATAATTTCCTTGTCAATGCGATTTAATACATCGACCTTTAACATTCTTTGAACATTGTACAATGAAATTTCGAAAGGGGACTCTATACAGTGCTCGGTCATTTTACAAAACACCTATGTTAGATTGACCGTAACGTAGTTAAAGTAGGGTGAGCATTGAGCATAGTGGAAGCCACTGGATGTGCACAGTGCACATAGGTTTCAAAGTTTGTGATTACCGTTATGTTCTTGTTTTCAATTCCGATTACTATCTACTTCCGATTACTTTTATATTATTTATTGCTGATTATTTATTTATTTATAATACAATAAATAAAGAAATTCTGATCCTTCAAAATGTTGACATATCTCATCCAGTTGTGTAGTGGAAAGAAGCATAGGGATTAGAGCATTTAAGTTTCAACGCAGGAACCCAAGTTCGATTCTCAGAAGAGTGATACATTTTTATACTGTCTTCTCTTCGTCTTTAATAATATTAATATAGAAACATATACATATTATAAAGGTTTCTTTAGTTAAACTATTATTAGGGTATTCAAATAATATATATATATATATATATATATATATATATATATATATATATATATATATATATATATATATATATATATATATATATATATATATATATATAATATATATATATATATATATATTTAGGTGTAACTGAATGGTATCACGATAAACATTAAACCAATAATATATAATACATTTGACATGTTTCACATCACACTTAAAAATCTTATCAAGCAGACGTGACTGATAGTCTGATCACTCCGTCATTAAATAAACTAATGTTGATCGAAACGATCAACGGATCGATTTGAATATAAAAATTTATCAAACACTTATTTCAGGCTTCTAAGTTAGATGCGATGTATGGGTAAGGGGGATATTAACTTGTGGCTTTACGACTCACATATAAACAAGGAAAGGATTTTTATTTTATAATTACAGTGTAAATATGATAATTTAATTTTTGATCGTGATTTCTATAGGGTACCATACATTGGATATATGAATTGATAATATTTGATATAGTAATAAATGAATAATAAGTGCGATAGTTCAAAACACAGTTGGAGTTATTACTGGTATAGCTGTTAAATAGCTGTACGGTAAGGTAGAATGAGTAGGTTTATTCCTACAAACTATTTATCAAAGCTATAGTTCAATAGCACTTTGCAGATAATTAATTCCATTGTTCTGTTCCATAATATAATTCTATTGATGAATTTTACAGTTCATTAGATCAGTTACGCTTGTTGAACTAAACATAGTTTAATGTTACGTCTCTATATCTAAGTAAATACAATCTACAATCTATATGTCGGTACTTCTTTAGATTGTTACTCCCCTATCCCCTATGTTGTTTTAGAATAAAAATGACATTGACTGAATAACTATTAAGAAAAAGGGATGTTTATTCCAATGTACTTTGGGACAAAGGAATTTGGAATATCCCACTTCTGTTTTGATAAGGGGAGCAACAGTCTAAAGAAGAACATTCCGTACACCTTCTTTAGATTGTTACTCCCCTTTGTATTTTTAAGGGGAGTAACAATCTAAAGAAGTGCCTATATGTCTATACGTATATGAGAAAGTAACATGGGGATTCATAATAGGTCTAAGAAAGTTTTTTTTTTCTTTCATCTGTATTACCTTCTTGCTATAGCTTTAAGAAAAATAAGCTTTAATGTTACTATTTTACTGTCATTATATTTGTTAATGTAATGAATTAATATTATATTTGTTAATTTTTTAATATTGTATTTGATAATGTGTTAACATTACTCATAATATTGATTGTTTTACAAACTATTAATTATTAATATAAGAAAAATATTGAGGGTAATTTTAGCTGATTCGTCAATCTTATATTTTGGAGGTTAGGTCTGAAATAAAGGTTAGTTTTTTATTTAGTTTTGAAATAAAACACCCAAGGATTAAAAATACATGATATTTCACTTTTCACTAATATATCTTTAAATCTACCTTATGATACTTAGGAAAGAAAAATATGGGTACGTAGGTTTGGAAAAGTTTAAACTGTGGTTATAAATCTAAGGTATATTTAGTATAAAAAAGATTCCACAAAATCTGTCATCTACAAAATCTCTAGCGTCCACTAAATCTCTGTAATCTACAAAATCTCTGTCGTCTACTAAATCTCTGTCACCTTCAAAATATCTGTCGTCTACAATTCTACAATATCTTATATCTTTCGTCTACAAAATCTCTAGCGTCCACTAACTAAATCTCTGTTGTCTACTAAATCTCTATCGTCTACTAAATCTCTGTCACCTTCAAAATATCTGTCGTCTACAATTCTACAATATCTTATATCTTTCGTCTACAAAATCTCTAGCGTCCACTAAATCTCTGTCGTCTACTAAATCTCTGTCACCTTCAAAATATCTGTCGTCTACAATTCTACAATATCTTATATCTTTCGTCTACAAAATCTCTAGCGTCCACTAACTAAATCTCTGTTGTCTACTAAATCTCTGTCACCTTCAAAATATCTGTCGTCTACAATTCTACAATATCTTATATCTTTCGTCTACAAAATCTCTAGCGTCCACTAAATCTCTGTCGTCTACTAAATCTCTGTCACCTTCAAAATATCTGTCGTCTACAATTCTACAATATCTTATATCTTTCGTCTACAAAATCTCTAGCGTCCACTAACTAAATCTCTGTTGTCTACTAAATCTCTATCGTCTACTAAATCTCTGTCACCTTCAAAATATCTGTCGTCTACAATTCTACAATATCTTATATCTTTCGTCTACAAAATCTCTAGCGTCCACTAAATCTCTGTCGTCTACTAAATCTCTGTCACCTTCAAAATATCTGTCGTCTACAATTCTACAATATCTTATATCTTTCGTCTACAAAATCTCTAGCGTCCACTAACTAAATCTCTGTTGTCTACTAAATCTCTATCGTCTACTAAATCTCTGTCACCTTCAAAATATCTGTCGTCTATAATTCTACAATATCTTATATCTTTCGTCTACAAAATCTCTAGCGTCCACTAAATCTCTGTCGTCTACAAATTCTCCATCGTCTACTAAATCTCTGTCACCTTCAAAATATCTGTCGTCTATAATTCTACAATATCTTATATCTTTCGTCTACAAAATCTCTAGCGTCCACTAACTAAATCTCTGTTGTCTACTAAATCTCTATCGTCTACTAAATCTCTGTCACCTTCAAAATATCTGTCGTCTATAATTCTACAATATCTTATATCTTTCGTCTACAAAATCTCTAGCGTCCACTAAATCTTTGTCGTCTACTAAATCTCCATCGTCTACTAAATCTCTGTCACCTTCAAAATATCTATCGTCTACAATTCTACAATATCTTATATCTTTCGTCTACAAAATCTCTATCGTCAATACAAAACATTTATATCATCCACAACATTTCTGTTAGTTAAATAACATATGATGAATTTCCACAGGAAGTAAACGATTATACTCAAGTTAAATTAGTGCCCCTAATACAAACTGGTTTAGATTACATAAGCACATTCATGGTACTAATGATTGTATATATACATAAAGAGGAGGGCCCGTATAAATTAATACATCACATTCTAGCCGTCGGCTTCTCTTAACAGTCCTGCTTATATCTGTCCTAGTAACAACAATAGATCAATATTTAGTACTATTCTTTAGGATAACCTAAATTCCTCTAAACAAACTAGCTTATATCTGTCTTTAAATAAATTTAATAATATCGAAGGTCTGGTTCGAATTCTTGCGATGCAGACATTTTTTATCTCTTTTTATCTTTTTCTCTTAAATATATAATATATATACATATATATATATATTTAAGAGTGCAATGCGTTTACTTAAGACTGCATCGCAAGAATTCGAACCAGACCTTCGATATTATAAAAATTACATATATATATATATATGTATATATATATATATATATATATATATATATATATATATATATATATATATATATATATATATATATATATATATATATATATATATATTATATAGTATATAGGGTGTACCGGAACGAAACCACAGCGCTTATGGATCTTACAGGTAATTTGACGCTGAACAAAAAAGTTCCTATGAACATAAATCCGAAACAACTTCGTTTTAGAGATGCTCACAAAAAGTCATTGTTTATCCTTAAAATTCTCAAATACCACTTCTTTCCATACAACAACTACACTACGAAGCAAACCTTGCAGAGCATCGAATGAGACCAATTCCAGTTCACTACAACAAAATCCTTATTGGAAATTCAAGATAAATTTGAAAATCTTTAGTATTTTGAGCATTGTTAGAGCTCATCTTAATAGATTAAATGAATTGAGTAACAGGAATGTAAAACTTGAAAATTTTTCAGATAATCAATGCTTCGTATTAAAGAGCTGAAATTGGTCGAATGGTCGACGAAGAATTCGATACTCTCCAAGGAAAAACGCCGAAAAAAGACAATTAGATTGTTTTGTTTTTTTGACAATTTTTCAAAAATATATTCATAGGAACTATTTTTGTGCAGCATCAAATTATCTACAAGATACCGAAGCGATGAGGTTTCGTCCGAGGACAACCTTGTACACTATAAAGAAATAAATATTGTTTTTATACAATAACTCAATGTTGATGTATTCATAAAGTTCTCTAAACTAGGCATCGCGTGGCTCTATCATTGAAGCGAGCGTATTGCAATAATATACTGAATATTAAAATTTGTTAATCATGATGAATGTCATAGTTGAAGATAAGTGGAAGAGGGTAGTGTAAGGTAGAGTGGGGGTACTCGGTACAAAGCTTTACTTCCTAAACAAACTTACACACAATACGACTATAAGAATCTTAACCACCCCTAATAGCTTTTAAACTAATATTATAAATGTTTCACTTTATTACTCAAATACTACTGCATGTATCAAGTTGAAATTTTACATGCTTGTTTCAATTGCACTTTAGACGATGTATATGAAGTTTTATTAAAATCGTTACGTTAGAACGTAAGATATCGGTATTCTCTATTTTAAACGTTTAGGTCTTCTTTAATATAGTTTTAGCGATCTTTATTAATTCATAGCAGTGTCGTTGTTGGTTTTACTAAAAAATGTTATTGGAAAAAAATGTTCGTCTCATTGAATAGGTGATGATAGAATTTTTTCCTGTCCTAAATTCCAATTTTAAATTTGAAGCTCACGTTTACGCGAGCATTGCGCGCGAACTCTTCGACGGATCACGCTGTCCAACGAACTTAGCCTGAGTATTAGTTAGAGGATCATGTATACCAAATTTCAACTAAATCGGTCGACTTTTACTCAAGTTATCGTCACACGCGTAAACGTTACTGACAGACAGACAGACAGACAGACAGACAGACAGACAAGATGCATATTTCGTTGAATGTAAGAAGCTCGCTTACGCTCGCTTCAATTAATATAAAATCCATCAAGTTATAATTATTATTAACTACGGGAAACAGTCTCAGAAAAATACACTCCAGCGCCGGGATTTGAACCACGGGCCTCTATATTTCCAGTATAGCGCTCTACCAACTAAGCTACGTAGGAGATAATTAAAGCAGGAGATAAATAATTATAATTTGATTTAAATTAATATGTTCCTGTTATGAATACTATCAAAAATCGTAAAATATGAATTTCTAATTGATTGTACTAGGTACAGGTACTAATTGGGTACTTTATAATTATAAGCGTTATTTCTCGGTCTAGTTCTATGTCATTAATGTTGACTTCGAAGACTTGTGGAAAATTGAAAGCTTAAATTCGGGACAAGGTATCATTAACGTCAGAGAAAATCATTCTCCTGCGTAGCTTAGTTGGTAGAGCGCTATACTGGAAATATAGAGGCCCGTGGTTCAAATCCCTGGAGTGTATTTTTCTCTGACTGTTTCCCGTAGTTAATAATAATTATAATTTGATATAAATTAAAATTTAAACGTTCCGTAGTATGAATACTACCAAAATCGTAAAATATGAATTTATAAAATCCATTTGACATTGTGTGAAAATTAGTATAAAACTAACTACTGTAAAGATTTCGATCGAGCCATTAATTTGCATCTTGCAGATACGGTTATAAACAGATATGTCATTATTGGGATATTACGATAATCATACAGTTAAAACGGATACGGTTATAAACAGATATGTTTGTATTGGGATATTGCGATAAACATTCGGCTAAAACAGATACGCGGTAATAAACAGATACGTTTGTATTGTGTTATTGCGATAATCATTCGGTTAAAACAGATATGTTTGTATAGGGATATTGCGGTAATCATTTGGCTAAAACAGATACGGTTACGGTTATAATCAGATATGTTTGTATTGTGTTATTGCGATAATCATTCGGCTAAAACAGATACGGTTATAAACAGATATGTTTGTATATGGATATTGCGATAATCATTCGGCTAAAACAGATACGGTTATTAACAGATATGTTTGTGTTTGGATATTGCGATAATCATTCAGCAATGTTTATCCCAATTTATCTTTTCTCTTATTTTTTTAGCTATTTCTTTTAAGTTTCGATCACACATGATTTGATTAAATCAGGAAGGGGGGTTTGGCACTTAACTCATCTACTCGATGTGATTCATCATTGTAAAAAATGTGTCACCTCCCTTGGAGTCGAACTCACTGACCTAGGTTTCAGTCATTCAGTCAGGGTTGAGAGTAGGTATAGCTAACCATACGACATTATCTTTCTCTTTTTTTGTTAATGTGATAAATTTGGCTTGAGTTATATTTACCATGACTAAGTAAAACAACATTTAAACACAAATAAACGATTTTATATAACTCCAATCTTCAATTAAGGGAATTAATAGATTAATCAAACACTTTATTATACCGTATGCCAATATTTAGATGTACAAATAAATAACCAATTTACAAATAATAATTTTAAAAATCAATTAAATTATAAAATAATTTATTAAAGCTATATTTCAAAGTATCACGCTAATAAGCCCCAAATTTTATTTTGATTCCTTTTAATTTAATACAAATAGGATTTTTATCACAAATCCTACTTTGAAGTAATTCAAATATAAGTTATATGTAGAGTGAAAATTTATTAAAACACACGCCGCATGCACACATATTATGACATTCCTAAGTATCTTTTAACAAGAAACATTTGTATGATATGCTAAAAAAAAAAAAATAATAAAAATAAAGTATAGTCCCAGATATAAAATTATCTGACAAGATAGTCAAATATGTTTAAGTTAAAAAACAAATAAACTATTAAAAAAAACTCAAGCACAATTATTTGCACAATAGTAAAATGGTGAGCGTTAAATAATAGTAGTTTATGTTACTTGGCAGCAAAATGGAATTTTGCTGACAAGTTTTTAAGTTTTAGTTCCGAGCCGAAGGCGAGGATAGGCTAAACAAATTTACTGATGCAGAGGCCAAGCCGAGGCAGGAAATGTACTATTTTACTGACGAGGGAGTTGTCGTTCTTTCGCACAAGAATCAAAGGTACAAATCATTAGTTTGAAATAGTTATTTATGTAACTGTAGGCAGCAAAATGGAATTTTACTGACGAGTAATTAAGTTTGCCTCCAAGCCGGAGAAGAGGATAGGCTATGAAAATTAAATGCTGAGGCAGGTAATTTCACTAATTGGCAATGAATATACACGAGGCAGAAATGTTTCATTTGCTGCCTTATTGCATACACATACACACATACATTATTTTATCTACTGACGCTATTTAGATAAAAAAAAAAAATGATAGCTTAGGTAAACATATTAATAATACATCATTGCTTTGTAATAAAACAAGTATAAAAGTAAATTAAAATAAAACTAAACACAAACAAAAACAAATGTTGTGACACGCACTGGTAACATAGTACTTTTCCTGCCTAGGCAGGAAAATATTCCCCTGACTGTTTCAATTACTTTCCTGCCTGTTTTTAATATTTTAACGACAAATCAGTGAAATAGTACCTACTTTCCAGCCTAAAAACAGTTAAGTAATGCTTAATTTTGCTGCTGTGAGTAAATAAAATATTTTATAAAGTTAACACAATAATAAGGTAGAGCTGTATTTTGTTCTATTAGAAATGTTTCAGACTGACTATAAACTTAATTATAATTATAAAAGGGAGACAGAACTGATAATAATTAATAATAATTTAAAATTACTTTTCAATGGATGCTAAATTCTCTAGTATAAGTTACACTTAATTATAATTATAAAAGGGAAACATAAAACTCATAAAAATTCACTTCTGTTTCTGTTCTGTCTCCTTTCTATAATTATAATTTAATTTAAAATTGCTTTCCAAAGAATACTAAATTCTCTAGCATAAGTTACACTTAATTATAATTATAAAAGGGAAACATAAAACTGATAAAACTACACTCCTGTTCTGTCTCATATTTATAATTATAATGTAATTTAAAATTGTTTTCCAAAGGATGCAAAATTCTCTAGTAGGTGTATGATTTTTAAATTCTTTAGGTAAGTAAAATGATCTGATTTTACTAACACTTATGGGATAATTAAGGCTTATCCCATAAATGAGAGTAGAAATTTGCTCAATGGAATAGTTTTACTCAAGCTACCGACGGGTACTCATATATATACATAGATTATATTATATACACATGTGTGTGTGTGTGTGTGTGTGTGATTTCCCCGAAAGAAACTGATTCACTATGGAATCTTAAGTATGTGCGATCTAAACCGAAAAGTTCCTATGAACATGTCTAGAACATCTTTGTTTTCGAGGAATTTACAAGAAACAATAAAATTGACGTTTCTTATAATCCTCCATAAAAATTCCTTCTTATTATTAAACATCTTGAAGTAATCCTTGTAGATCATTGAATTCTGATTTTCAGCCAAATTTCCATGTTTTACGTATCAGTTACCTGATTTAGTTAATCCATTAAGATGATCTCAATTAATTCTTTGAATCCTGAAGAATATCAAAGATTTAGCTTGATTTTCAAATGAGAATTTTGTTAACTGGAATTGGTTTCATTCGGCGCCGAATTCGATGCTTTACATTGTAGAGCATCGAATTGTATAACTTTGTATAGCCTAAAAGATTTACTTCGCAGTGTCTTATGGCAGTGGTTCTTAACCGGGGGGCCGCGGCCCCCAAGGGGGCCTCGAAAGGTAGTTAGGTACAAGTTATATTATATTTGGAGATTTCAAGGGGGCCGTGGTTACCAAAAGGTTAAGAACCACTGTCTTATGGGAAGATGTGATATTTGAATATTTTAAGGATGAACTGAACATAAAAGAATTATGATGTTTAATGTTTTTGGTGCATATCTCGAAAACGAAGCTGTTTCGGACTTTTGTTCGCATAATATAGGAACTTTTTTGTTCAGCCTCAAATTACCTATATATAAGATCCATAAGTGATACGGTTTCGTCCGGATACCTGATATTAATGTAAACTCGATGTACATGTGAGATAATAATTTAATGCAAATTCATATAATATAATATAACATAAGTTTCATAAACAAAATTTAAAAATAAATTAGTTTACTTTGAAAAAAGTTAAGAAAATTGTACCTATATAAGATAATATTTTATATGTATGTAAATGATAAATTGTATACTACGTAAAAATAGAAGAGGATTTTAAAAATATCATATTTATCGCTTTAACTATACATCAATCACCACTTGAGTCATTACATTATTAAATGCATAAATATATAATGTAAGGGTTATATAATATATAATAATAAAATTAGGAGACCCCCAACCCTATAAAGGGGAACTTTGGCTATAAGCCGATTTGCATGTTTCCTAATATGTTTTTATTAACTATGTAATTTATTTAATTTTACAATAAATGGTATTGTATATAAGGGATAAATATATTATTTTTTTAGATGTAAAGGAGATAATTAATTCATACTGCAATGAAATGAATAAGTCGTTAGGACTGTACCAACAATGAAAGGTAAGAGGAGAAAAGTAATATATATACTGGGATGGAATGATTAAGCTGTTAAGACTGTACCAATAATGAAAGGTAAGAGGAGACAATTAATATAAATACTGTAATGGAATGAATAAGCTGTTAAGACTGTACCAATAATGAAAGGTAAGAGGAGACAATTCATATATATACTGTAATGGAATGAATAAGCTGTTAAGACTGTACCAATAATGAAAGGTAAGAGGAGACAATTAATAAGTAAACTGTGATAGAATGAATATAGGTACAATAAAAAAATATTAATATTAAATTATTATAGAGTGTAACAACACCTAAAGCTAACTAAACAAAAGAAGATAATATATGCCTACTATACTATATAATAATGAATTAGATATAAAAAGCACTAGGTAAATTAAGCATTGATTATAAAAATAAAAATAAAAAAGTTTAATTCATAAAATATTAGGCCAAAAATGAAAAGACATCTAGAGTTAGAAGATGAAATTAGTATACAGTGTAAGTAGATATAGATAAAATAAAATACTTTTAAATAAACTATTAAGACTGTAATAACAGATGAGCTACAAGAAATGTGTTAATAAACTCTGTTATAATATTAATAAATACATTAATATCAGATTGTGATAAAAAAAAAATATATACATACTAATAAATCAATAAATATTCAAGCCTGTTTAGAAGGAATTAAATTACACTAAAATATAATATAAATTAGTTCGAGTTATGTACCTATATTATAAAATAAAAATAAATATATAGTAGGTACCTAAATTGCCAAAAGATATTAAGTATCAATATATTATATACTTTAATGAATAAATACTAGATATATAATTTCATCATCGACTAAAGCAAAAAAAAAGTATTTTAATAGAAAGTATAGAAATAATAATGTTATTTTATATATATATATATATATATATATATATATATATATATATATATATATATATATATATATATATATATGCTACGAGAAAGAAATTTTATGCATTTAAATAAAAAAAAAAGATTCAATGTAATTATGATCATAAATAATTATAACGTTTATTGATTATTATTATTTTCTTTAATAAATAAATTAATTAAAATTATGTGAAAAGAAAATAATAAATAATGTTGTAATAGTTTCATAATAAATATGAAAATAATAAGTTTTATAACAACGGCAATAATCCATATTAATTAAATAATTTGTTTTAAAATAGTTGAAAACAACAAATAAAGAGAGATCCTAACCGATTATTTTTAAATAATTATTAAAAAGAAAGCGATAAAGAAAATAAAATATATAATAATAATAATTTTAAAAAAAAATTAAAAACCATCAAAATAATTTTGAGTTACAATAAGTTCTAACTTGAAGTTAAAATAAGGATTATTACCGCAAGTTAGTAACTTATTAAAAGTTAAAAAAAAATAAAAATCAACAAAGATAAAGTAGAAATTGCAGTGATTTACAAAAACATTTACTGACAAATTAGATTTGAAAAAAGAATAAAAAAAAAAAAAAGTTAAGTATTAAAGATATAAAAATAAATTAAATTAATTAATTTAGGAGATGCCTTAAATATAAATTAATAAAATAAGATTTTACTGAAATGTGAAAAGCATTTTTCCTTATAGGAATATAATTTACGCATTTATATTTAAAAAATGTATTTTTATAATTAATTTTATAATCCGGAAAGTTTACGGTTCCAAAATATATATTATAATATTACAGTATGTATGGTATTAATATGTAAAATAAAGTATAGTCTATGTTCTTAATTGTAAGTACCTACATGTATTATGTATTATTGATTAATGTTATTTATGTGTATAATTATTGTTTACATTAAAGAGTATATAATGTAACGTATTTATTTTATTCTATAATTATATAATATATATATATATAGCTACCCCCCCCGGAGGTCCCGGAGCCAGTGCAAATTTTTCTCTGTTTCTGTCTCCCGTAGTTTAAATTGTTTGAATTATATATATATATATATATATATATATATATATATATATATATATATATATATATATATATTACTTTAAAATGGAACTTTAGACATATAATGCACATTGCACTTTAATCATTATAACCTTAAAATTAACATTAATACACTCTTTAGATATCCAATAATCAATTTTAAAGTGGTTGTAATGTATTGTACAATGTTATTTCTTTAGTTTCGTTTATTTAACTTTAAATTTTATGGTCATTTATGTAAATAATTGTAAAATTATGAGTTATATGTAAACCAATTACATACATGATATGGATATACTTACTAGTAAACAGTAAACAGTAAGTCAATAATGGGTATTAGAAATATACACAATATATATGAGTAAAAATTTCAATGTTGATAAGTTTTAATAGCTTCATGTTATACCTATATCAGTGTCTTGTTTACATATCTGTATTGTATGTATTAAAATATATACCTACATAGATTGCAATAAGTACTTGTATAATTGAAATAGCTGGAGAATAGATTACGTAGATTTGTTAGTTGAAATCTAATAGCAGGAGAATAGCTATACGTAGATATTATATATGTAATATATGTTAGTTAAAAATCATTAAGGAAAGAATATACAGATAATATGCAAGGAAGATACAGGTAATCATGCTTATGTTTTTTTAGTTATACATTATGTATATGTATAGGTATTATATTTTAATAGAAATTAGTAGGTATAGGATAGATTACAAGTGTAATTTTATAATCAATTTCTATTGTATTTTAATCGCAGTCACACTAAAGTATTATCCTAAAGCAAGAGGACATGTTTACATCTTGTATGTAAACGACTTGAATGAGGTATTCAAACGTATCGGACAATCTCGGTAAAATAGTGAGCACTTTATTTTCTCTTACACATGAGAGAAAAGAGGATTGGGTTAATAAACATAAGCAGAAACAAGTACTGACATGTCAAATAATGGTTAATAGCCTCGTGGTCCTTCGGAAAATCGGCAATTAGGAACCAGCCGACACCGGTCCTTATCTGACGCACATTAAAAAATACAAAAAACGATCAAATTTAAAAGACGATCACAAGTTTTATCTTGCTCTTATAGAAAAAAACGGTTTTAATTTCGTTTCGAATTACGCACTTTTCGCGAAATATACAAAAACAAGAATAGTCGCGGACAAACAAACGAAATTCGAAAGCGCGCCCCTATGCCGCAGTTAAGAAGACGACGAATCAGGGAAGACTGAAACTATTAGAAGCGGTTAGTCCTAAGCCCCGCCCACCCCCTCTTTTTTCGCGGTCCGTACTCGGGTTTTATTGGTCGGTTTCAAAGCCCCAAGTGGGCGTGGCTTGTCGTCCCCTCCCCACTCCTACCTTACTACCCCTTTTTCATGATCCATCGGGTTTGCAGAGGCCGCCCCGTATATTAGACTCAAATTAAAGTTAAATCATATGCCGCCAAATCCCGCCAGTCCACCTAGACAAATCTTGCGGCTTTCGGCTTTACCCTTCTTCTCCCCGACGGACCGCCACGACTTTTGCCACCTCTTCTTTTTAAGAGCTGTCCACCGTGTGTCTTGTTTTTTTTCGTAGATTTATTTTTTAATATCTCTAAATATTCGGTTAGAGTTTTTTTTTTACAAAACTTTCTTTTCTCATTCCCGATGTTTTTATACATGTCTAATCTCGATAAACATTTACTTAATATCATCCACTAAGTCGCATATCGACTGACAATGACAACTCGCAAGTTTTTACCCCCATATTTGAAAAAAAAAAAAAACTTTCACGGAAACAAATACCAAAAAAACTAAGAATTTACACTGACAACAAATAAGCGCAAAATAAAAAACGATTTCCGTTCAAAACTTTATTTTGACAAATAGCAAATAAGGAATAAGATGCCGACTGACAGTGGAGCAAAACAAAAATTAATATTACTAAAAATATTTTCTTCCCTACAAATATTTCTTTCAAACCAAACAAATAAACGAAAGAAAAATATTATAGTAAGTAAAAAAATAAAAAAAACCAAAAGGACAAACAATTTGTTGAAATAATATATAATATATTCATACTCATATATAGCCATTAGGTATTAATATTTTATAAATCGGTGACTCATATTATTTTTTTTAAAAATTAAAAGCTTGATTTTTTCAAGTACAAAAGAATAATGAAAGACTTTTTAATAATGAGAAATATCTTTTCTTAATCAGTACGAAGCAGGGAAAAAAAGTTTGTTCATAAAAACTTTATTCATTTCAAAGCACTTTTAACCTTTCTAACGGCCTTTGGCTTTTTTCAATTTTAATCTATCGTCTTCTTTTTTTAAAAGAATGGAATGAGTTTTCAAATTAATAATTGAAACCGAAGTTTTCTTCTACTTTACATGTTGCAAGTTATCTATTCTGCTATTGGCATTTTCAAGACAATCTATAATCTAAATTTACCCCTCTCCTAAATGAAAATAAGACATAAATGTACATATCAACAATTACTGTACTCTTTAAGGACTTTTCGCAACGATATATGATATATGCATCATGAAGGGTTTTCATTACTTTGACATTTGTACCCGTACCCCTATGTACCAAAATCGGAACATATAGTTTTACTAATTCAGAAACCTTCCCAGGCATGCGTCCAACCATTCCCCAAAGTTTCATCGCAATCGGATAAACGGTTTAGGTATCAGGCATAAGAGACATATAGACAGACAAACATTCATTTTTTAGGGTCCGTAGGCAAAACCAAGGACCCTTATATTTTCCTGCGTGTGTCTGTCCGTCCGTCCTGTCGCATGCTCTCACGGCTACACCTTTCGTCCGATCACTTTGAAATTTGGCATATATGTGTCTTGTACCTACCCACATATTTTAAAAATATAGCGACTTAAAAAAATATTTTTCAAAAACTTAAGGGTTAACATTTTTTTTCGACACGATGAGGGTTATTATATGAAAGGGTACGTCGAGCTGATGATTACAAAAATATATCATTCTTTGGTTATAACTTTGATAGGGCGAGCGTAGGCGAGTTTGAAGCGGGTGTGAAACGTGCCCCCCCCCCCCCCCCTTCTATCTCGCTTATGTGAAGTGCAAAAAATCCAAAAAAAATCCTGAATATTCTTCGACCAAAAGTAAAGATAGGTACCACTTTTTGGAAATTTCGAAAAAAATATTATTTTATTTTTTATTGACAAAATAAGTTTTTTTTATAATTATGGTCTTTTCGATGTATTTACATGGTTGTAGTCCGGTTCAGTGGCAAAAAAATACTTTATCGGAAGTTTGTTTATGTGTTTTGTGAATATCAGACCCATAGGATAGTTCAAAGTAAGCTTTTTAGCATTTTAAAAAACACCATCAATAGGGTACTACTTAAACTATACAGTGTGGTGGCCTTCGGACCCTCGCTGTGTGTTGACTAGCTCACACATGACCTGTTTATTTATTTTTGCGTTTCAAAGAAGTGGTAATTATTATAGTGAGGTTACATGGTTTTAAATACAAATAGGTCCACCATCTTGAATTGAAATGGCTGATTGTAAAAATAATTGCTAACAAACACGTTTACGCAAGAGGACTTATCTGACAAACACGGGACGCAAAGAGGAACCTATCTGAAAAGTTTTACTGTTCTAGTGAAAATCCTAAAGATAGCAATCAGAATACAATTGCATATACATGAACGCCATCTTAAATCAAAATCCGATTGGACCCATTGGCTAAAGTTTTTGTATGTCATAAAAAAGGTTACTTCAAAATTGTAAAGAACTTTTAACTTATATTTAACACCCCCACACACTTAACAGCACACACTTGACCTGTTTATCTATTATTTATATAGATTTAAGCTCATACAATTGAAAAAATCTTTGATTGTGTACTGTGTAGTTTAAGTTCCAAGAATTAAATCTTGAATAAGCAGCTTATTATTACCAAATTATTTTATGATAAAGTATTTATTAAATTGGATAGTTTGCGAGTGTAGCAACTTTATACCTGGGGCGTATAGTTCACTCTTAACAATAAGGGTTTAAAGATGTTTACAGTTGCGGCTACAATTTTTTGGCAAGATGCCAAAATATTATATGTCAAAATTAAAAATAAAAATATAAAAATGGGGTTTTAAAACAATCTGGCAGCTCGTAGTGAGACCTATAAGAAGGTAGCAAAACATTATATCACTAAATTTGATATTTTTGAAATGAATTTTCTTGCAAGGTGGCAATATACGGTCCAGATTTTTGTAGTAAAATTTTGTAAAATCGGACACACGTCATATTTTGCCATATTGTCACGGATATAATATTGGAAATAATAGTCCAGGAGATAGCGTGCAAAACAGTGTCTGACTAACATCAAGCTAGAATTTTGCGTATAAGTAAATGTTTTGGTGCCTTTTAAGAATATATGGTCGGCTAAATTCGTCTGCGGAACATAGCTTGGCAATAGGCAATGCATTTGTAAAAGTGGAGAGCGGCCATGTCCCGCCCTTTTTGGTGGACAATGTGATTTTCATGATCCTGAGTACGATCTTAGTTAGTAGACCAATAATCAAGTTGATGGTAGTGTGCCACTTAATATAGGTTAGTTAGTCAAATTTAACTCGAAACCAAAGAGTTCCCCTGTCAAGGGACAAACTACCATCAACATGATTTTTGGTCTACCAACTAAGTTCGTACTCAGGATCACGAAAATCATATTGTCCACCAAAAAGGGTTGGACATGGCCGCTCTCCACTGGATTGTTTTTTTTCAAATGCCTATTGCCAAGCTATGTCCCGCAGACGCACTTAGCCGGCCATATATTCTTAAAAGGCACATAAACATTTACTTGTATACAAAATTCTAGCTTGATGTTAGTCAGACACTTTTTTGCACGCTATCTCCTGGACTATAAGTGGGTGAAATCAAAATCTTTACCTAATCCTGACTGCATTGAATAATATACATACACTTCAGGGGGCGCCGACTCTGGAGGTGTTGTAAGGGACCGTAACAATGTATGCATGAGTGTTGTAACAGCACGTAATATTGTACTACTTGTACATTTATATTTGTGGTAAGGATACATAACAATGAATGTATAGATTGTAAGGGTACTAGACAATGTATAGGTATGAATTATGTATACGTTGTAAAGGAACATAACAATGTATATGCATGTATATGTTGTATGGGAACGTAACAATGTATGAATGTATGTTGTAAAGGTGCGAGATGACGTAGGTATGTGTGTTGTTAAGGAACGTAAAAATGTATGAATGCAGCGCCGGCGCTACGCACAGCGTAGCGCGGACGCCCTCAGTTTGTTTTATTTTATAAATTGAAAAATTAAATTTATAGTAGCAAAACGATAATAATGATCGTAACCCCCGTACTAAGTAGGCAGTTATTAGAGATGGAACCCTAGTAATAACACCCCAAGACATTACCTTATCAAGTGCTGTTTTTAGTTAAGAAGCCGAGCTAATCGCATTTCGGGTTGATTCTTGGTTATACCGGTGTTATTTCTTTTAATTCCTAAAAACAATTATCGGCTGCCTTTGCTATATATTATATGAGTAATGAGTACATATATTTATCTATGTATGTAAATATCATTTCTCTCGAAACCCTCCTTAAATCTTTTCCATTATAACTTATACATCATATCTTTGATTTATTTATTCACTTAACTCTTTTCTTACCCCTTTATAGCTGTTATATTTTCTACCCTTACCTTAATTTGTTACTTGTTATACGTATCTCTCCTAATCCTAATCAAATAAAAATCGGTTCGAGACAAATCGGACAAAGTTTTTCATATACGAATTCATAATTTCTTAGCCCAGTGTTTTCCATTTATTAAATTTAGTAGAGATACATTAATTATTATTCTCAACATTTTCATCAAAATTTAAAAATAACTTCTCCGGAGGTAGCGGCTCCAAATTTGGAGCTAAAATTCATTTCGGGGTATGATTTTTCTTAACATGTATGCCAAATTTAGTAAAATTTAGCCCTGTAGTTTAAGCTCCAGGCGTCTGCACAGACGACAGACAGTCATTTTTTAAACTTTTGGGCTCAGAGGACCTCAAAACATGTAAATTCATCAAAATCTCATGATCGAATATTTGCCCCATCATAAATATTTTTACTTTCTCTTTATATGAGAAAGTAAAAATATAAAGCTCGGTAATGCTATAGCTTTCTTCCTCTGGCACTTCTATAAATTGTTACTCTCCTTATAAAAAAATTGGTCCGAGACAACTCAGACAAACTTTATCATATACAAGTTCATCACTACTTAGTCCAGTTTTCCATTTATTAGTTTTCATAGCTACATTTAAATATTATTGAACATATTATCAAAACAAAAAATCCTCTAATCCCCTAATCCTCTAGTATTGAGTTTATAAAAATAGCCTACTTTACTTTATTATGCTCAAAAACTATCATAGCTAAATAATAGTGACATGCACTATTTTAAAAAGGTTATAAAAGGTTAGGTCAGGTTATAAAATAGACTTTGTTCAGCCCCCGGTCTCTGTAAGGGCGATTGAAAGTGGGAAAATTCTTTTATTTTAAATAGTTGAAAATACTTAAAGTTTTTATGCCTCAAGAACAAAAAAGACGAGACTGTCCGAAGTTAACAAAAGTTGGCTTATTAGTAAAAATTTACTTTTTAATCTAATCTAAAATAAAGTATCAGAGAAGGCGTTTTTTATTATAATTCGCAACATAATGTTCACTAAGGATAATATTAAATATGCCGATAGAAGATTTCAGGGCCTCAGAAAAAAATTAATTTATGTATGATTATATTTAAATATTATAATTTTTTCTTGAGATGACAATTAATATTATAAAATTTTAGACATCCCAAAATTCAGTTACATAGCCATGTCCCAGTGACAGTTTTGGTCTATTTTTATAATATCAATATCAATACTATTTTTACCAACTTAAAATAGTAATATTTTAGATTAAATAGTAAAGCTTCCCAAATTATAGGCCATTTTGTGTTGAATTTGCATAATCTCTAGAAATCATCAATTTTCAGGGTCCGTAGGCGAAACCAAACCGAGAACAATTATAATTTCTTTGGTTTGTCTGACTTTGCCTGGAGGTCGTTAAAGGTTATTTATTCCCGAAAGAACCCAACACAAAAATTCGAAACTTTCCAGTTATTTCCTGTGTAGTAATAACCGAAACACATAAATGTATGAAAGCCCCAAAAATCACCCTTCTACCCCCCCCCCCCCCCGGTCAAAAAATTCCTATTTCAATAGGCCGGCCAAAAACCGCCTTGCCTGTGGAGGCCAAAAATGTAGCACCGGCGCTGTATGAATGTATATGTATATGTTGCAAGGGAATGTAACAATGTATGGATGTACGAGTCAATGAAGGTGTTTATGTTGTAAAGGAATATAACAATGTATGCATGTGTGTTGTACGGGTACTTCACATTGTATTTATATTAATGTAAGAGTACGTAACATTGTACGTATGTATGTTGTAAGGGTACATAACAATGTTTACATGTGTGAATGTAAGGAAACGTAACATTGTATATTTTATGTATGTTGTAAGGGTCCGTATCATTGTGTGTATGTATATTGTAAGAGTGCGCTAACATTGTTTAAGTGCGTGGCAACAATATGAACTAGATATTAGGGTGTTAATACAGTGCCGTTTCAGGTGAAAGCAATCGGTTGTTGATTCTATCAGCGTATCGTATGTATACTAAACCTGGAAATAATTGTATTGCGGCAGAGTATTAACTACAGAAAACAATATTTGTTTTCTCTTTCTGAATTAAATTATGTATCATGAAAGAAGTGTGAAGTGTGTATAGTAATATTTACCTATATATATATCCATATTATATATAAAAGTTAATGTATGTGTGTGTGTATGTTCTTTATACAAATCTAAGGTTTTTGTCCGATCTCAATGAAAATTTGCACACTTGACCTTCAAAGCAAGGGGTAGATCACTGTCTTGAATTTTCGAAATTTAAATTTTGGTACACAGGGGTACGGGGTACGTTGAAAAGCTTTTTAAGAGTACAGTAACTGTTGTTATGTACAGTTTTATCGTATTCATACGATTCAACACATTTAGGAGGGGGGGGGGATGGAAAAATTTAGCTCTATCTTATATAAAAAGAAGAGTATCAGTATGAGGGTATGTCTTTTATACAAATCTACAGTATTATCCCAATTTGATAAATATTTACACACTTTTCCTTCAAAATAAGGTGAAGGTCACAGCATGCCTACATGAGATTACGAAATTAAAATTTTGGTACACTGGGGTACGGGGTACAAATGTCAAAGTAATGGATATACCCTTCATGATGCATATCGTTAAAAAACTATAAGAGAAAAGTAATTGTTGTTATATACATTTTTGTCATATTTTCATTTAGGAGGGGGGTAAGTTTGGGATATTTGCAAATTATCTTATAAAAGAGGAGAGGGTATAGAAATAAGTGGGAGGGATAGAATCTAGATATTCTCACATAGTAAAATAATTTAAATGTTTCTTGATAGTAGTTTATATAAACTTATCAAATTAAAATAACACTCCATAGCGAAGCACGGGTATCCAGCTAGTATAGTATATAAATTAATGAAAGAAAATAAATAACGTCTCGTGGAAGAAGTGAATCCTCCAATCACGCCGAAGACACTTGCTGGTATTACTGGACTTAAAGTAAAAACGCCATGAAATAATCTCTGCAAATATGCTTGTTTCTTGACAGAAATAGTTATTTGTGCAACTAGTGTGCAAAGTGGCACTTTGCTGAAATCAAGAGAAATGTTTACGAACGAGCCGCAGGAGAGGGAGCAATGGTTTCTCGAGTGCAGCAAAGACACTTTATAATTATGACTATTTTATATTAAAATGAACAAACGCGTTTCGATATTTTGTATGTTTAGTTTTTAGACATTAAGACACTTTAAGCTCGAGATGGACATTACGTTTTTTCCTACAGTTAGTCCCTTATCTGTAAATAAAATATAAAAGTACAACCAACAACTACTGACACTCGACAACAATAACAAATGCACCAGCTATTCTATTTATAACCAGTTTCCCAACTTTTTTTTAAGCTTATACAATGTTACCTGGCTAGTAGAGGCATATTATTTATGTTCGTAAGTTGGAACACTGGAATCGGGGAAAGTAAATGCAGGAATCTGCTGTTTTACGTATACTTTTTTTAGTGCAAAAACAACCACTTTGTCGAGCAACTGTAGGAAAACTAGTTTATTCGTCACAGCGTCAGCGATAAGTAACGGAGGGACATTCATGGCCACCTGTTTATCGGGGACAAAACCTCGAGTTCCTGGTGGATATACTGGGGGTGACATTCCTGTCCTGCCTGTACGATAACGACATCGAATGAAACCCGACAACCATTGTAGATTTTTGGCCGCCAATTGTACTAGCATTCAACTTAGGGACAAACGACATTAAATTTAGATATTGAATTGCTACGTATATTTGCCTCGACAAATAGGCAACCTTCTTTCTTGCGTCAGCAAGCTCGCCAAACGAAAGTGGTTTTACTGCTTGATTATCATCTTCGGCTTCCTGTACTTCAAAATTTGTCGATTGAAACTCAAAATATCTTCCACGAATGCCTAGTTTGAATGTCCTTGTCTGGTGTTCAAGGATTTGAAGGTTCCCAGTACGGCGATATCTAAATTTATCCGCAAGTTCAAATAACTGTAACGATGGTAGCGAATAGTCAAACATTAAACTAGCTTTTTTGCAGGAATAGCGAACACTTCCTGGAGTTTTTCCCGAAAGTCCAAGAGCTCTGAAAGGTGATAGCAGCAAGTGTCTTTGTCGTGATTGGAGAAATCACTGCTTCCACGAGACGTTATCGTTGTTAGTCGTTATCGTTCTACATGAAGATGTGGAGCGAAAACGAGTCTGCGGTTTGCGGTAAATCCTCTAATTTGTCTTCGAGTGATTTAATGCTTGTCTCGAGGTTGTACTGTTCGCTTGTCGAGTACAACGAGCAATGAGGTAGGATATGTTTTTGTTGCGTAAACTTTGCAGCTTCCAATTGTTTCGGAAATTTTGTCAGCGTTCTGGTTTTGTTGGCCATGTCCCCTTCGATTATCGCGAGGATTGCTTGAACCTATGATGGAAGACGTTGTGATCATAAAGGCCTGAAGAACGGATCTGTCATGCGATATCCTGTAAGTTCTTCATTTCACATAGGAGATGAGATGGTTTTTGTAGCCCAACTCCAAACATCCGAATAAGGTTTTCATACGTTTTTCCTCCAAGTCCGAGAAATGTTCTTCTAACCGCTGATGCAAACTCTCGTACATGATATCGATGGGAGGGTTGAGGACTATGTTGCCATTGGCGTAACTAGGGGGGGTGCTAGGGTGGGCTAAGCCTACCCTAGACGAAAATTAGCAGCCCCCCCTTGAAAAATAGAAAAGTAAAAAAAATCCAAGTTGGTTTTTTACGGACATTTGTACTAAAATAAAACGAAATGCATTGAAATAAATACATACTTTCAAAAAACTATTGACTAATCTGGCAAACAAGAAAACGAAAACCTGAGCCCAAGTATTAATAGTTTTTTTTTTGTTTGAATAACGTCCAACGAGAAACTAGTCAGTCTTTCTATTAATTTTTGTAAATCGACTGTCTTTGCGAGGGATGCCGCAGGCCGACCGAGCTGTGGTGTGGGTCAGGGGCGCCAATTTAACAATTGTATTTTATAAAAAAAAATTATACCCCGCCTCTTGATTTTCGGAAAAAAATTCGAGTTGGTAATGTCAAAATGGAGGAACCTAAAAAATCACTTGAACAAACATTAGGTAAGGGCAGTTTTAAACCACTCCTTAAGGGTGAAAATCGGCCCAAAAAGGGGGTCCTTTTCAAATCGGGTCCTTTTCAAGGGGTAAGGGCAATCCCCTTTTTACCTTCGCAGGGGGGGAGTCGAGTACCTCACCGAAAAACTCACAAAAATCGTGTTTTTCCGAAATTTCGACTTTGACCTTCTGTACCGTTTGCAAATTAGTCAAATTGTCCTCTTTAAGATTCCGGTTTGTTTTTATATTTCCGATTCGTACTTCGGGAGCTACGTCTATGTGAAGGACGTCCTCCTTGGTTACCAACCAAGAAGGGCTTTGTGCCGATTTGACAGAGGTATCGTTGGAAAGGCCTTTTAAAATGTACCAAATGTGTCCAAAAATATTTTCGAAAAAAAGTACTTGAGACATTTTTAAATTTATATTACATAGTATAATTTATATTAGTACACAATTTATATCTTATACTGGAAGATTTAAATTTCTTATTTTTTCATACATTTTTCGATACTTTTTAAAATTTACCTACATTTTTATTATAGGTAAAAAGAACCTCTAGAATTAGATTTTAGGGTATCGAAATTTCAAAATTTTCCGGGGGAGGGACCCCCTCCCCCCATCCCCCCCCCCAGGGGCTTAGCCCCCCCTAGACTTTTATCCTAGTTATACGCCAATGTATGTTGCTAACGTGAGGTAAAGGTGGTCGCTATCAATTGCAGCTACTAGGTAGGTACCATAAGAAATTTCTTCGCGTCAACTTTTATCCCCAGCGGCGATGAACTGATTTTCTATATATTAGACAGAACCAGAGGTGCGTGTTGGCTCACTAGACAGGTGGAGGTTTAAAGGCTATTCGAGCGATATCTCTTCTGTGTTCCAAGTACCAGGTTCTGGTTTTTGTTCGTCGGGCATTATGAAATGATTATAAAATTGATAAAATCTGACAATTAGCTTACTGAAAAAATTTAAAAGTATTGTTTAAGAATAATGAAATAGTAAAATGTCCAAGGTCACCTTGCTTACGACTCGATTGTATGTTATGACTAAACAGACGAATTATATTAAGGATGAAAGATAACTAAAAACGACTATCTGAAGTCACATTAATAACAAACAAAAAATAGAAATTCAACCAATATTTTTTAGGTTGTGCGGCAATCAATGTGTTGCTAACATGTATATGTATATATATATATATATCAGCATCAGCAGAGTAATACCGTGTTTTTGCACACTGCAATAGGCTACACAATTTGCGAGAGACACCAAGGGATGTGCCACGCAAGCGTGACACATAGGAACTGTTCCAACATCGGACATAACGTCATTAAGATGTTGGCTCGGCATTATGCCATGTCCTGCATCGTTTCGTCGCGTCCGACTCATCAGGGGCCCGACGATGCCCACTGCCCACCCAACTCTGGACCTATACTACATCAAGAAGATCAGATATAGGACTTATCAGAGACGAGGGTGCTCTCATACCGCCATTCTTGCTTGGCTGGCAAAACACATCAGCAGAGTAATACCGTGTTTTTGCACACTGCAATAGGCTACACAATTTGCGAGAGACACCAAGGGATGTGCCACGCAAGCGTGACACATAGGAACTGTTCCAACAACTGTTCCAACAAGTCCTATATCTGATCTTCTTGATGTAGTATAGGTCCAGAGTTGGGTGGGCAGTGGGCATCGTCGGGCCCCTGATGAGTCGGACGCGACGAAACGATGCAGGACATGGCATAATGCCGAGCCAACATCTTAATGACGTTATGTCTGATGTTGGAACAGTTCCTATGTGTCACGCTTGCGTGGCACATCCCTTGGTGTCTCTCGCAAATTGTGTATATATATATATATATATATATATATATATATATATATATATATATATATATATATATATATATATATATATATATATATATATATATATATATATATATTTGTATTTAAGTGTATAAATGTGTTCAAATATATTTAATATTAAAACCCTAAATGTATTTAACTATTTGCGGTACACATTATAATGAAATAGAGCCTTCGTAGTTTTATCTAACAATGCAGCGAGAGGGAATAATAGAACGCAAGTTTAGGAGAAATCTAATTAAGGGTGTAAAGGTCCCTTAATCTTTCCCTATAAAACCCCTTATTGGACACCCTACAAAACACCCTGTCCACCCTAACACAACGTACTGACCGCTCGACCGCGCGATAGATCTAGGGGGGCAGCCTGCCCCGAGCGCTGGTTAAAGGGCGCCAAATTGGTCAAAAGGTTTTTATTTTTATTTCTTATATATATATATATATATATATATATATATATATATATATATATATATATATATATATATATA
Source organism: Gerris lacustris (assembly GCA_951217055.1). NCBI lineage: Eukaryota > Metazoa > Arthropoda > Insecta > Hemiptera > Gerridae > Gerris > Gerris lacustris. Next base: position 37,456,184 of record OX578285.1, on the reverse strand, counting down.
TATATAGTGATATATATATATCACTAGATATCAGAATGTGCAAAAAGTAAAAAGTGTATTGTATATAAGCTCAATGGTTCCCAAGGTGTCAAAGTTGCGTCATGGCGCCCTTGGGAGCGCACTCCTTCTTACTGGGGCACCGCAACATTACAAAATGTTCTTAATTTTATTTCTATTTTCAATCTATTACGCCAGGTTATTTTTAAAAAGATGAATAATATGCATTTCTCCCTGCAGGGAAGCAATCTACTCACCTTTTAAAACCAATTGAAATTTTTTTACACAGGGTGCCTTTAGCACTACTAAAATCATTAAGGGCACCGAGAATCAAAAACAATTTAGGATCACTTTAAATATACCCATTAATTATAACTCTTAGAAAATAATGACAAACTGATTTTGTGTACAAATACATACATTTAATGTCCAGTCTAATTAATTTATTCAACGAAAAATTCGAGTAGTTTTATAAAAAAATTGAGTTTTTTTGTTTTATTTTCAATATCTCTAAAAAAAAAAAAAAAAAAAAAAAAAAAAAGACAACTCTTTACCTATAAAAATGAACTAGATAACAATTTCCTGCAAAACATAGTCCTAAGGACTTTTACCATTGAATTACTTACTTTAGTGTAGGAGATATATTGATCCTCATACATTTCCACCTTGACGTACGGATACGAGTCGTGGGCACTATCAAAAAAGAAAGAAAGCAGGATACCAGCTACAGAGATGCGATACTTAAGAAGAGCTGCCGATAAAACTCGAAGAGACCGAATTAGAAATATCACAATAACCTATAAGGCTAGGATTGGAAGTTTGGAAGTGCAGCCTATCCTACACTCTGTTTAAAATGCCCAGCTACGCTGGTTAGGGCACTTGCAAAGAATGGACAAGGAGAGATTGCCTAAAAAAGTTTTCGAAGCTCGTTGTGAAGGAAGAAAACCTAGGGGAAGAAGAAGGACGACTTGGATGGATAACATCAAATCCATAGCGGACCGAGGAACTGTCTGTCCAACAAGCAAGGTCCATGTCCAAAAATAGGGAACGTTGGAAATCCTTTTGGTCATCCTCAATACCGACCGGTAGAAGAGGAACCGACTAAGTAAGTAAGATATATTGATTTCAAAGTTGAAAAACCTTAATTCGCTAATTAAGTTATTATTATGGTACTGAATCAGTGCAGCACCACTGATGGAATTGCAGCACAATTTTTACTTATTAGAAAAGCGTATAGAAAGCAATAAATGGGTCATACAGACTAAATGAAAATGTGCCTATGCGTTATCTATATCTATAGGACAGCGAATGCTGTCCTATAGAATGAATTATGTTATAACCAGACCTCTTACTATTTCGCCTTTCTCTTGGTAGGTCGAATCAGAGCTGATAAGAAAGGGAGAAGGGAGTACGAAAATCTTCTTTTCGTTAGCGCGAGTCTTTGTCACCGGCTATAGTTAATGATAATAAGGCTAGGCGCACACTGGGGGCAAAACAGTCTGCAGACTACCTGCGGGTTGTCTGCGGACTGTTTCGCCCCCAGTGTGCGCCTAGCCTAAGGGATCAAACATTTGATGATTGTTATATTATTTAAAATACTTCTATACGTCTTAGCCAAACGGCTCTCGCTCCGAAGCCCGAGCCATAAAAGGCTCCCGAACCGTAGCTTTCACACTGAGAGTCTTTACGGCTCTCGCTCCGGAGCTAGAGCCGTATAAGGAGCCCGCGCCGCTCTTGCTCTTCTGTTGAGTCTTGAGCTTGAGTCTCCCTCCAACCATGGATTATACGCGTTCTATTGCTCTCTACTATTTACTTAATCGCAGGCGCGGCTTCGGCGTGGAAATTCCACTAAATTAAAAAATTAGAAACTAATAACAACTAAATTCCGCGCCACGCGTGGAATTTACTTAATCACTCTTTGGTTCATAGTGCCCGAACCGTTTAAGCTAAAGGGCTGAAATTTAAAACACTGGCGCAGCTTTTTAACCCAACAATAGGAAAAATGTACAGAAGTTAAAAATGCAATATTGCGCAATTCGCAAAAGTGTGGTAATCACAAAAATTTATATTTATTTTAATTTTCGAGGGGGTATCGGTATCAAATGAAAGCTGCTAAAGAGTAGGATACAATACATATGTTTGTTTTTTAATTTTTCATTCTTTATTGGTTTTATAATTCAAAATATACCTACCCCAAAAAAATACCCCCCCCCCCCCCCCCCCCAACTACTACATAACGGCTGGTCCTAAAATTTCGAAATAATTCATGCTAATACCTTATTGGGAGGCGATGAAAATTCCGGGAGGGATTTCACAATTTATAAAAATTATCAATTTTGTGGGCATCAATTTTTTCTTTTTAATTTTGAGTAGGGTATCAAATGAAAGCTGCTAAAGAGTAGGATACAAATATAAATGCTTTTTTTAAATTTTGCATTCTTTATTGGTTTTATGAGTCAAAATATATTCTACCCCAAAAAAATTCCCTCCACCCAACTAACATATAATGGCTGGTCCTAAAATTTTGAAATAATTCATGATAATACTTTAAGGTGGGGCGAAGAAAATTGCCTGAAAAATGTAATTTACCTTATTGTTATTACTATTACCCATAAAACATTGTGTATTACCAACAACAAAGAAAAAAAATCATAATTATATAAAGGGTATGCTTAATCATCTCTACGGATTACTTTTCCCCCTTTCTTTTTTAACTAATAAAGCAAGCGCAAGCGTTCTAGAGTACCAATTTTGTAGTTCTTTATATCGTCAAAGTTGACATGATAACATGCATTCTCTACGCCTATTTCATCTCACATTTACCATTGTTTATGGTAGCTTTAGTTTTTTTGCATTATATAATAAAACTAGCTGGATACCCGAGCTTCACTACGGAGTCTTATTTTAATTTGATAAGTTTATAAACTACCATCAAGAAACATTTAAATGATTTTACTATGCAAAAAAATCTAGATTCTATCCCACCCACTTCCCACTTATACCCACTCCTCTTTGATAAAATAATTTGCAAATATCCCAAACTAATTTAGGGAGTGAACCCTCCTAAATGTAAATTTAACAAAACTGTACATAACAATAATTACTGTGCTCTTAAAGAGCTTTTTAACGATATGCATAATGAAGGGTATTCATTACTTTGACCCCGTATTCATTACTTGAACCCCGTACCAAATTTTAAATTTCGAAAATTCATGTAGACAGTGACTCCCCCTTGTTTTGAAGGAAAAGTGTGTAAATATTTTTCAAATTGGGATAAAACTGTAGATTTGTATAAAAGACATACCCTCATACAGACACTCTTCTTTTTATATAAGACAAGCATTCATTCAGGGGTTCATTCTTGCAATCAGTGGCTGTATATTATTACTATTTTATATCTATTATACTATCGTATTGGTTAATTGAGTAGGCCATTTCATTAAATATAATACTTTATACTTAATTATTTGTTTAGCTTAATATAGAAAAAATGAAAATTGCTTAACATTAAATTAATATAAATTACTTGAAATTGGGCCCTCCCACAATAACGCAGGACTTCTTCCACAATTATTATAAAATAAGGATAAAATGTAACTCCGCCATTTCCTCGCCATCCGGAGGAAACATATAGCTAGTCCGTACCTATAAAGCTAAAACGTAATCCTTAAAACAAACACTATATTACACAAAATACTATTAACTATGTAATGGATCGTAAACAATATTCCGTGTATAAGCAAATCCATCTGTAACCCTCTCAGATGGTACCAAAACTTGTATTTACTATGATGTAAATTGGCCGTGGCTTAAGACATGTTTCTGAGATCCACGTACCAACAAAAGATATGTTTGACCCTAGGATTTATTTCTAATGAACTCTGATAATATATAATATATAACTAAGATGGTTTTCTAACTTGAATGAAATATTTAGATACTTATTTCAGATATGCCTTAAAATATTAGAGATATTGCTCGCTATTAAAAAGTACTTCAGGAGGATACACAAAATCAACAAGGTCATTTAAATCTGTTTAAATTTAAAAGAGGTATTATTACGTACGTCACTTCGTATACAATTTCTTTCTCTTTCTAAAGATTGAGGAACCATCTTTAATTTTTAGGGTCCGTAGGCAAAACCAAGGACCCTTATATTTTCCTGCGTGTGTCTGTCCGTCCGTCCTCTCGCGTGCTCTCACGGCTACACCTTTCGTCCGATCACTTTGAAATTTGGCATGTATGTGTCTTGTACCTGCCCACATATTTTAAAAATATAGCGACTTAAAAAAAATATTTTTCAAAAAAATTAGGGTAAAAAAACTTTAGTGTTAAAAATTTTACTTTTTTTTCGACTCCGTGAGGGGTATCATATGAAAGGGTACGTCGAGCTGATTACAGAAATATATAACCCTTTGTTATAACTTTGATAGCGTAGGCGAGTTTGAAGCGGATGTGAAACGTGTCCCCCCCCCCCCTCTATCTCGCTTATGTGAAGTGCAAAAAATCCGAAAAAAAATCCTGAATATTCTTCGACCAAAAGTAAAGATAGGTACCACTTTTTGGAAATTTCGAACAAATATTATTTTATTTTTATTGACAAAATACGTTTTTTTCTAATTATGGTCTTTTCGATGTATTTATATGGTTGTAGTCCGGTTCAGTGGCAAAAAAATACTTTATCGGAAGTTTGTTTATGTGTTTTGAGAATATCAGACCCATAGGATAGTTCAAAGTAAGCTTTTTAGCATTTTAGAAAACACCATCAATAGAGTACTACTTAAACTATACAGGGTTGCCTACGGACCCTCGCTGTGTGCTGACCAGCACACACTTGACCTGTTTATTAATCAGTGGCTGTATTACTACTATTGTATACCTATTACTATCATATTGTTTAATTGAGTAGGCCATTTCATCAAATATAATACTTTATAATTTGAGATTCACACAAACAAAAAATTATTTTTTACTCTGGGATTTATTTATTGTCATCGAGTAAGCTAATTTTACAAACATTAATCAAATTTGCTTTATTTAAGGTAGAACCAATGGTCGCAACTGTGAGGTTTATGCTAGGAATCGCTGGCCGTGTCACAGTGTTAATATATTAGAGTAAATTGTAGGCCCTGTCATGAAATAAATTTCATTATATTTGATTAGTTTTATTACAGAATAATAAAAATAAAGATAGAACCTCTGTCAATTTATTTTATTATTTATTAGTACTCGAGATTAATTGAAACATAAGTTGTTAAAGTCAAGGAGAAATAATAATTGTATATATAAATTTAGCTACATCATATAAAAAAGAAAACAATGTCTTCGAAATAATTTGCCATATTACAGGGCTTCATTACACTAAACTATAAATACCCTAAATAAACTGAAACATTAATTTAAATATAGTAAAACATTCATTTACATAAACTAAAACATTTATTTAAATAAACTCAAAAATACATTTAAACATAGTAAAACGTTCATTTAAATAAAGTAAAAAATTAATTTAAATAAAGTAAAAAAATCATTTAAATAAAGAAATATTCATTTAAATAAAATAAAACATTCATTAAAATAAAGTAAAATATTCATTTAAATAAACTAAAATATTCATTTAAATAAACTAAAACATTTTCTTAATATAGAATTTAACAACCTATTAAAAACAATTCTAGTAACAATAATATGGTAATAAAAACAATTAAATATGTAAATAAGAATAAAATTATACCTTAATAATAGTAGAGGTACGCACCACGGCTGCAGACAGACTGAAAGTCAGGGAGAGTGACGGAGAAAGAGAGGGGGCATTTGTTTACAAAGTGTGTTTACGAAGAAACTAATGTATTTATTATCTTTTACCTATCGAACAACATACTTTATTATTCAATACTTGTTTATATTTATTTGTTCTTGTTTTTAACTATAAACATAAGCTTATTGAATTATTACTTATTAAAAACGTAAACATGACGTTATTTACGGAATTTTAAATTCGTTTTTTCTTTATAAATACTCATTTTTCTCGGCAAAAAATGCAAATAATTTGAAAAATTAATACTCGTTTTAAAGAGCATAGTGTGGGGTTTAAATGCTCCAATTGAAATTAAATCGGCCAATAATCGTAAACGTACAAAATTTAACAAAAAATTATAAAATTTTCTTGATTTAAGGTAGAACAACTGGTCGTACGACAAAACATTTTTTCCTCTAACGACAAAATTGTCCTCAGAAATCCTTAAAACTCATATTTTTAAATTTAATTTTAAAAATGTTCCGGGGGAGGCCCCCCGGACACCCCCCCCCCCCCCTCTTATTTGTTCAAAGGGGCCCAGATGCTGACTTGCCCAGGGGCCTGGCAATCCTCTCAGCGGCCCTGGTAGTACTTATAGATAATTACAAACTGCTAATTACATTATATCTATTTTAATGTTTATAGCATTTTTAAGGTTCTAACAAATCAAAGTATATATTAATCAATATTAATTATAATTAATAAAAAAGAAACCTTAAAGCCCCCCTCCTCATCATAAACAAAATATTATTAATTTGTTATAATGAAGTGGTTATATTTTTAAAGAATAAGGATTATATATTTTTTAAATTATATTTTTTTATAAAAAGTTTACTCATAATTATTCCGATATTATTATATACATATATATATTTCTTTTTTTTCGAATAAAATAATTTTGATAAGAAAAAGGTAAAACTGATACTAAGGTAGGTTACAAAAGAAAACGGTTATCCTCACTTGTTTTGTCAGGTTATTTTTAGCTGAAAATTTTATTTGAATCTGTATATTCGAATTTTAATCGTTTTTAATTTAAATTTAATCGTTTTTAATTTTATTTTAGATCTCTAGTCTGTAATTTTATTTGTTTCTAATGGGGAAGGTAGAACCGAGAACTGTAACGCCATTCCTCAAGGCGATGAGGAACTTTTTATTAGGGGTAAATATATTTTTTTCTTATCAGTAGTATAATTTCTTATATTTAGACACCAATTTAATTTAATTTTGATTTCTCTTTGTATATAAACGTATTTATACTGATATGAATGAATGTTCAATTGTCCATTATTCAATGTCCAGAGTTCGAAGTCATACATTTTTACAAACGAACTTGACAGCCTAGGGCTCATCATCTCTCAAATTGTCGGAGAGTTAGTTAATATACATTTTATCTCTCCAAAGTTTCGGCTAAGCTTTAGGTTGCCTAGCTAATGTGATAATAGGGAATTTTCCAACTTGTTCAATTCCTAGGGGACCTAAACTTTGGAATTCACTCTTCATAGTGAAGTAAAATAGGTAGCCACTTAATAGAATTAAATCTAATATTACTTTTGATGTAGTGACTCTGTAATACACATCTACTACAGTAGCAGTGGATGTAAGCCCTTCAAGGGCTCTTGCCCCACAGATTATTTTTTTAAATTTATTTAACAGATATTAATAAAACCAATATTTATTAGCTTAATTAAGAGGAAGAACTAGAAAAATCACTTTGGAAAAAGAAAAGAACTATGAAACAGAAAAAGGTTGGGAACCAAGGACCTTTTTTAAAATAACAGACAAAGTACTGTCCATTTGAAAATAAACATTTGTTATTTTTTTATTAAACAAAAGGTACGAAATTTATTTAGCCCTGTTTATTTTAACAAACCTAATGCCTTTTTTCTGGTGTATACTTTTATGTACTAAATAAATGGATTGTGTTTTTCTAGAGAGGCCATACTAGTCCATTGAGGTTCGAAGATTTCTATGCTGGCAGAACACAGCCTGCTCCTGACTTACCCGAAGGTCCTGCTCATAAATTAGCTGCAAATTATTATTACTCTAGAGACGGTAGGAAGGAAGTTAATATCCCCGTCTTGCTTGCAAGCCCTGATTTAAAACTAATTAAAGGGTAAGTGTGTTGCTATGCTATCAATTTCAAATAGTTTTTAGTGTAATTTTGCTGTGCATATAATGTTCACTGTTAAGTATGGTCAAAGCTTACTAATAATTTCACTTCAGATTAAATTGGATCTTTGAAAAAAAGATCGTACTTTTTGTACTCTTGTTAAAGTTCGCACAGTGGTGTTTACACTGCACTTTATTTTTTTCAGGAATTATTTACCTTTCCACAGATTATAATGAGGAATTCATTGAAAAAACCTATATAGAACACCTTCAAGTAAACTCTTTAATAATAAACCCATAAATATTAAAGCTCTTTACTAATATGAGGTAATAGTCGTGGTACTATATTTTTACTCCGCTCTGCCATCCAGCCATGGTGATTGACCCCTAATTTGCACTTTGCAACTAAATGCTGATTGCACTGAGTGGAAAGAATGTACGATGCATATAATATTTACCTTATCAATAGTTAATTAATGAAGAGCCGAGAGTCTTATTGCTGATAACTATTCCTGTAGATTACTATACTTGATAAAGCCCAGTCCAAACATCCATTTGAAGGTTAATAAAAAGCTAAAGAAATAGTGTATTGTTTAATCACTGTTGCATAGTTGATTATTAAAATTGAACATTTATTTATAATTATATTTTATGAAAGTTCAAAAGCTTTCCAATTTAAATAGCTTAATAACTAGAAGTTTGCAACTCTCTGTGGATGTATTTCCAGAGAAATTTACCTGAAAAACTTAATATTAATCTGTATAAGTTGTACCTACATTGTTGTGGAAGCTAGCATTGTTGGTTTATTTTTTTTAAATTAAAGTCTTACCTCGTTCTGTACAACGAAGATCTCTAACGTTATGTTTTATGTCACCACAAATTTTCCATATAAAAGGTTTTTTAATTTAAATTTTCTGTATTTACAAAGTTTTTCCATTCCTATTGTTTCTTAGAACCATTTTTAGGAGTTTCTTGCTCTACCACTCGAATAATTTTGCGTATTCCACCTCCATTAGTTTAAGTGGAATCGGAATCATCTTTGTACAGAGTAGAGAAATCTCTTAGTCTCAGTTTAGAATTCGTTTTGGACGTTTATAAAGCTCTTTACTTTTTACAGTGTAATTTATTCATTATACAAATGTCTAAAAGAAAATTGCCACTTTCAGAAAAAAATAATCTAAAGAATGAAGGACAATGAATTATCCTGTAAGTGATGAAAATCACTCTGAATTCAGTGTCTACAATTTTGAAAAAAAACAGGATTCAATATTTAAACTATACGAAACAAGTGTAGATTTTTAAATAATATCTAGAATGGGTGAAAATGTTACGGGATAGAAGATCCTTCCTCTTTTAGGACCACTCATTTTTTTTCTCTATAAAGAAAAGAAAATCTGGCTTTCAGATGATGATATCTCTGTCTCAACTCCTTTACCCGTCTCACCAGCACTGATGATGAAGGGTTCACCCGCTGAACCTGTCTATTATACTCCCCTCTATTGGGAATATTTTTAACGCATCAAACCCTGATTGTTGTTTGTGTCGTAAATCTCTAAAATGCACTGAAAGAACCTGTATTTTTTTATTTAAATCAATTTGGGTTCACTCTTAGATTTAACTCAACTTACCTGGTGTTTAAAATTAAATAATTTATTTTTATTTCTAATTATTTATGATAATTTACTCATGAATGGTTATTGTTGCAGACCTGAAGCTGCTGGTGCACCCGCCCCAAGCAGAACTCCTGGTGCACAGTGGAAATGGGATTAAACTCATCCGTCGTTAGTTATCGCTTGTTGTATAATGTATATTAAATTATTATGATACTTTAATAAATAAATGTGTTAGTGTTACTATTGTTTTTTATTTTTTGTTACCTAATTTTTTTCTTCTATAATATAACAAAGGCTGATATTCAAGAGAAAAAGAGAGTAATTGTATTCGGTTGGAACATATAGAAATACCACTTAACCCATTGAACATACACGTTTGGATCCACTGTGGTTCCATGCCGTGCTAACGCTGCTGGCGGTTGGACACCCTTCTGGCACTCCACCACTCTTTTCCACGTGTCTCAGGCAGAACCCTCTTAAAAGAGTTTGCCAGGCTCGCTGGCATTTGTATCCACAGAGTCCCAACAACAATTTTTTTTATAAAAGATTCACTTTTAAAATGTGTAATCTCATTTGGCATTATTTAAACGCGCCACAGAGGTACGATCCTGAATTGGAAGACGCATTAAATGGGTTAGGACCTGTTTCTGATGACAGTTGATGCAAACAATAACATGATTATTATACTGTCTGCAACTAAATATTCGCATATTCTTCAGATTATATGAAATACAACAACTTCTTTATACACTTAAAATTTACCTTTAATGTTTATTAAAGTTGTAAAATATTGTTGTTATTTCAACATTTAATTCTTTTAGAGTCGTTCTTCTGTCATTTACGGCAACATTATATTTACTACTTTTATATTACTACTTGACTGGAGTGGGAGATAAATAATTTTGCAGGGAGACTCAAATCTTTTCGTTAAAAAAAAAAAACCACTAATTGTTATACAGTGATACCTCGGATTAAGAGCTTAGATTCGTGTTAGGTGCTTCTAAGAAGGGCACTAGAAACTCGCCTAATCTAGTTCTTTCAAACATTCAGCAAATGCCAAGATGACACCCTCTTTAGTTTCTAACTATTTATACTGTACATATTTGGAAGCTCCTTTGATCATTCAGCGAAATGCCGTTGGCTTCTTAAGGCAATTGAAATTTTTCTTTATCGTCCCCTTAAATGTTCTGTTTAAAAATATTATTATATAATTAATTGAAAAAATGTTTCTTAGAGAATTTATCTGACAGCATTGAAAACTATTGTTTGTAAAATATGTGTTACGTAATTAATACGTACATTTAGCAAATATAAGAAATTTTCCCATAAATTCCACGTTTATAATTATTAAAAACGAAAATTCCATACCTCTACTTATGGTAGCTTTAGGGTGTTTTGGTATAAACGTTTAATTTCTATACAAACTTTGTAAATATCTGCCTGAGCAATATTTGTAAATGTTTTTCTGCGTCTTAACTATCATAGAAAAAGTTGATTATGTGTCCTCAAAGGAAACAGTGATTATGTCTCAATCAAGTGGTAAGTCAATCAAAAACACTTATTAACTTAAAATTACAATTATTTTATTAAAAATTATGTAAATTACAAACTATTTAATAGAATCACACAGCTGCTGAGTAAACCATTCAACTCCTTCGTACAAGCCTTCACTGGTTAATGCATTGGTTGCACAAATATGCCATGGTTTATCTTTAATTTTTTCTAATCCGAAGGCAGAAGCTATCTTGACTGTTGACAAAGCCTCCCTTAAATCCATTTTATTCGCTAAGAACAATATGGGAACAGTTCTTCCGATCATTTCCGAGTGCTGTAAAAGTAAATCTAGTTCGTCTTTAGCGACGGCTAACCGTAACCTGTCACTGCTGTCCACGACAAATATGATACCGTCGCAATCTTTATAGTATCGCTCCCATAAGAATCGGTACTTGCCATGACCTGACATATCAAAAGCAGTGAAGCAAACATTTTGATCTGTAAAAATAAAATAAAACTCCTCATGAATGTTTGTGTTTATCAAATTTAAAGTGTCTAAATGTGAAATCTAAATTATTATATGTGACTGTCGACTAAAAGCTTAAGCTTTCTTCTGACAAAAGAAAAAATAATACATTGCTTTTATTTTAGTATATTTAAGAACTGAATGTCAAGAACAATGCAAATTGTTAACTCAATAAACATCACAGTTATATTTCATATATAATGATTCCGTATTATTTATCTTTTTATATTTTTATATAAATTCAAAAGGGTTTTATTAATACTTACACTTAAAATGTTCAACATTCAATCCGATAGTCGGTACTATTTCAGAAGCTCGATCAGAATCATTTTTAAGTAAGTTTACTACAGTTGACTTTCCACTGTTATTTAAACCGACCATTAATACATTAACTGATCTTTTTTTCAAACCGAAAAAGAAAACAATTTTGTCAAATATATCTGACAATTGCTTCATTTAACACAAAGTTAATGATAAGAGCATGGGGAAACAATTCATAATAAAATGACTGTTGATTTCTGTATGCATTGATTGGGTTGCTATGGTGTCTTCAGCATAAACAGTCTCTCCCCCACTCCTATCCCTTTCTCTAACGGACTCAAAACAACTGGGTCAACTCAATTCCTTCTATAGTAATAACCCTATTGGAACTTTTTGTGAAATATATTGATTAAATGTCAACTTGACATCATTTTAATAATTAATATCTTCATTTTCTCTTTCTTTAGTAGAGGTAACACTGAATTTTTAATAGAAAAAATACAAATTAATTGGCATTCACACAACAGGGGAAAACTAAAATATTATAATTGTGCTGTGTGCGTGTATAGATAGAAGGAAAACTTTTTTCATTGTATTCTACACTCTCTCACTCAACCTACTAATTTAAAAATAGACACGGAACTATCCTTTAGCTAATCTCTAAGGCTACGGCCACACCGGAGCTACCTCGCTTGGAGCCTAGTGGCTTGGTGAGTCGCCAGGCGTGTAATCCATGTGAACCAACCTTCTAAAACTCTTGGTTACATAGCGAGTCGCTAAACGAACAGTCCATTCTGTTCTACATGGCGACTACCAAGCCACTAGGCTCCAAGCGATGTAGCTCTGGTGTGGCCGTAGCCTAAATGATATACAGTAGGACCTCCTTACAATGAAAATATCTACATAACAAAATTTTCATGTCCCATGAATTATCTTTATAAAAGTGTTTCCATAGAACAACAATAATTTCTCCACAACAAACAAAATTCATAGAAATAAGGATACAGATCCGACTGACAAATTTCCTGTGAATTAATATTGGCAGCGTTTTTGCATTCCTTTATTTTCTTAGAATAATTTTGTAGGGGTTTCTTGCTCTACCACTCTAATAATTTTGTGTATTCTACTTCCATTAGTTTAAGTGGAATTTGAGAATCATCTTTGTACAGTATAGAGAAATCTTTTACTCTCAGTTTAGAATTCGTTTCGTTTTTAAAGCTCTTGATTTTTTTACAGCGTAATTTACTCATTGTACAAATGTCTAAAAGAAAATCATCACTCTCAGGAAAAATTAATCTATACAAAATCGTAGGTAAAGGAATGAAGAACGAAGAAGTATCCTTACTTGTGTTGTTGGGTGAACACCGAACATAGCACTTGTTGCAAGTGTCGGGGATCAAACCAGAAACCTCCTTTGTGTCCAGCAAGTACGATAGCTATGAGCTACTACGGATCCCAAATCATACGCTTACCAATTTTAATAATGGAACATTTACTTAATTTTTGTGTAATAATAAAAAAAGTCTGTAGGCACTGCTCTGAGATGTCCGTAAGAAGAAATATGTTCTAAGAAAAAAAAATTCAACAGAACTGAGAGGTGTGAACTTAAGTCTTTGGCTAGCGCTATCCTTTTCTTAGCCCAAATTCGAGAATGATAGAATCTTCCATCAACATCAAGACACTGGAGAAGCAGAGCAGTGATGTGAACACAGTGTTACCTTGTTTCAACCATGATTTCAAAGTCAAAGTGTTTAGTAGCTTGAATTTTGTAGGAATTGGACTTGATAGCCCAAATCTTTTGAGTAGGGCTAAATTAACCCTTTCGGTACTGTAGACGTCCATGGACGTAATTAGTAAGTGCCTTAATTAGACTGTAAACGTCTATGGACGTAATCAAAAAGTGCCTTCCACAGCCTACATACGTCTATAGACGTTTTGAGGTTTTCTTATGTATGTTTTCAAATTGATGCCTTCCTGGACGTCGCACGTGACTCCTAACGCCATCTATCGGAACTAGAATGATTTACAATGGTAAATAATAGGCTCACTAGGTGTCGCTGGGTTAATATTTCTCAGTGATAGAATAAAATGAAAGGGGTTGCAACTCTAGCAGGGCGGGTGACTCATATTACTTGAGCCAGCACCACGTAATATTTTTTTAAGGCCAAATGAGGTCAGCGAAGGTCAAAGTCTATTGTACCTTCTTATGTTCAACCTTGGAGGTTTTTCCCTTTTTATAAAGCCTTTTTTTTTTTCTTTTTCTCCGAAATAATATTTATGTCTTTTAAAAACTTAGCTTAATTTTTATACTATATTTCTTAATTTGTTTTTAGAAAAAGGTTTCATATAGACAATTCTTTTACCTCTCACATGCACTCTTCCTCTTTATTTTCCTTTCAGACTTCAGTCTGTATCTGTCACTTACCCTGTACACACCCTACAAACTTTTTACGATTTATGTTTAATAGTGTTTTAATTTTTTTTTTTTTTTTTTTTTTCGTCATGTTTAAGAAAAATTATCAATGTATTGTATAATATGAAATATGTTAAAAATAATTTAAAAAAATGATAACAAGTTATTTATATATATATATAAAAAAAATACCAGTTATTCATAAAATGTACATTACTTTTAATTTTTATATGTATATATAGAATTACAAATTATTAAATTAACATCTAAAATTAATTAAAAATAAACGAATAATTATAGATGAATGTAAAAAAGTAATAAAACAAGAATTATCCTAATATGATAAAAAAATGTAGGAGATATAAAATAAATAGTGTGAAAGCGTTGAAGAATGGATAGTTTTGTGTGAGGGTTGAAATGACTCAGGCTGGGGAAGGCCGGTCTGAAAGTACGGCCCCGTCTGTGGAAGTACACTTTTGATTTCTACCTCCGTACCGAAAGGGTTAAATAAAATAACTTAAAGCCGGATTTACACGGCAAAAATATACTAGGACCAAGTCAGCTTTGATACTACTTGGATCTTATAAATAAAGTATCAAAGTCAACTTAGGCGGGCCCTAACTTTTCTTGATCAAAGTAGACTTTGATGAAAACAATAATGGCGCCCACCTGACAAATTATGAGAATGAGCGGTCAAAAAAAATTACCAAGATGTAAGGTTGTGCTGGGCTTTATTTACAAACAGGTTATATATCACCACTGTTTTGAAACTTAACCCTAGAATACTACCGTTAAATATTAATATGTTGTTACTACCGATACGTCACTGTGACTATCATTGGATATTATTTAAATTAAACTATTTTTTAGTCTCAAAATATAGTAAGTTACTTAAAAATTCATTATTAGTTTGGTTTATAATAAATACATAGGCGATTCATGAATATTTCTTTAAAAAAAGTAGGTACACATTTCTGTATTAATAAGAAGAGGAACACAATTTTCTATTAGGTAACATCTATTCACAATAATGTTTTCGTCTATTTCAGTCAAATTTCTTACAACTAAGCGTTAAAAAAAGTATTATTATAAAAAATATTAAACAGGGTAGGCATACAGGGACGTTGGGAACCATTGGACGTAGTGGGGGCGACTGGCAGCCATTTGTATCAATTCAATACGTCACTTTGACGCATAGGTAGTGTTCTAGGGTTAATAAGTACAATTTAACTGGAAACTTCTAGAGGGGGAAACATTTCACACAATCTATCTTAACCTCTACTTTATAGTGTATTCAAGTTTCACTCCTTGGGCCAAATATACTTTGATCGTGTAAACCATGCTTTAAAGTTCCACAAACACTTGGACCAAGTGGATTTGATCAAAGTTACTTGGAACAAGTATACTTAAATCGTGTAAACCTTACTTCAAAGTTCCACAAACACTTGGACCAAGTGGATTTGATCAAAGTTACTCGGACCAAGTATACTTGGATCGTGTAAATCCAACTTAAGAGTTTGTAAGCCTTTACATTCTTCCTAACGCACGACACTTAAAAATAGTTTGGTGGAAATTAAAACAAACAGAGCTAAGAAATAGTACAGTATTACTTTGAATAAAAGCCGCTCTCGACATTAAGCTGCACTTATGTTTTAACACTTTAAATTTCTAAAAAATTATCTATATATGCTTAAAAACCTAATTTTGCAAAAATAAAAAGTGCTGCTTAAATTCAAAGTAATATGGTATATTAATCTTGGAGTAGGTCTACCTTATAGTAAATAATCAGGTTGATTAAAAGTATTCATTGATCCTATTCAAAGGGTTGAACAAGACTAGTGTTATTTTTTCATACTCTTTAACTTGCAAAAAGGATTGACTTCAATATTGTCCTTACGAATTGAAATAAAAGAAGTTTAGAAAAAATCAATTAGATTTTCCAAGTCAAGAGAACAAGGTCAATTTCGACAAGACGGGAAAACACATAATAATTGTAAATAAATAAACCTCAAAGAGCACTTAATCGTCAAATCTCAAAATTAATGATTTTGAAGAGCAGTTTACTCAACAAAAAAAATGTGTGAGACTCTCAAGCATTATAAGTGAAACTTAAGTTCTAGAAATAGTTGATTTTATGCATTGCACACTTTTCATTTGTTGACAATTTTATTATTTCAGGATTAGTTGTTTGTTTGTTTTTTTTCCAGGGGGCTTTTACGCCTAAAGAAGCAGGCCACTTAGGTGGGCCCATTGAACAAACCCGGGTTAGGAACCGAAATCTCCACACTCGTGTGAAGATATGGTCGTTAACCATGACTCCCCTCCTGGTTGTAATACAACCAGGAGTGTCATCATCATGGTTTCCAGGCTGAAACCTGGTCCACTCTTTCGAGGAGCTTCCCATTTGTTTAAACAATGCTGGGTGAACATTGAGCGGGGGGACTGGTCCGGGAATCGAACCCAGAGCTGCGGTCACCTTCTGACCCGGCTAGATCTTACGCAGCACACTTGCATTATCGCACGGCAAGCGCTCCAGCCTCCGAGCCACCCAAGCCCCCATTTCAGGATTAAGAAATGGTTATGTGGAATTTAATGGAAAAATAAAATAATTTCACAACATTTTTAGCGAATAATGAAGAAAATACATGAAAAGCAACATTTATATATATTATAATGTATATAATATATATAAATATGTATATCACGTTTATATACCAATTCTGTGTATTGAAAAATCGTCTACCTCTGTGGTGCAGTGGTTAGCACTTATGCCTGCTGAAACAGAGGTCGGTGGATCGAGACTAGTCCAAATGAAAGTTTTCTTACAGCTAAATCAACTACCGAATTAAGCCGGCAGTTGATTTACCTATAAGAAATCTTTCACTTAGACGAGTCTTGAATCACCAACTTTGTTACATACTATTTCGTTTCATTCAAGCTAATTTACTGTACCGCGCCTAAAGAAGTTTCACTTAAAATCAGTTAAACGAATTAACTTTTAAATAACATCAATTTATTAAAATAAAAATCCCACATTGAAATTAACTAATTTTTTTCTCATTCATTTTGTGAATGTTTTGCTCGAATCACAGTGCAAATGATAAGTTCGATAATGACAAAGTGAAAGGGTCGAAAATTGTATTAAACTCGACTGCATTAAATATTAACTATTATGGTAAGTCTAGATCTTATGTAGACCTTCATTGAAAAAGTAAGTTTATGGACTTTTTTTCATAATAAATATAATATTCTATTTAGAAAATAAAAATTAATAATAAAACAAAAGAACATAAGAAATAAAAATAACGAATGATAAATTAGTTTCTTCTTCACGTCTTAATGCCGTTGGGCCACGGTGCGCCGTCATCTCGCTTACTTGGCTGTGTAAGTCAATAGCTAACAAATAAATATATTGTTTGTTTGTCTAAAACATTATATGATTAGAGTTCTAACATGTTTTATTTTATATTATAACCCTTATTATAAGCGCTAAGTTCCGTATTTTTTATTTATTCACTTACTTATGTATGTATATTAATAAAAAATAATTATATTCACATAAAAAAAAAAAATGTTTTTACATAATAAAATATGTAACATTTTATGTTATAAAAATATATAATAAAATTGTCGCGAGTAAGCTAAAACAAAATGAGAAAGTTAGGATAAAAAGCGGTGTAGGTGTAAAACAATGCTGTACAGGGGAGTAGTTTTGTGTAGAATAGTCCCGTAACTGGAATAGTGTTCCACTCGTTCCCCGCAGCGAAAGGGTTAAATAACTGCATTTTAGGATATTTAATATCAAACTCATCAAACCATTTACAAGAAATGATTTTTCATGTTTCTTACATAGGGGTGGTGAATAAAATGAATTTTTTCGATTTCACCTCAGGGTATTTTCCATGTATACCAAATTTCATTTAAATCTTTTCAGTAGTTTAAACTTTAAACGTCTGCACAAACGACAGACTATGTTAAACTTTTTTGGACTCAGGAGACCTGAAAAACGTCTAAATCCACAAAAATACTTTCTCTTCATATATACTATAAGTACATAAGACAAAAATTCTAACAGTAGAACAAACCTATGAAAATGTAGGCACAAAAAAAGTCAGAGAGGTGAAGTTTATAAAACAAGATTTGTTTTATTAATAAAACAAGATTGACATTTATTTTACAATACCAAAAGTATTAAAATATTCACAATAATTACATACATAAGTTCTGTACATGAGAATACTCGATCTATACACCTATAAATAATCCACTTAAATACTACCTTATGTGATCACATTATAACATTACCACAGTAATATAGATCGGGATAGTTGAGACTTTTATAAAGTCAGATTTAGTTACATTTTATCACTACAAAGGCCGAACATTGTAACCAGAAGATCTTTCTTAGATTTCTTTCTTAAGAAACACTCAAAGTCAGGGACTAACCTATCTTAAAAATGTAATTAAAGCTAAAGTCAATCATCAATTAAGCCTGTGAACAACTCAGTAGATTTATGACAATTATGCCCCTGAATAAAAATAAATTAACTCAATTATAGTCCTTTTCTTATCATTAATAATTTAGTTTGCACAAATAAATTACAATAATTACCTAAACTAATAATATAGCAGCTACATGTTAACAAAATAAAAATTAGATATTCAGCTATAATACTTTTAAGCTATCGATAAAAAAAGTTTTTCTATAACTTTCAAACAATATAAATTATATATATTATATATATGTATAAATATAAAAGTACTAATAAAATAAGTATACAAAAAAAGAGAAAAAGTTAAATAAACCCATATTTATGTAAATAAATATAATTTTCATTGAACGGAGTACCAAAAATATATTTAAAAAAGTGGTAACTACTTAATAATTTTTTTTTTTAAATTTAATTTCGATAGAGATTTGGGTTTACACAAAAAAAAATTTCAAACATTTTTAAATTCATTGTTTCATAATAACCAATTTAAATTTCAAAAAAAATTATACAGACAAGGAGCTTTGATTTTGAGAAGACGGAAATCAAATTTAGATAC
This sequence comes from Gerris lacustris, assembly GCA_951217055.1. Taxonomy (NCBI): domain Eukaryota; kingdom Metazoa; phylum Arthropoda; class Insecta; order Hemiptera; family Gerridae; genus Gerris; species Gerris lacustris. Next base: position 37,436,925 of record OX578285.1, on the reverse strand, counting down.
TGTTAATTGCACAAAAATAGCAAATATTTTAGACATTGTTACACAATTTATTCATTACCCTTATCAGTAAGAATTTAAATTAAAATTGAAGATAACTACAAATAGTATAGATCAAATAAATGTCAATTTAACAATTTTAACAGTCAAGTCTCAAATTGTCTTAACAGAAACAATATTACTATTTTCTTACACAATTGTTATCCCAATTTCTCAACAAATATTCCATAGCATAATATATACATTTATGATCACTTTATACTTTTAAAATTTCGACAGCATGTCATAAGTGACTTTATGTAAAATCACACAGCTATAACTTCAAACTAACAATTTACAAAATAAACGTTAAAAAAAAAAAAATTAATAAAAACACCTAATCTTCACATCATTTTTAGTAACCATAATTTTTTAATTATAATGATAATAATAAGTTTTACTATAAGTGAGTACATAATTGTATACGATTATAAATGAAATAATAAGAATTTATCAGTTATAAAAAAAAAAGTATACTGTTTCGGTGGTATATAATTATTTCTTTTATATTAATACTATAATGAATAATTAATGGCAAGATTTGATCCCATAAATACTTATGGGGATGTAGGAAACTACAATCGTAGTAGGAAAATTCAATAACAAGGAGATAAATATGTGCACAACTTATTTGCATTTGCTTAACTTCTATACTGAATTTGTCTATTTTACTATAATTTGTTGTTGATAAGGCAATGATTAGTACGATCATTACTTGAAATTTTCAGCTGACATCACTTTAAAATTATTTATTTCCATTTACATCGGATATCTTAATAATAATTGAATATTTAATAGAAAAGAAACAGGTGTAGAAAATAATTCAAATTACGGAAAAAAATAATTGATCACTAATAATTTCATATTTAAGGAAAATAAAAGCTCTTGTCTTTCAGATTATTTCATTGATAGGAGTAAAAAAAAATCTCTTTTAATTTTATATCTTGTTAAAGGCCATTCTTTAAATTAAATCTTAACATTTTATTTAATATTACTTTTTTTTAATACTATTACTTTAGTTTATGTATTGTTATTATATTTTTACAAATATTTGTTTATTTAAGTAACACCACAAGCATTCTTAATAATACAGGTGCATTTAGAAACCTGCAAAAAAAATAAAAACTCTTCTACAAGCGGGTATTTTTTTTTAAAAAAAAGGCATTTGATTTTTTTTAAACGTAAATTTCAAGAAATAATATCACAATAAAAATAACGTCAAATTACAAGAAAGTAAAAAAAAAAATTGTTTATGAATAGTCAGTTTTTTATACGGGCATCAAACAATTAAGTACATTCTTAAAAAATATTGTAATGCATTTTTTCTAATAAAAATACTTTATTTCATTTTTACCGTTAAAGGCCTATATATAAAGCACACTCAAATCAGTTTTTTTTTTATCATTAACACTATAAAACTCAGATCAACACTTAATAAGAATATACTTTTTCCATCTAATTAACTATTTATTAAACAAATTAAAACTGATTTAGTGTGCCTTAGTTAAAACCATTATAAATAAAATAATATTAATAAGGCAAATAATACATTGATAATTATGGACACAAGGTTTATTCCTAAATAACCTCAAGCTTATGACTATGATATTAGTTAATAACTGTGAAATGTAGCGTAGCTTTTCAAAACAGAAAAATAAAATAATAATAAAGGAGTAATGAATACAAAAATTATTTTTGTGAATGTTTTCGTATAAAAATCAATGTACACAAAAAACACGCACCCAAAAATTTCCACCCTGACAATATGTCTCCGTTCCATCAGTAAAACAAATTTTAAGCCCATTCTGAAATTAATTAAAGGTAAGGTTATATCATCTTTCAAATGAGACAGTGTACATTTGTTAGATACATTTTTTTAAAATAAGTCAACTACGCTTATTAAAATGAATATATCAAACGACTTCAATTATAATATCAAGATTGGAAAACATACGAATGAGAAGATTATTAATTTCTCACTTTAGTTAAATGGAAATGTTATAGGAGAACAATGTCAGATGGAAAAAAAGCCAGTTTTCATACTTATTTACAATTAAAATCTATAGTGGAAAGTTTCCACGTTCTAACTATTTCATTATATCAAACATAACTAACTATGATGGGTATTTTTCAACCCTTTGCTGTAGAATCATCAAACTGAGAGAAACGTAATTCATTCGATGGGAGAAAGTTACCACTATGGATGTATTTTCATATATTATTAATTTGAAACTCTTTTACTAAAAAGATTCGCACACACAATCTACAAGCAGTGTAAAATAAATCTATTATAAATCATTCTTGCACACATTACCTAAAAGAGCAAATGTAAAAAATACACGGAGCTAGATTTCTCCATCACTGATATTTTAAATGGCACAAAATAAAACTCAAAAATATGTGATTTTTGTTAACTAAGTTAAAAAAAATTATAACATAAATATAAAATTAAAAAACATATTGGATATACATGCATACTGCAAAGTATTTCATATTACACACAAAAAAAAATCTTATCTATTATTTCATACTTAATACCGGCATGTTACAGAAAGAAAATTATAAATATATATGTATGTTTAAAAATAAAACAAAAGCAAATTGTACAGTTCGTAATAACCTTTTCTTTTAAACATTGTAACATATTTTCATTAGACTATCACATCAGCAAAAGGTTTCTATCGATTATTTTTCATTCGGTAGCTAGAAGAATTAATACTGTTCTTGATTATGATACATAATGTTCTCTTGATTTGAAAAACTTAAAAATAATTTTATTAAAATTTCCAACTCTCTGGAGGGTGGAGAATCTTAATCTAGGTAAAAATATTTATTTTGTCTTTAACCAAAAGCAATAACTATATACAAATAAAAGAGTAGATATTAATTCTCCTAATCTACAAACAGTAAATGACTGCGAAAACAAAAATCTATTATCAATTCTAAATTAAGTATTAATACTAATACAATACTAAACCTAGTATTTTAGGTAATTGAAAATAAGCATTATTAGTACGTTACTTAAATTTCTTGAATATGTATAAATGAACACAAACAAATAGGCACGGAAAATAGCCTCCTCAAAAGACCACCTATTAAACTTTTTACACACTTATTTACTAATTCAGATAATGAAATTAAAAAATGTATGTATATGTATATATAATCGATAATAATAATAATGAGGGTGTTAGAATAATAACAGTATAATTGGACTTATAAAATGCAAACACTGAATAAATGACCTATAAAATAACATAAATGTATTCCTGTAAATTAAGGAATTATTAAAATAATAAATGTGTTATCGTAGTAAATATTTAATACAAATATAATAAATAAATAAAAAATACTGGGCACAGAACTACAATTTGATCAAAGCATCTTGGTTATTGAATCTTACGCAAATTAACTGTACTAAGTATGTTGCACAACAGTAAACATAAAACAAAAGTCTCAAGTATTTTTTTTATTAATTCGTTTTACTATGAGTCTATATTTATTCATTATAAACACAGAGAGAATAAACTCAAAGCGAAATTAATAGGTTTGTTCTAACCAAGAAATGAACCGTCCGCGGGATGGTCGAGGCAAGCACAATGTATTAAAGCCGTTCCAACCTGACTTGTGACAGTGTTCCGTACCGTCCTCCAAACTGTTCCGACCCGTGCAGGACTCGTTTGCAAACCGTTTATTGTACGATCCAAACAATTCTCTGACAATACCAAGTACTGGTTGTATGAAATACACAGTTATGTCAGCAGTCACACATATTAACAGGAAGGTTCCCTGTTAGGTTTCCTTGAATGTTTTTAATACGGTGTGAATTATAGTTCTAAACCCGTTCCAACCTATACAGTACAGTGTTAGAGCAAGCGTATAAAACCTGTACTAAACGATTCCTGAACAATCTGCGGGACAGTACAAATAGGGGGGTCGGAACAAACCTATTATAGACTTAGTATAACTTATAAGAAACTATTAATTCAAGGTTTCTACCAAAAAGGAAAAAAATAACGTAATTATACCGAGTTTTTAAAGTAACTACCTAAGTAAAAGAGACGCTGTAGATCAATAATTATCAATTAGTCTATCAAGACTAACAAGTAGGAAACAGAAGAAAAAAATCCATCAACAGTTCTTTATCACTAAATAGATAAAAAATACAACTTAAAAAACTAAAGAAATTACATTTATGAAGCATTAAAAATATTTACACTGCCAGAGTTAACATATGAACATGAAGTATTTAGGTGGGCTATTAAGTCAGGTTATAATGATTTATTTTATAATAATATAATTATTTTTTTTAAAAAAAGAAAAATAATGTATCCTATTCTAAAACCCTCAATCCACTTTATTTTCATTATTTGCAGCCTTACTACAAGAAGTGAAAATATCTAGGATGAAAGGGCATTAAAAGATATGTACATGTATACAGCATTTTCTTGTATGCTATTCTCAGCTAAGCTCGTACGACAAATAATTACTGGCAGAAATCATACATTAAGTACAAGCACTGGAAAAAAAAAAAAAAATAACAATAAACAAACTTACATTCTGATTAGAAATTATCATGATAAAAGAGCAGATCCATTTTTTTAAATAACTTAAAGAGTATTACATTTTGCTATCACATATAGGGTCATTTTGTATTTTAACTTTAATAAGAGTAAAATGGCTATTCTTTGCGACAGGTGGGAAAGTAGAGAAAAGCAAAGTACAACTTAGCTTTTTTCGATAAGGGAAAGTAAAATTAATTAAAAAAAAAAAAAAAAAAATCATGGCACAGTGTCCATAAATGTAGACATAAGCTGAGCTGAAGACAAAAAAAGGAACAAGCAACCTAATAAATAATAATTTATCTAAAACAAATACTGGCAGCAATTTTTTTTTTTGGGGGGGGGGGGGGAGGGGGGTTGTAGCAAATAAATTAGTTAAAAATTTAGAAAAAAATGAGCAGTAAAATTACTATTAAGGTTTAAAACCAAACTAATAGATATTTTACTTAGTGAGAATCCGGGAAAATGTTATACATAAGGCAGAAATGGTTACAGCAAATAATTCTAATAGTTAATAAATTACATACTACTGCTGCATTAGAACCATACTATAAAGGGGCATAATAGTCATACATTAATAAAAGGCAAGTGAATAACCCAGTTTCTCAAATTTTGAATATATTTTTTTCCCTACACACAAATAAGAGTTAGTAATTGTCCAGATACTTAATTAGTATATTAGTTAATAATCATGCACTTAATCAGATTTATCATTTTAAGAGTTTAAACAATATTATTATAAGAGGTGGAACAAAAAATAAAAAAAATTACATTTTGATCCCTGATATTTCTATATATTAAACCGATACTTTAGATCTTGACAAAAATTTACATTTAAGTTGGTCTTAAAATAATGAAATGACTTTCTCGATTAAATAATAACTCACTTATTATTTAAAATAATACAACGGTAATATTTTCATTTAAAAGTAGATATAATTAATAAAATAAAACAATTCGTTGCATTCACCGATATTTTGTGGTAATAAAAAATATAATGTTTAAAAGTACACACTTAAAGTAATTATACACTGGAGGTTTAATATAAAATAATCAAATATTTTCAATATGATTATTCAAAAGGTGAAAGAGAGAATTATGTATATTGCAGTTAGATAATTATAGATTATTTTAAATTTAATCACCAATAAGTTTTTCAATTCAAGTGTGAACTAATTATCATTATAATTGATTATCAAAAATTATACTTCTATCGTTTAGGTCGAAAACTGCTACTTTACTATTTTCTATTTTACTTTATTTTTGGTTTGGTCGTTTCAGGGTGCATTAAATAAATTGTATCTATCTCATATGGCTGTATTTCGACCACACCTGGTCATCTTCATGCCTTGGTTTTGTGAGTGTTTATTTTTAAGTTCATTTTTTATTTAATTTATTTTTATATTAATATTGTGTTATAATTTTCACCATTTCATTGGTTCTTCACTTACTGTCATATTTCTGTAAGATTATTACTTTTATTATTATGTTTAAAACTTAAAAATTAGTTAACACTTAAAAAAACTGTTAGCATCTTGCTAATATTATGTTTTCAGTAACCTGATAGTAAGTGTTTTTTTACAATTTACTTTTACAATCAGGTTACTAAAAACATCATATTAGCAAGATGCTAACAATAATTTTTTTAAGAGTTAACTAATTTTTAAGTTTTAAATATAACAATAAAAGTAATAATCTGACGGAAATATGACAGTAAGTGACGAATCAATGAAATGGTGAAAATTATAACACAATATTAATATAAAAATAAATGTATTAACACTCTCAAAACCAAAGCATAAAGATGACCAGGTGTGGTCGAAATATAGCCATATGATATAGATACGATTTATTTAATACACCCTGAAACAACCAAACCAAAAATTAAGTAAAACAGATTATATTTAATACATCTATAGTTATAAATAGACAAGTTATATTGACATTCTTAATCTCTGATGTTTTGAGTAAAAATGAAAGAAAATAATATTCTTATTAATATTTAGGTGTTTGTCCTTACAATATATTAATAATTATTTAGTTTCGTATTAATGAAATAGTTTAATACTGTTAGAAAAAAAAAAAAAAAATAATAATAAAAGGATTACATATTTAATGGTGTTCTTGGCCAAATATAGAAATTAGAATCTAATGATAAAAAAAAAAATATATATATATATTTGTTTTGTTGTATTATTTTATGATAAGTGTAATTTAATATGAGAGAGTGAGGAAATCAAAAAATACCAAGTGCCACCTCTAGTGCTAGCTAATATGAACAACCACAAGGCAAAATGTAGAGGACACTGTCTTAATATTATTTCTTAATAAGTCAGTATCGAGAGCAGTACCTAAAGACAGGTTTGTCTTTTCTGCTTTGATTTCACAATAGAAATATCTGAATATTGTGTAAACGTCAAGAGTTACTATTTGACAGCGCTGTATCCTGCAGCTTTCTAACTGACATTCTTATCAACATTTGATAATATTAATCAGTTAAGGTTTATCTTACACGTAAACTGACAATAATATTGTTTTAACCAAGCCGCTGCAAGAGGACTGGAATAATATGGAATGTTCCCTCCAAGAAGAAGGCAAATAACAATACCCCCTAGGCCGTGAAAAATTGAACAATCAACTTATATTGTCTGATTTTATATAGGCCAACTTAATGTTGTTTTTTTTTTCATTAATGTCTTAATTGTTTTCTATTTATTTAATTTTAATTAGACTTAAGTCTTTAAGTAGGATTTTAATACACACAAATATTTTTTTTTTTACATTAAACAAATTATCTTTATAATAATTATTTAATACACATTTAATAGTTTGCTTCTACCTTAGCTAGGAAAAGGGTTTAGTTATATATATATTTTTTTCTCCCTTTCGATCGAAGGTAGCAGCTTATTTTAGGACCCTGTTCATTTTTAGTTAATTTTCTCTATTACATAAATCAATATGATTTATTTCTACATAGATTAAAAAAAGGAATAATAGCCAATTCATTAGTAAAGTTACAGTTATTTATTTAGTCGACATCGTCATTGTATCCACAAATACGGGTTATATTATTTATTGATAGTTTAAAAGTCAACTTTATTTATTTTTTAATTTGAAAAGAACTATGAATTATAAAAAATCGGATCGATTTTAAAAATTTCAATGTCAAGAATAATCTAATATCATAAAAGAATTTGACAACTAAAAAAATAAATGTAAGCTGCTACCTCATATGAAAGTGGGAGCATTGTTTTAGTCATAAATAGATCAGTAACAATTATTTTCTTAGTGTGTGCACAAAAATTATAACATTTTTAGCACACTATTACATAAGAAAAAAATAAATAAAACAAACATATTAGCAGAATTTCATTGCTTTACCTACTTTGGAAGAGGTACATATTTCATGTCATACAATGTTTGAAAAGTTTGCGAGATATTTAATTTAATTAAATAAATACTATTAAAGTGTGTGTGTTTTCTTTTTTTTCTTGTCTTTACACTAATAATTTAATAAATAATATAGGTGTTTCAAATCACTTCACAATGATAATGGCATACTTAGTTATAAACATAAAAATCAGTACAGTTACTTATACTTAAAGTTTACAATAAAAAAAAGTATATTTATAAATATATTATTATTATTATTATAAAAAAAATATGTATAAAATAATAATAATAAAAAAAGAATAATTATAAAAGTAATAATTTACGTTTGATTTAATTTACAACAGAAATGCATAGTCGTTGGGAACAAGAAAATTAAAACTTAACAAACACATGAGAATATGGTTAACACGAAAAATCTACTGATCTTTGTTTCCGAATAACACAGATTCAGGGAACAATTAGGTGGAAGGGAGTGATTCCTAGGTGTAATAAAATAATAAAATAAATAATGAATTTAGTAATAACAAAAATAATATATATATATATATATATATATATATTTAATATAAATATAATAAATAATAAAAAATAAAAAAGTACTTGTGTGCGAGTGAGAGACCATCATTTATACATTTATAAAAACATGCACACATTTAAATATCATACAATATATATTTCTTTTTCGTTAAAAAATAATGTCCCAATACCATGCACACAAAAAATACTGCATGTCACTTTATACATTTTGTGCAATCTATATTACACAAAATTCAATGTACATATGTACAAACAGGCTTTATAGAAGAAGAGTGTCCTATAACAGGTCGACTAGGAGGATAAAAGACGTTATCAAAAAGCTACTACTTATTAGACTAACACCATGGCTGTATGTCAGTTCTTCATTCTTCAACACTTCATTAGGATGCTTCTCCTGTACTTCTGCAAATATGGACAGAGTAAGACATTATTATAATTTCATAAATAAGATTCATTTAAATTTTGAGTATTTTAGGAATTTATGAGAAGGTCAGTTATTGTTTTTTTTAAGCGAGCTTCTTATATTCAACAATTGAGAGAGCCAGCGTGGCCGTGTGGGTTAAACCATGTCTGCTCGGCCATCACTAAATCATGAGTGGAACGAGATGGGGTTCGATTCCTCGCCTTGATGCTCTGATTTATATGGCTCACTATTGATCACATCATACTCGCTTCGGCGGTACAATGTACAAATGTATGATGTGTGAAGTGGCTGGAACTCTCTACCAAGGGGCATAAAAAGGGCCTAAGTGATGGCCTAATTGCAAGGTTCGAACAAGTGGTTCGTCCTACCCATTCTAGTAGGAAGTACTAGACTACTACTACTACTATATTCAACAAAATATGCATTTTGTCTGTCTGTCAGTAATGTTTACGTGTCCAAAGATAACTAGAGTAAAAGTGTAATGATTTGGTTGACATTTTGTATACATGTTCCTTTCACTAATGCTCAGGCTAAGTTCGTTAGACAGCGTTTTCCGTCAAAGAGTTTGCGCACAACACTCGCGTAAACATGAGTGTTGGGATGTGAGCTTCAAATGTAAAATTGGAATTTCAGAACAGGAAAAGATTCTATCATTATCTATTCGATGAAGACAATAATTTTTTTTTAGTATAACTAACAGCGACATCGCTATGAAGTGGTAAAGATCGTTAAAACTATTAAAATAGAGAAAACAACGATTTTACCAATACCTTACATTCAAACAAGACGATTTTAATAAAACTTCACATAAATCGCCTAAAGTACAATAATTGAAACAGGCATGTAAAATTTCAACTTGATACAACCAGAAGTTTTTGTATAGTGAAGCGATACATTTTATAATAGTTAAAAAGGAGATGTGTGGTTAGTGGAATAGTAAGAATGCAGGGTGGCTCCCTCACTATTAGAATCATACTCTTTACCTATTAACTCATCATGATTATCTACTTTCTCAATATTCAATACATATTTATTACTATACACTTGCTTCAATGATAGAGCCACACGATGCCTAGTATAATTTATATGTAAGATAACCAGGTAGAATTGAGACGTTACAAAGTATGCTTTAGTAGGTATTTATATAAAGTTTTGTATCATTTAATACAAATTGTTTTTAAGCTCGATAATGAACCAAGGAGGAGTTGAAATATAGCCAGAAATATAAATTGAGAGCTTAAAGGTTTTTATTTATAGATGATTGGTGATCCCTTGAAATTTATTGTTGTCGTTAATTTTGGGTCCTTAGGGATGTAAAATAAATTAAACTCTCCTATATCATACTGCTATATTTCGACTCTCAACTTGAGTCATTTTCAAGCATCTACAACAATTAATTACAACATGTCAAAAACATATATACTTATGAAAAGTTTTACAACATTATTGTTGATTTATAATGGCGAAAAAAAAAATTTTTTTTGGAAAACAACTATCCTTACCATTTATGGAGCTAAGTTCTTCAATCTTTTGTATTACAAAATCGTCATTTATTTTAATTATAAAAAATTATTTTTAAGTGCTTATACAGCTACTCGTCTTGTTCCTTAAAAGGAACTTACCACGTACAAGAGGTTGACTATTGTATGTTTAGGTGAGGATTTGTGGTAAGTTCCTTTTAAGGAACAAGACGAGTAGCTGTATAAGCACTTAAAAATAATTTTTTATAATTAAAATAAATGACGATTTTGTAATACAAAAGATTGAAGAACTTAGCTCCATAAATGGTAAGGATAGTTGTTTTCCAAAAAAAATTTTTTTTCGCCATTATAAATCAACAATAATGTTGTAAAACTTTTCATAAGTATATATGTTTTTGACATGTTGTAATTAATTGTTGTAGATGCTTGAAAATGACTCAAGTTGAGAGTCGAAATATAGCAGTATGATATAGGAGAGTTTAATTTATTTTACATCCCTAAGGACCCAAAATTAACGACAACAAAAAGGTTTTTATTTATATAAGAAGTACCCATATTAAAGACCATTGAAGGAGATTCGCTTTGAAACGAAAATTATATATTTAATTTTGTTCCAATTAAGGGAATAATAATCTTGTAAAAATCAGCAGGAAAAAAATTATCCAATGTAGAATGGATGATTTATTTTCCAAATGTAGAATAAACAAAAATATTCAATGGTTGCCAAGCATACATAAAATAATAAAACCATTTAAAGGTAAATAGGTTCTCGGTAGCTTATTGTTGCTTACAAGTTCGATACCTTAAGCAAACCCAACCCAAACCATCTTAAGGCTGATGGGAGCCTGGTTTTTTTTTTTTTACATTCCGATTCACAAATCTACTTGAAGTGGTTTATCAGTGTGAATCATGTTTCATCTCTCTGGATTCGAACACACCTGATATGTCGGTATTTGAGACCTTGGTCTCAGGCATGTTGCTAACCACTCAACTATTACATTACCCGCTTAAACAACGTAGGTAAAATAAACAGCACTTACTTGTTTTCTTGGTACTGGGCCAAGAATGAGACGAAAGAGTAGGATAAGTAGGAAATGCAGCAGTTTTAGGACTTGGCAAATTACGAGGCCTTGTAGGAAGAGCAGTTGTGGAACTGTAGGGGATAACTGAATTGTTTCCAGTAATTCCAACACCGTTACCTGAAAAAAAAACAAAAAACAATTATATTATTATTATTTCAACATTAGTAAAAATAATGTTTTTTTCCACTGATATATCAAAGGAAAAACTAGATTCTAAAGCCTAGTCCACACCATTAGACACGTTGCGCAACATGGTCTATGAGACCGTCTATAGACATGGTGCGCAACGTGTCTATAGACATCTTCTGAGACCGTCTATTGCCTAGGTCTAGCGTCCACACTTGTAGACACGTTGCGCAACATGCCTAACCGCACCGTGTCTACCATTTAGAATGGAAAACCATAGACATGCGATTTTTGGTCTAGCAACGAGACAAGGCTTAACAAAAGCCGTCATATCAAATTGGAATGCCTTTTGTGTGTCAAAAGGACACAAATCAGCACTCAATGGCTAAACTAATCATGTGAAATATTAAAACTACTTTAGAATTTAAACAGAACAGTGGAGAATAAATGAAAATTGTAGGAGGTTATTGATTTTGAAGTTAATATGTTCTTGTTTTATTAATAAAGAAATGCCTCATTCTGATTTTGTAGTAAAATTATTTTTTTCTTTATTAATTGTATTGAATAAAAATAAATAAACTGAAAAAATATAAAGTAATATTTTTATTAACCTTTTACCTTCTCTTTCCCTTTCACCTTCTTTTTATTTTTATTCACCTCTTTACTAGTCAAGTGGTCATGAACATTTCATTTTTTTAAAGAGGGCACATATCTGGAGAAAAGAGTAGACCAAAATCAAGTTTTCAGTTAAACAATCAAAGGAATAATTACCCTTTTGTGGTGGTTGCTGTGTTAGAATACAAATTATTAATACCCTAAGTATTAAAAATTATTGTTGTATGTCAAATTTATGTCAATAATAAAATCAGTCTGTTGTTCGCGTTTGACTTAAAATAAAAAGTGTATTTAATTTCATTGTTCGTAAGATATATGCCATAAGATATATCCAACATGCTGAGTGCAAAAGATATCGCAACACTTAGGTCAACTTAACAAAGTAGAACTTATATGGGTTCCAGGACATTGTGGCATTTAGGGGAACGAGATTGCTGACTAGTTAGCTAAAAAGGGTTCTAATTCGATCCCAATTACACCAGAACTAGTTGTTGGCGTGCCATATTGTGGAGTGAAACATTCCATAAGAACTTTCATGAAGTTAGATATCAACAGAATATGGATTCAGGTATGCGTGCAACTATCTAAAATTATGATCTGGAAACCATCTCAGCATCTTACCAGATCGCTGCTCTCACTCAAAAAACAATCCTGTCATCTTTTGACAGGCATTCTTACTGGACACTGTAGACTAAATCGACATCTATATCTGCTTGGCCTAGCTGTAAGCCCAACGTGCAGGCTGTGTGAGGAAGAGGATGAAACTCCTCACCTTATTAGCAGCTGTCCTGCATTAACACACCTGAGGTGGAAAATCTTTGGCTTTGCCATCCTGCCGATTGAAGAACTAAGGTTAATTCCCCTAAGCAAGGTACTCACTTTCTGTGGGTCTGTCAGATGCTTAGAGGATAGAGTACTATAAGATGGAATATTAAAATCGGGTAGGGTATGCACCTTGGATCCGTATATAAGGTCTTACTTCTACGGACTTTATTTTAAATGTCCCCTCTTTTGCACTATATCCTTTCTTAAAAGAGTAAAAAACCAATTTTATGCTCAAGAAGAAGAGACAATTCAAGGATTAAAAACAAGAAACACAGTAAGCAAGGGACTGAGTTTCCTAATTCTAGACTTATAATAAATAAAAGTTATATAATACAGTAGAACCTCGATAAGAAGTGTCTCAAGGGGATTAGGGAAACAGTATTGTTATCGAGATGCTCTTTTTGTTGAGGGTTGTGTTATCGAGGTAAATAACGGGGTTTTCAAGTCTGTGCTTGTTCAAGGTCGACCCATTCCTGTATAGAGTCGCGTTATCGAGGCTTGTTATAGAGGTTCTGAGTACATTGTGAATTGGAAAAAATCCGTGTTATTGAGGTTGTTTGGATAATAATAGTCGCGTTATAGAGGTTAATTTAACATTATGTGTTATGGCAATCTCAAGGGAATTTGAAAATTGCACTTGTAATTGAGGTTTTAAACTAATACATAATATTATTAAAAATATGAGAGCATATTAACATACTTTAACAACTTACAGTCAGTATTTACTTAGAGGAAAAAAATCAATTAGGAGAAGTACTCACTTTTGGTTGTATCTTCTGGCCTGCAGCATACTTTGAATACAACCTTCATGTTGTTACTAGAACAACGTCCTCCGATTCGACGATGTAAATCATCCTTTGAAGATGTAGCTGCAAAAGTATAACACATAACATTAGTAAAGATAGTATTTAAATTTTCCCTTTTACTTTAAATCAAATTATAATTATCAATAACTACGGGAGACATACAGAGAAAATAATGTGTATGTCTCCCGTAGTTATTGATAATTATAATTTGATTTAAAGTAAAATTTAATCTTTCCGTAGTATGAATACCACCAAAAAATTTGTATTTCCCTTTTTCGAAAAATGTTACAATGAGAGTAATCATATTTAAACGTGTATAATAAGGATTATCTTCACAACTAAAATATAATTAAGATGCCTGAGTGGAAAAATAGCCTTACCTAATAATCAAATTGACATATTGGATTTTTAAAATAATAATAAGGGATAAGACGGACTTAAGCTAAGTACAGATTACTCTGACGTGACGTGTTCCCACGTCACGTCAGATAACATGGGACCACGTCAGACATGAGGCGGTGTTCACATTGTTCTGACGTCAGACACATGAAAGAACACACTTCGCACTTGTTGCTTCTCCCTTTAGTTGGTTTTGAGCCTTCTTCCATGAATGTTCTCCATGTTTTTGACATGCTGGATGAAGAAGAAGAAGAAATGGCTGCTCTGTGTACTGCGGCCATTTCTTCTTCTAGAGAATGGATACATCCAATCAATGCAGAGCGAGAAGAATTCGGGGAGTTTTATAATTTAATGCCACAGCTTATAGAAGATGAAGAGAGGTTTAGGTGGTATTACCGCATGATGATGGTGGTATTAACATGTCTTCTTCCATCTTCAAAAAAAAAACACTAAAAAACGGTATGTAAAAAATGTACAGAGAGTAGTAAAATATAGCACCTGACTCTTCTGATGCCTTCCAACGACTGAAGAAATATCTGGAAGTTTAGATATCCCTCCCACGCGTCATAAGGCATGTGACGTCAGATAGCATCATATCTCGCGTTCCCACGTCACATCAGAACAATGTGAACATAGACTCACAAAACCCTGTGTTACTTTTTTATATCACACGCATTATGACGTGGGCCCATGTAACGTCAGAATAGTCTGTACCCACCTTTACACATGGTAGTAAAAAAGCATGAGTGGCGATTAACTAACATGGCAGTAGCTGTGTACATTTGCCAGTGAAACAGTATACATTTAACATCAGGATAATCGGTCATGATTGAGGTACTAGGACAAGGGTACTCTTATCAGTACCTACCCCTCGACTTGTGCCACTGGCAAGACAAAAATCAAACCCCTTGCAATTTATTCGCATACTTTTTGATGTATACACAAGCCAGTAGCTCTCCTCTTTGTGCTAATCACATAGTTTGTGTGAGTTACTAACATGTGTATTTCCGCCTTTAGATAATATTTCCTTGAAAATGTAGCAAAAAAAAACTATTTTAACATTTATTTAATTTTTTTTTTTTTTTTTTTTTAATTTTGTGGGTTAGGATATTTTTCCTAAGGGCACCTCAATTGAAACCAGCCCTTAATAGTAACTGCATTACTCTTTTAATTTTATTAAAAAGAGTTAACAAGTTAAGTGATTATTAGCTGTTCCTTATCCTTGACAAAACACTAGAAATGAACAAATACATGTCCAAAGTTAAAGAGGAAAAATAATAGTATGTGGAAAGGAACTTCCGGTAAAATTTGAGATTAAGAATCTTCAGCCATATTCCTAAGACACAGTAACAATGAAAATTAATGTTTAATGTACATTATTAAAAGTTTAATGATTAATTAACCCTAAAAAGTTTTTAGATTAACAACAGGTGATATCTCAATCAACATTAACATAATAACCCATTTCCGGTGTTAACAATTCATACGAAGTCAACTTATCTACTAAAGATAACCTTTTTCAGCCTTCCCTTCACCTCAAAAATTATGAACACCATCTTAGGATATAAAGAGCGATACTATTATGCAGAAAAGAAACAGACATTGGTTCATGGAGAGAAACATTTTGCTAATGATCATACCCTCAGTTTAAACAGTTCTTATCACATTGTTCATAAATATACAGGGTGTTCCATTTCAAGTGGATCAAACAGCTATTACTTTTAAAACTAGAAAAAGTAGTATTTTAGGCTTAATTTAATGAAAGAAAAAGAAAAAAATTGATTCCACCCTTCAAAGGGTCATTGCGGCCCTACAAAGAACGTGGTTTCCTCTTAACCCTTTTTTTCTGAAAAGTTTACTAAAAAGCATGATTTTTTTTATTAAATTTTAGTATATCTTTTATAGTTTAAGCAGAATTAGCCTTTAACGTTGACTACTTCACTATGTAGTTATTACAAGAAAAAGTAATGAAATATGTTAAGATATTTTATTTTAATTTGATTAAACGTTATTAATTGCTAATGAAGGCGTTTTAGAATCATTTACGAATAATATGGATAGTCTAAATCCCTCGGTCTCAAAGTTTTTAGAGAAAATATGTTTAATTTTCCACTGTTTTTCACCTATTTTTATAAATTGAAAAATAATTTTTACTGGTTTTACATTTGATTCTCTCTATTTAACATTGTGATGAATGAGGTTCCCCTGGCAATCAAACCTAGGACATTTCATGCACAAAATAATAATAACCACCCGGCTACGAACGACATAGTTGAATTTAACTTTAGCTAAATAGTTTAATGTAAAGAGGCATACAAATAGTAGCATTATCATATTGACCTTTGTCCCAATACCAGTTTACTTATTCATAATTCTGTTTACAACATTTGTTTACTCAATCATATTATTGCCTGTGTGAGTAGAAACTTAAAAGTGCTCTTCTACTTATCTTTCAGAATAAATATTTAAATATGAATAAATCCCCCCCCCCCCAAGTGAAATTGTAGATAATGTCATAAAATTTGGAAAGTGCCACTAAAAAAAACTAGGGCTTCAGCAAGGGTGTGTGAAAAATATCCAATCAGGCATCATTTCTCTTACAAAACTGTTTTAAAACTCATTGCGAATACAAAAAGCTAGGGCTGTAGCAAGGGTGTGTGAAAAATATCCTATCAGGCATCGCCTCTCTTACAAAACTGTTTTAAAACTCATTGCGAATACAAAAAGCTAGGGGTGTACTAAGGGTGTGTGAAAAATATCCTATCAGCATCATTTCTCTAACAAAACTGTTTTAAAACTCATTGCGAATGCAAAAAGCTAGGGCTGTAGCAAGGGTGTGTGAAAAATATCCTATCAGGCATCCCCTCTCTTACAAAACTGTTTTAAAACTCATTGCGAATACAAAAAGCTAGGGCTGTAGCAAGGGTGTGTCAAAAAATATCCTATCAGCATCATTTCTCTTACAAAACTGTTTTAAAACTCATTGCGAATGCAAAAAGCTAGGGCTGTAGCAAGGGTGTGTGAAAAATATCCTATCAGGCATCATTTCTCCAACAAAACTGTTTTAAAACTCATTGCGAATGCAAAAATGCTAGGGCTGTAGCAAGGGCGTGTGAAAAATATCCTATCAGGCATCGCCTCTCTTACAAAACTGTTTTAAAACTCATTGCGAATACAAAAAGCTAGGGCTGTAGCAAGGGTGTGTCAAAAAATATCCTATCAGCATCATTTCTCTTACAAAACTGTTTTAAAACTCATTGCAAAGGCAAAAAAATGAATATTTGGAAAATTAAATAGGAATCTTCTTGCAAGAAATGTGCCCAATGTTGTGAAGATGATCACTCTAGAGATCGAGGGCGGTGGATTGGTTCAATTGGCCGGCACGTTCGCCAGATCTTAGCCTACTAAACTATTTTCATTGCGGTAACCCTAAAAGATAAAGTCTTAAAACTTGTAAGTCAAAATTTGTAATTAAATAATGCATTTTCTCTTTCTTTAAGCCAATTTATCCAAAGTTAAATCAAACTAGCAAAAATTATTTTTTAATTTATAAATATTGGTGGAAAAAAACTGTATTTTCTCTAATAACTTTGAGACAGAGGGATTTAGACTATCCAAATTATTCGTAAAAGATTCTAAAATACCTTTATTAGCAAGTAAAGTTTAAATAATTTCAAATTAAATAAATTAATGTTACATTAGTTTTTTTCCGCATAGTGAAGTAGTCAACTTTGAAGGCTATTTCTGCTTAAACTATAAATGATGTACTAAAATCTAATCAACTTTTCTCACACTTTTAAGTGAACTTTTCAGAGAGAAAAAAAAAAAAATAAATAGGGTCAAGAGGAAACCACGTTCTTCAAAAGGCTGTAATGAACCTTTGACGGGTGGAATCAATTTTTTTTTTTTTCTTTTTCTTTCATTAAACTACGTGTAAAGTACTACAACTTTTACCTGAAAAATGTTTTCTAAATTTTTCCTAGTTTAAAAGTTATAGTATTTTTATCCACTTGAAATGGGACACCCTGTTTAATAGTTTTGTAAACACTCCTGTACACAGGAAAGAAATTGTGTTAAATATAAACTTACATATAAAATAATAATCCTGTCCAGGCTGGAATTCTAGACCTCCTGGCTGAGGGGTAAAAGATCGAAATGTAATAGTAAAATACATTAATTTGTATGGCTTATCACATATTGCAATAATTCTTGGATTGGGATTGGTTATTCTGCACGATTCGTACTCTTCTTTAGAAACCTGAAACAAATAAAAGAATCTTAATTAACACATTCAGTTCATAACTCAGTCTATGAAAAGGTTTGATAAACTCAAATTCTTTATATTTTGTAGAACCTGAAATATAAGGAGTGTTTGCGTATTGCACATGATTCAAATTTTTGACCTTGTTCAGGCCCAGCTGAACCATTCTCACACCCCACCTAACCACCAATGCAAGAAAAGCCGTCATGCCTGGGGAGCCAGGAAATACTTTATTTAGAAGTTATCTCACTTCCCTGTTCAAATAGGTAACACTGGGCAATATTTGGATTTTACCCCCATTCCAAATTTCTAGGGAAGTGGGTGAGAGTGCCTCTCACAGCCTTATCAATTATATGCATTTATTATCTATGGCCATATCATTTCATGAAATTTCATCTATATATATTTCAATATACCTATTATTTCAATAATTGCAATAGGTGTGCAAAATATAGCACCTATAATACCTCCACTCTCATTCTTATTAAATTAACCCTCCCATTCGTGGCCAAGTCAAGCACAAAACTCCTTGGCGCCTAATAGCCCAGGGGGGTTTGTGTGTGTGGAATTCCCCACTGTCCAGCTAGTTGCAAGGTAGTAGCTTTAATTTTATTTAAAAAAAAAATATAGTGGAGGTAAGACTGATAGGTAAAGGTTTGAAACTAAACCCATACTTTCAATTAGCATCTTTTAATATTATTGAAATCCACAGTTAATTGAAGAGTTGAAATTCTTTAAATCGTAAGTGGCGAAAAATATAATTTTGAGTTCATGGCTTCAAAATGATTTAAGGCCTAACTTAGTAATAATCTCAAAGGACTAAGTGCCAAACTTTATATTTGTTTAAAAAAATCTCACAAGATAGCAGCAGCTCTTTAGAGTAGATTCTTTTGGGTTTAAGTGCCATACATAAATACTTTTATTTTCAGAAATTTATTTGGCACTTATACCCTTATGGATTTCAACTCTATAATTCTAGGTTTAATATCAATAGTAGGTGATTATTAGATGGAGGAATCAGCCATTTTACACTGATAAGTTAAGGAAATGTCTACCAAGATTGTTTTTTTTTTTTTTTGTTTGAAATTTGCTTCTAAAGCCTTGGATAAAAAAAAATTCCATCAAGAATAGTCAAAAATTAAATTAAATAGACTAACATACAAAACAATTCTTTAGATCACAGCCTTCGTCACAAAACCCTGATTCTTTTGATAAACAGAAGCTAGCTATTAAAACCAGCTTAGTAGAATAAAAGTAAGAAATACCTTTCAATTCAAACTATTAAATCATTCAGGCATAAGTTTTTTTTTTTACTTGACTGCTACAGAATATCAAAGTAAAACATACTTTTAAAAACTATTTTAAACTATAGATTGATACGACCTATAGAATTTGAAACTTACATTATAAATTATATATTTTTCTGCGTCCTCTTCGTGGGTACCAGGAGTATATGTTGGACATATAATATTTACTTGATCATATTCGAATGGAATGTTTCCTTTGTTTACATCGATGATATGATCAGTGTTATCTATCCTAAAGCTGTAACAGAAAAAAATCAGAATTAGTTAAATATTAATAAAAAATATATAATGCTTTGTAAATCGAAAAACTAAATCTAGACTATTAAAATTTAGAATAATAACAGGCAAAGTTGGAATTTTTACAGTCACAAGCTTTGCTTAACTAATAGGATTTTTTTTATCAACATAAAGTGGTAGGAATGTCAGACATATAAGGTCTGATATCACCACCAACAGTGGCAAACCTTACGAGTACCTGGGGGTACATTAAATATTTCATGTCGCAGTTAATTTTTTTAAAAATATATAATTCTATGTATTAACAGACGTATTACAGCTTCCTTAAAAGTTCCAGGTCTAACCTGTCAAGACGTAGCGGTTCAATGACAAATTGTTGCTTTCAATGAAAGTTGACCAGTTTAGACCACTTTTATATTGGTGAATCAGTTACATTATTGTGGTTTAACAATTCATAAATAATTTTTACTCTTTGAGCAAATTAGAAATAGCAGAATTTCACAGTATTCATGATACAATTGAAGCATTTGCATAGAAAACACTTTAATAATAATAAAATAACATTTAAAATTAGTGACCATACATCAGAAATAATTCTTATAAGGAATTAAATCAATATCTAGTTTATATATAAACTAATAACTATTCTAATCTATTGTATATACTAAAAATTGTGAATTAACATGAAAGTACAAGCCACATTCAAAAAGTAAGGGCAGTTTGCATATACTTAAATATTGACAGGTCTGAACAAAGTTGTACACATGCAGAGCGATCTACGATTGGTTCAGGATCTACTAAAGTTAAATTCAGTAGTCGTTTGCTTTTCGGTGAATTTAGACAACCAATGTCCTCAAAAATCATTGCTCTCACCAGTTGCAAAGTAGGGATGGGAGGAACGGTTCCATGAGTGGAACGAGTTACAACGTTTTGTTCCAAACCAATAACTAGTTCCAGGAACTAGTTATTTTTGGAACGTTTCAGTTTATGTTCCAAAGAAACAGTTTCTCTTATACTTCACGTGTTCCTGAGTCTAGTCCAGTTTCGTTCCATAATAAGTTCCGTTTCTTTATTAAATAGTTCCACTCTTCACCGTCGCTGACGATGAAAAGTTGAAATAAAATACAAACATTTATTATAATATTAAGGTCCCTTTATTTATCATTTTATCTTATATTTTTTTTATATTGATATTTAATATTTTAATTACAACCAAGTAAAAAGTATAATAAAAATGCTTATGATAGAACATTATGGTAACAACTTAAAAAGTATATTTTATACCAGTATAAATAATATTTTTAAACTAGAATATGTTCTTTTCATAACGAGATCCCAAAACTAAAAAAAAAGTAAAATAAAATAAAAATAAATTTCACCTGTATATCGTATTATTTACTAACTATTTACTAAAGCGGAAAACCAAACTAAAAAAACGAAACGAGTGGCGAAGGGCGAAAGGGTCAAGAGGAAGTTGGCTATGGATCTAAAAGAAAAAAATCGGTCCGAGACAACTCAGACAAACTTTCTCATATACGAGTTCATAATTACATAGCCCAGTGTTTTCCATTTATTAGTTTTCGTATGTACATTTAATTATAATTGAACATTTAATCAAAATTTATCATAAAAATAACTTCTCCTGGGCGGGGAATCGAACCCGGGCTCTCTCCGTCCGCGTTTTAAGCTATTTTCTCAGGAACTAGATTTTTTCCGGGAAAACTGCTTATATCGTTGGATTCGTATTCCAATGGACTACATTTTAGAATTTTTTAATCAAAATCGTCGGAACCGTTTTTGAGAAATAATTTTTTTCCCGGTTTTTTCAGAGTTTTTGGGGGGTAGCGCCCCCAAATTTAGAGCTAAAATTCATTTCTCGATTTCGCCTCGGGGTATGATTTTTCTGAACATGTATGCCAAATTTCGTCAAAATCGGCCTAGTAGTTTAGGCTCCAGGCGTCTGCACAGACGACAGACGACAGACCGACATTTTTTAAAAACCAATTTTTCTGACTAAGGGGACCTCGAAACGTGTAAATCCATCAAAATCTCAAAATCAAATTTTCGCGCCATCACAATACTTTCTCTTTATATGAGAAAGTAAAAAGCAGCAAAGAGGCATCTATATGTCTCTGGAAGAGAAAAAGATAACGCTTCGCTCTAACTGGAGTGATTCCGAGACTCGAGCTCTCATCCCCACTCCGTTACTCTACTCTACTATACAAGACATAAACGTTTCGTTCCAGTTTGGCTGGAACTTGGAACGAAAACTAGTTTTCGTTCCACGCGAAACGATTCTTTTATGTTCCCTCCGAGTTACAGTTTCGTTACGTTTTCTCGTTCCCGTTTCCTCTTTAATCAGTTATGTTACACGTTACGTATTGGCACTTGGAACGAAAACCATCGGTTTCGTTCCAAGAGAAACAAGTTTTTAACGTTCCCTTTAAGCTAGTTGTTTAGTTTCGTTACTGTTTTCTCGTTTCCGTTTCCTCTTTAATCAGTTACATTTCGTATTATTTTGTTCGATAATCCTTAAAAGATATTATTATTTTAAAAATGCTTGAAACAAATTTGTATCGAAATCAAACAATAAAAATTTAGTAACTAAATAAAACTAGACAGTAAAATAAAATAAAATGAAAACATCAAAGTCGTTCCAAAAATAACGTAGTTCCATGAAATCTTGGAACGATTGGAACCGTTCCAACACTGGAACTAGTTATTTTTATAGTTACGTTCCGTTCCGCCCATCCCTATTGCAAAGTGCTTGCTGGGTTTAGATTTTTGTGAGCAAAAGGATCATCAGCTGTCAAAATTAATTAATCAGACGTGCCTAGTTTAGGACCTTTAGTAATGGTTATGAGCGAAGGAAAGGTTAGAAAATAGTGTCGATACTTCAATGCTGGCCACTCAAATGTGCATGATGGAGAGCAGAGTGGCAGGCTCAGTATCCAGACTGATAAAATCATTTAAGTGCACAAAATACTGTGATCTGTCTGACGATTAACAATTAATGCTCTGGCAGCTGAATTTCCTTTTGTTGGATGCAACACTATTTACACGATTATCACAAAAAATCTAGGATATCATAAATTTTTTGCAAGGTGGGGAACCGAAAATGCTTACTGACCAACACAAAGAGCAAATAATGCCAAGTGGACGAGTGTTTTTTGACTGCTATCAATATAATGGAGATGACTTGTTTTCCCACATTGTTACACAAACTCAAACCCGTCGTTGTCAACTAGTTCAATTCCCAGACGGGAAACTTCTATTTAGAAGGTTAAAGGAAATTGTTGCAGTGTAACAAAAAGTGCTTATTATAAGTAAATGGCGATAACACAGAACAGTGCAAAGTAGGTTTTTAGGAAACGAAAACTACCAATAAAAACTTATATATAATTTTTTTGACTATGCAGGCCATACTATTCGTATATACGCCTCATACAAATAGGATAGGAATGCAATGCAATGAGAACTAAGGATAATATTGTAACAAATGACAAGAACTTATAACAATAATTATTGAACTAAAGAAAATAAATTAAACAAGAAGCCAATGCTCTTCAAAAGCTAATATTGTAGGTTGCATGGTCTACATATAAACACATTCAGTAGAAGCCCTCTTATTCAGTCTTAGTTCAATCGGTAGCTCAGGTATGAAACTTGTGTCACCGACCTGTCTGACCTAGTAAATAAAAGATAGTGCTGGGCAGACGTTACTGTGTTGAGCAAAATAAGTGACAAACGAAAATTTGGTTTAACCAGACATTTTATTATCCGGCTATAAGTTCTGTCCCGAGGAGGCCGGTTAAGAGGGCATTTCACTGTACTTATAGAAAAGTTTTAATCTAAAATATACTCTGACCTTTCATATGTAACTTAACATTCAGACAAAACACCTATTCTGGTGTAAAGGTTCAAATTTTTATTGTAATAAAAAAAAAAGAAGAAAGTATTGATGGAATCATGTGGAATAATATCAGTGGGCAGGCCCTGGCAGAAACAGAAAAACACGGAGGAGAAACCGTTGTAAAAGAGCAATAGGAAATAGGGTAAATAAAGAATATGGACCAAGATTGAGTCAGTGAAAGTACTAGGAAGTCCCCAAGGGATTAAAGAAAATAAACCAATAAGCAATACAAATTCTAATTGTACAATGCCAGTCTAAATAATTGAGTCTTTGTTTTCTTTACTAAAAATAATAGATAGATTTTGGTAAAAAGCATAGAATTCAGTGGCCTTTAGGACGTTGTATCCTGGAGGTTCGGTTGGAAAAAAAGACCGATTATAAGATTTAAAATCAGAGCTTTCACTCATAGTCCAGTCAATAAATGATTATAGAGGGAAATGGAAGGAACACAATTTTTGACTTTGGGACTTTGTTTGGACTAGTTAGGAGGTAAACATACTAAAAGTCCCCACTCCTAGGAGGTGAGCAGGGGGAGGGGGGGGGCACGTAGAAGGTCCCTATTTTCGGTTTTTCACTTCTATCTCAGAAACTATGTGACCTAGCGATAAGACTATTCTATATAAAAATTAAAGCTGACAAAGTGTGCCACAAGATTGATTATAAACATTTTTTCGCTATCTCCCATAGTTTTTGAAATATCCAAGCTCGAATTTCGCCAATTTTTAAAAAAATCATTTTTGCGTTACATTTTTTTCCTTATTTGACTAGCCAACTCTTCGGCCCTTTGTCCTGCAAAACTTTTGTGAGAAAGAAAGTTATAGAGCATTAAATTTTCTTCAAGAATATATATAATTTTACTATTTTATCTCTATCCGTTCAAAAGTTAGAGCAATTTTAACTTTATGGTTAATTTAGAGATTTTGCAGAAAAACTTAACTTTCGTATTTTCAGCTATACCACAGCTCTTACTCTATATTCTACATTTAAGCCAATTTATATTCTCTTATATTTATGAATAGTATGTACTGTATATATATGTGGCACATAAAGAAATGATATACATTCACATGTACTGGTACATATCAGGGGCGTACTCAATGTGTACATTGTATAATGTACAATTAATAGGTATATAATATATAATATATTATATTATGTAGTCTTTGGAGTGAATGTGCATTCGCATTTTCAAATCCCCTTGAGATTGCCATAACACATAATGTTAAATATTATTACCCAAACAACCTCAATAACAAGGATTTTTTCGAATTCACAACGTAACTCAGAACCTCTATAACAAGTCGATTTGAGAAGTCAACCTCTATAACGAGACTCTATACAGGAATGGGTCGACCTTGAACAAGTCTAGACTTGAAAACCCCGCTCCCAACATTCCATTAACTTAACCTTGATAACATGACCCTCAACAAAAAAAGCACCTCGATAACAAGACTGTTTCCCTAATCCCCTTGAGACACTTCTTATCGAGGTTCTACTGTATATATATATTTTTATAATCTGCGACTTTTATTTTATTCATTTAATGTATAGAAAACTATATATTTTCTTAAGGTCTTGGATAGGGTTAAAAGAATAGTTTTTAAACATGTTTAAAGTTTAGTTTAGTTGATATATGAATAGAATAAGTAGTATTAGGAAATTCTCACTAAAG
The DNA here is from genome assembly GCA_951217055.1 of Gerris lacustris. NCBI lineage: Eukaryota > Metazoa > Arthropoda > Insecta > Hemiptera > Gerridae > Gerris > Gerris lacustris. The sequence goes on along the minus strand of OX578285.1, from coordinate 37,411,249 downwards.
AGTTAAAATATAAATTATCCATGCTTTTTTTTTAATTTTTAAATTTATCGTATAGCAGTGAAAGGTCCTTCACTGGCATTAGAAAAAAAAAGTTATAAAATGCATAGGTATCATTTATAATAATGTTTTTCTGGTACTTTGAAATTCAATATCACATCTGCATCTTTGATAAATGCTATATATTAAAAAAAAGGAAGAAATATAGGGGGAAAAAATTATTGCAATGTCAGTAAAAAAAGGAATTATGTTGACAATGTTAGTAAGAAAGGATAATTCGCTGAAGCATGCATTCTTAAAAATGATATATTTGTTCAGAACACTGTCTCCATATATTACTTTAAAAGGTACTCAATTAATATTGCAACATATAAAATAATAATTTCAATCTGATTATAATTTACAATCTGGTTTCGATTTGTCTAGATTAATACAAGTCTATACAGCATACCAGGACGGAAAATGATATAATTCCTCGATGAATATTAGCAAATATAAGCAAACCAATAAAACAAATTAAAAGGATATCGGGTCAATAAAGTTTCCACTAATGTTACAATGAAAACACAAACTGATATGTTTTCAGAGTTAGATTTTTTTGCATATTGAAACACAATTTCAGTCAGTACTTATCAAACTCTAATAGTACATTACACGTGTAGTGCGGAAAGTAGCATTTTGCATGCGAGTGTGGAGTTGCTCCAAGCGATAGCGAGGGTAGTTGCAGACCGTAGCGGAGTTGCATACCGTACTTTAACTATGATTGTTGGATTTTAATAATAAATAAAGAAAAAAAAATTTAATAAACTTCCTGTTTTTAAGTTTGTATATCTCTTTTGATAAAGATGACATTAATTCATTAGTTGTATTTTGTGTTGAATTAATTATTTTGGGAGGTGTATTATTCTCCTCATTTTCTCATTTTCGTCATAATGACATAAAATCAATAATTGTTTTTCACTAAAAACTCGATATAAACAGTTACTTTAATTAAACAAACAGCAAATTAGTTTTGTTAAATGTAAACAAATTCGTGCGTTAAGGTGAAGAATTCTTAGGGCGGAAAAAAAGAGGAACAATGAAACGTGCATGCACAATGAATACAAGTACGTAAAGAATCATTTTCTACGCATCTAAACAGAGATACAATGTTTATATTTTGTATCAATCGTAGATAAAAGATTTTTTTTTAACATAGATTACATAGGGTACTTCTTTAGATTGTTACTCCCTATGTTTTCTTTAGAATATAAATGACTGACTAAGTAACTATTAAGACAAAGGGGTGTTTAGTCCAATGTAATTATGGGACAAAGGAATATAACACGTCTGTTTTTATAAGGGGAGTAACAGTCTAAAGAAGAACATACCATACACCTTCTATAGATTGTTACTCGCCTCTATTTTTTTATAAGGGAGGTAACAATCTAAAGAAGTGCCAGTTTTTATATATATTTATTTTAAAAAATGTAATCTTGTATTAGCTTAAAGTTTTGAACAGTTAATTGCAATAAAAATATGTCAACTATTGTTCTTCATACAATACCACAATATAATTCCATTGCATAGGTGATAAGCTGATCTTATTAAATATATCTTTACAGATAATGTATTATATATGATCACCAAATCATTTTTTTTAATCAATAATTTAATTGTCTTTTAATGATAAAAGATTATTTATAATTATTATTATTTTTTTTTTTATATGATAAAACATTAGTTAAAATTTTCCTTAAGTATGAAAAAATGTTGGGCAAGGGTAAAAGGTGACAAATAAAGAAGAGCAAAGGAAGCCTATTTTCATATTTAAAACACTTGCTAGTACAAAACTTTCAATATGGCTTTAAAAAAAAAAAAAAGACGAGTGTCTAACATAAAGATATTTGACAGGTGCTACCTATTTCCCCTGTATGCTTCTGTTATGACATCCTAGAAGATTCTCATTTCCTGACCATATCTCCAACACTTATATGGATGCAAAGGAAATACACAGGTGAAACATTATTAAGGAGGTATGAAAAAGACAACTGAAAATAATCTTACAGCCAACTTGCCACCCCTTAGTAAAAGAACCCTTAGCTAACTGATATTTTTTTATACATATAATAAACACATATAACTGAACACCTCTTTTTTTCGCATTTAAATGGTTTTATTTTAGTTCCGCTAAATGTTATTATAAAGCAGTCAAAAATTTCTAAAGTCTTCTAATAAGACTTTAATTACCTTAATTGAAATATGATAAAATCAAGCTATGCATGTCATTACAGGTATGGAATTGGGTACTTCTTTTCATTACTGCCCTATGTATTTTTAGAATATAAATGACTTTGACTAAATAACTATTAAGACAAAGGGATGTTTAGTGCAATGTACTTTGGGACAAAGGAATATCAGACTTATGTTTTTATAAGGGGAGTAATAGTCTAAAGAAGATCATTCCGTACACCTTCTTTAGATTGTTACTCCATCTGTTTCTTTTATAAGGGGAGTAACAATCTAAAGAAGTGCCTGAAATTGATATTATATATTAATTAAACTATAATTCATCATTCTTCACATACATGGCAACATTGTATTTAATTAAACATTGAATCAAATTATAATTATCATTAACTACGGGAGACATATAGAGAAAAATAGACCCCCGCACCGGGACTTGAACCACGGGTCTCCTATTAATCCGTTACAGGCGCCCTTACCAACTGAGCTATACGGAAGAATGATTTTTCTCTGTCATTACCGATACAAATTCCCCGAATCCAAGCTTTCAATCTTTTCTACAAGTCTAGCAAGCCAAATATTCACGGCAATAGAACTAGACCGAGAATTAACGCTTATAATTATAAAGTACTCAATTAGGTACAGGTACTTAATTACAATAAAATAATTAAAATTACTAATAAGCAATATAATTGCAACCGTCATTGCATGGCTTTCACCCAATAGTTTTTAAAGTTATAAATATGAAATTTAAAGTAGAAGAATGTAGTTTTCAGACCCCGCAAACCCCATATCTCTATCTATTACAGAAGCTGAGCTAAAAGTGTTAAAAAAAAGTGTTTTTTTTTGGCCCACCCTGTATATTCTTGTGTGTGTGTGTGTGTGTGTGTGTGTGTGTGTGTGTGTGTGTGTATATATATATACACTCATTTAACGACTGCAATTTTTAGTAATTATAATTTTTATAAAATTATTACTATAAAATAGGGGTTATAAATTGTCTTTGTGTAATAATATATTATAAATTAGCTTAAAGTTATAGGCAGACAAAACAGATGACGTGTGTAAGGTAGAAAAAAACCTCAGGCCGGGGGAACAACCTTACAATATATACACCCAAGTCCTCAAAGGGAAAATCAACCACACTGAATGATTTAAACCACTTAGCAATGGTTTCATACAATGGTGAAGAGAGTTTAGTTAGAAAACTATTGCAAAAACAATTGACTACCAGACCACTAATGATAACACCTTATTGAAATGACTAAATCCAGTTTGTATTCAAATATTTACAATTGAGTTTTTTTTTAAAAAAAACAATACACCGATCATTTGTATTCTTTTAGTTCACTAGATCCTATTCTAAACTATCATATACATCCTATTTCACTATCTATTCACTAATCCTATTCTTTTAGTTCACTATAGATTAAAAGAAGAATAAATCGCAATTTAAAAAAAAGAAACTCTATTGTAGAACGTAATATAATAAAAATAATACAATCTGCTAATGTTTTATTTTGTAGTCTTCTTCATTTCCTATTCGAAATCAATACAACAATGAGGAACATCATTCAATATCCCATTCAGAGTTATCTTGAATTGAATTGTAATTTAAAGAAATGCGTTGTTGTATAAATAAATATTGTTGCTTCACTAGATCTAAAATAATTAATTAAATCAGTCATTGGCATTTTTCTTCAAGAAGTATTTATACTAGCTCTTATAATTTCTTGCTCTATAATTTATTTTATAAAAATCTACAATTGTTGTTTTAAACAGAGACTTTGTTTATATTTACTTGTAAATAATAAAATTAAAAGATTAATAATATATTATATTAAAACTATAATAGCAAATATCATAATACAGACGGATTTCAATTATTTTTCTGGTAAATAGGATGATCGGTGCACCAATTAAATTGCTTGAAATCAGCGTGTATGCAATTAGTGATGTAAAATACCCGGGTATTTAAAACTGTGGGTAAATACCCAGGTATTTATGATAATTTTAAAAGTTATGACTGCTACGAGTTTAATTTTAAACTTATTTATAGTAAATACATATATTATGAAAGTTCTAGTACTTATTAAGTGATATTATGTCTCAATAATATTATTGATAAGTTAATAAACCTAAATATTAACCTTCATACGTGTTTAAATTATGTAGTGTAGGACTTAGTTTGGCTTAGGACTTAACTCTTTACACGTGATATTTCAGATTGTCAGATATGTATAGCAATAGCCTATAAAAATATACAGTATAAGAATTGAGTAACAAGGATATAAAAATATGCCTACTAGGAAAACATGACTACTACTCAGTGATGCCACATTTGCCACAACATAATTTCCTCTGAACTAATATTAATATACTTAGAAATAATAAATACCCGTACACTGGATATTTTTGTAGGCTATTTTTTAGGAATTAAGTGAGCTTAAACACATCCTATACTCTCTAAATGACATTTATTAAGCCATTAGAGGATGGAAAATGCTCAGAACCTCTTACAACACTATTTAAATCATTATTTGTCATAAATACCCTCATTGTGGGTATTTACCCTGGCCTCGGGTAAATACTCATTTTTATTTACCCTACCCGCTGGGTATATACCCGGCCCCCATCACTATATGCAATATATTTGTAAGTGGGTTTTAAAGACAACATTTATATTTTTTTTTAACTACTTGAGATTTAATAAACCTTAAATAAACTGGTCATCTACATAAACAGAGTAAAAGGCCTATAAGCTTAAGTAGTTAGTTTTTGTTGAGTTGGCAATGCTTCATTTATTTTTTATTTGTTTATTTATGACAAGATAGATGTCACTCAAATTTTTATAAATTTTACCTTTGATAGTTTTGTGTACTTAGTCGTGTGTTTGTTTTCTCTTGATAATGTTATATTAAATAAAACTGACTTATTCAGTACCAACTAGCGCAGTGGTTTTTACTTACTAACTTAAAGCACTCATTTCAATAGTTTTTACTTTATATAATTAATTTCCTTAACATAATTTAAATTTATTGTTCATTCATAAGTTTATAAAAATAAAATTCTAGAAGTGAGCTCTAGAAATAAATAAATCAAAATAAAGATGATATAAGTAATCAGCTACTAATAATAATTATAATTTGGGTAAATCTGCCGATACACAACCCAAATTTTGATAATTGTTTTTTTTTTTAATTGTTTCTTTTAACTTTTAAATAACTTTTGGTCAAATGAACATTACTCTCATTTATATGGATGTGACAATAACCCTTTGTCCTAACAGTAAATTGGACTAAAAAGCAGTGGCGTAACTATGGGCCCGCATTGCGGGAGGGCCCCCAAATCATTGACAACGGGGGCCCCCAGTTCTAGATGCAACAGTTTTTTTTTTAGTTTTTTTCTCATTAATTTTGTTTGACGAGGGGCCCCCAAGAAGTTCTTGCAGGGGGCCACCAATGCCCTAGCTACGCCACTGCTAAAAAGATATCACTTCTTTACACTGAAGAGTGTACTAACCACTCAGTTACGGTCTTGTTAAAATGGTTACTTGACCATTTTAATTCCTGGAACAAATACTGCTAGATATTTGTACAACATACACTTTACATTATCAATTATCATTATTTAATTTTAGTCTTTAATTTTCCTATACAATGTTTTCTATCGAAGGATATCAACATTAACCCACCCGAAAGAAATAGTCAGTAGATTATTCCTTTCTCATGTAACTCATTTCCAACAAAACTTAGATCTATAGCAGTTATAACAAGTAAAATGATCTAGTTTTCATTCAAAAAAAAAAAGAAAGACAAAAAATAAAGGGTATTATCAATGGTTATAGTTATAGGTCAACCAAGATCTCAAAAATGCTAGATTATGGGTAGCAACCATACAGGTTAATTTTTTTATTACAATACTTAAATTAAAAAATTATATATATTTAAATGAAACAATTAAATATCAATTAATTATTATTGCTTTAGTCAATATAATTTTACCATAGACTCAAAAATTATAGGTTAATTATTATAATTAACCATACAGATAATGCTTGCTGATTTCTTACCCAGGATTTTTTTCATAATGTTTGTAAAACGTAAAATTATTTCCTGGCTTATAAAATATTTATAGGATCATATAATTACTAGGCAGTCTATATCAACCATATATCAATCATTTTTTATTACTTGACAATTAAATTTCAACAAACCCATAGTTGGCAGGCTTTAAATTTATGCTGGACATCAATTATATACCTACTGTTAATTATTCTTAAATAAATTATTGTTTTAATTGTTGTTTGTCTGAATTTGATCTTTTTTTTTAATTGTGTTATTTTATCCTTTTTAATAATTTTTGGACTAAGGAACATCAGTGTTATGTGTATAGTGCCCATTTTAATTTATCTTAACAGTTAATTTGACTAAGGGATATCACTTCTATACACTGGAGAGATAATATTCTATAGTATAAATAACTTTTAGACAAAGGAACATCAGTTTTATGTTATAGTGCCAATTTTAATTTATCTTAACAGTTAATTTGACTAAGGGATATTATCATTTCTATACACTAGAGAGATAATATTCTACAGTCTAAATAACTTTTGGACAAAGGAACATCGGTGTTATGTGTATAGTGCCCATTTTAATTTATCTTAACAGTTAATTTGACTAAGGGATATCACTTCTATACACTGGAGAGATAATATTCTATAGTCTAAATAACTTTTAGACAAAGGAACATTAGTTTTATATGTGTAGTCCCCATTTTCATTTATCTTAACAGTTAATTTGACTAAGGGATATTATCATTTCTATACACTGGAGAGATAATATTCTATAGTCTAAATAACTTTTGGACAAAGGAACATACACATACAACATCAGTTGTATGTGTATAGTGCCCATTTTCATTTATCTTAACAGTAAATTTGACTAAGGGATACCACTTCTGTACACTGGAGATATAATATTCTATAGTCTAAACAACATTTGGACAAAGGAACATTACTCTTTAATACAATTTAATCAAAAGAAAAAAAAATCAAAATCAGATAAAAACATTTAGATGGTACATGGCAGATTTACCATAATATGCAGTAGTTCGTCAAATGTTCGGATTAGTGTAAAAATTGCTTCTGTTATTGCCCTTAAAATTAATAAAAATGTTTGTAATTTGAAATGTTTTGAAAATGTGACCTTCAATTCAACAACCATGAGGAGATTAGATCGAGTCAATTCTCAATCGAAAATTTCTTTAATTATACAACCCTGGTACTAATTGGCAATATCTAGTGCGGTTTATGGTGGTTAGAAGTGGAGCATGTCCATGGATCATCATGTGGCCAATTAGAGGACAAGTGGACAAATATGGCCAAACAAGTTAAGTACCCTAAATGGTTAAACTTGCCTTCAGAGGCTGCAAATTTAGGGACTGCCCTTGTCTGTAATGGTCTTATTTTATGAAATAGGTATTTTAATCTCTATACAGATAGATATAATTATTAAAAAAAAAATAAAGAACTGTACGATAAGTTGAGTAATGTTGAATATTTTAAAGGTATGTAAAAAAAATAACGATTTAAGCTTTTTTAATTATGAAACGTTGCGACCCTTCCTAAGGTCATCTACACTCTGTTTAATTAATTAATGATATCTTTGTTGTTTAATGTTCATAGAAATTAAAATACATTTCTTTCTCAATAATAGAGCATTACATTTTTTCAAAGAAATTTATCGTTATTTATTTGGGTCGATCAAGGGTAGTAAGAAAAATTCAACTAAGGTGAAATCATCAATTTCTTCTATAAGGGAAAAACCTAACTACTATACAAAGAAATTTATTTTTAATTGTCAAAATTATTGTAAATTTTAATAAAATCTTTATTAATTTCATGAAAAAATTGATGATATCTCATTGAGAAAGAAATGGATTTTAATTTCTTCAAACAATAACCACTAAATATATGACTTATTAATAAAACAGACTAAATATGAACTTAGGAAGGGTAAAAACATTACATAATTAACATGGGTTAAAACGTAATTTTTTTACACACACCTTTAACATACTGATTATTTATCAACTTATGATATTTTAATGGTCGATTAATCATTTTAAGCTTAAAAAAAACAATAAATGTTCAATACCCATAATTTATTTCATTCATAGGTTTCAGGAAACTTTGTAAATCTGCCATACCCGACCAATTTATTTATTTTTTTTTGTCTTATTTTGTCAGTTTTTTAATTGTTCCTTTGTCCAAAAGTTATTTAGACAAAGAAATACTGTCTCTCCCATGAATAAAAATGATAATATCCCTTAGTCAAATTAACTGTTAAGATGCATGGAAATGGATACCATACACATAACCTTGATGTTCCTATGTCCAAAAATTAATTAAAAAACATAAAAACAAACAATAAGCAATGATAAAATTTATACAAACAATTTTTGAAACAATAATTTCTTTAAGAATAATGTCCAGGATAAATTTAAAGCCTATCAATTATGGTTTGGTTGAAATTTTATCGTCAAGCAATAAAGAATAATTGATATACGGTTGTATATAACCTAGTAGTTATGTGATCCTAGATATATTTTATAAGCCAAGCAATAATTTAATGTTTTACAAATATTATGAATAAAAAGGTCAGTAAGCATAATCTATTTGGTTAATGTCTAGCATCAATTTAAAGCCTATAACTTTTAAGTTCATGGCAAAATTGTATTGGCCCAAGCAATAATAATTAATTAATTAATTTTTAATCATATAATTTAAATATATACATACTTTTTTTTAAATTTAAGAATTGTAAACAAAAAAATTAACAATAATTAACCTGTATGGTCGATACCCATAATCAACTTCACATAATCTAGCATTTACGAGGTCTTGGTAATGTAATATTGACCTATAACCATTGATAATACCCTTCATTCTTTTCACTCTTTGTTGAATGAATGACACAACAACACAATTTTACATATTTTAAGTGCTATAGATCTAAGTTTTATTGGCAATGAGGAATAATCCACTGACTGTTCCTTTCGGATGGGGTATGACAATGAGTTATGAGGAAAGTATTTATGGGCAATGAGGAATAATCCACAGACTATTCCTTTCGGCTAGGGTATAATAATACCCTTTAAAAGAAAACATTTTACAGGAAAAGTAAACACTAAATAAAATAATAGTAATTGATAGGTATATCATTGTACACATATCTAGCAGTATTTGTTCTAAAAAAAAAAAATGGCGATGCAACCATTTTGTGTTTGTAGTAATTTGATTAGTTGAAAATAAAAATTTATTAATATTATAGAAAAAATAAAAATTAATTGTACAAATAATTATACAAGGTAATTTTACTCTAGTCTAGCAGTAATGTGTTCCCGACAATATCATATTGATTGAAGGTTTAGTCAATAATTTATTAAAGTTACACGAAATAAAACTAAAAATAATAATAATAATAAAAAAAGATATATGTTTATGAATAATGGACTGTATAGATTCAATTTGACAGTGTCAATTAAATTTATCCAGTATAAAAATATATTGGTAAAATAATTATTTTATTAATATTTTACAAATAAATATAATTAAATATTAATAAATAAATAAATAAATATAGGAAAGAAAATATTACAACAAACCAACAATATATGGTTCACATCATAAGCAGTTTAAAAAAAAAAAAAAAAAAAAAAAAAAAATCAATTGATGGTCAAGCAATTCCTTTAGGGTTTAACCAAAAAATAATAATAAAAAATATCTAGCATTAAAATAAATGAATTGAAACAAAAAACTGAATAACAAATGACCCATAACCATGGTCAATCAACAAAATATAGCTGCTCTAACTAGAATCATTAAGTAGAATTCCATAAGCCATTAATTATTTATTAGCCGTTCATTACTTAATTGTTTATATTTATTTAATTTTTAAAGAAAGAGCAATTAATAAATTATAAGGCGAATAAATTTAACAAAGATGATAAGAAAACTATTAAAATATATCATTAAGTTTAAATTCCTACACATTAACTACTAAAACATTCATTAATTTTATTATTTGTTTAAATAAAATTTTTAGGTGTGCATAATGAAATTACTGACTCGCCAATTACTCCTGGTGATAATTTCAATTATTTAACAGTCCCATTGAATTAATTAAGTGTTATTCATTATTTTTAATACATTAAGTGTTTACTGTACAGCAATTTTATACAAAATATTATATTAAATGTCATAATATTATTTTTATATGTTACATTTGGTTTAATATTTTATAAATTTGTCGGCTTAGTTATAAAAGGTTCGACAAATAAATCCTATTTACAAATCACCTGTAGGAGTAGTCAGTAAATAAACACTATTACATCCTTAATAATAATCTATTTAACCCCTAGTAAAATATATCTAATGTAATCGTAATAAAGTATTTTGTTCTAATATATGTACAAATAAATTATAATACATATAACGTAGGAATAATTTTAAAGGTTTAGATTAATTAATGTGACACAACTCACTGTTAATCAAAAATATTATCTATATAAATAAAATAACAAAAAAAAAATATAAATAAAGTTTTAGTGAAGGTTAATTAGCTACATCTACCTAAATAACGTATAGAAGGGACCTAAATCGTATGTACTAGATTACGTAGGTACTTAAGTGCCTCTAATAATTCATACTAATTTATTTTATTTTCTACATTGATAATACATGTTTTAATAGTATAAGTGAAAGATAAATGAAAAGTAAAGAGAAATAAAAGAAATTCCAAGCAGGATGATAACAAAGAGATAGGAACGAGTGTAGTAAGGCCACTAAACCATAACCCAGCCACTAATTAGTCCCTGTCAATCAGCTACCAATAACAATGCCAATATCAAAATACAATTAATTATCGTAAACATACTAAATAAACTTAATAGAATCGACAAATAAGCTACAACTAACGGATTATAAATTAATATCAACAACTCAAGTGAGTACGGTCGGGGTTGCAAACACACAAAACCATAAACTACTATTACAATAATGGGTTTAATCGGTAAATGTTTGTTATATTACTTACATAGGGTTTGTAGTGTTCCAATGGACGTAAAAAGATTTCGTACAGTCGCTAACAGTTGATAAGAGAACGGTTTGAAAACATATCAACAGAACTAGAGTGAGGCACGAAGTCACTTTCGCACTTGGTACATGAAATATGGGCCTCAGAGACAACAGTATAAAACGGCATATTGCGTCGAGGCAAAACAATATACAGCCGAAAATCATGTTTATTCGGGATTCGGTAGAGACTCGTATCAAAACATCACTTGAGAAGGGCCAGTAGACGAGGCGAGATGCACGAAGCCATTTTTAAGCTTCGTCAAGGCACCTTTCTCTCGGTCGCGATTCCCGACTGCTCGTGGGGCCCCCGGAGTCGGAACGTTTCACATCGAAATACCGACAAAACGGTCAACTAAACCCCACCGACCATATACCGAAATCACAATTTAACTTCAATAGTTAATACGGTAAACAAAGCAAACTATTAATGGGAAAATAAGCATACTGTTTTTACAGATCTAAGTTCAAACAACTAAAGGTAAAGAAAAGGACTATAGATTTTACTTCGTCGTTGCCAACCTAACACATCGAAATTAATCTAATTCGTAAAAAAGACAAAAAGATCCCTAAAAAGAAATACTTCATTTTTATATTTTATACATATTAAACGACATCGTAATTGCGATGAAAAATAGTTATTAAGACGATTATAATTTTATAAATGAAAATACCGGCGGAAAAGGTACGATAAAAGAAATATTGTGTTTTTCCCCTAGCAGTTCTGTGCTGCTGGGTTTAAGAAGACAACGGAGACTCAAGAATGCGAGACAAAAAGAGGAAAAAAATCGACATTTGACATATTCACAAATGTGAACAAATCTTAATTAGATACCTTGGGGTGAAAATTAAATATTGTAATTTTTGTCGTTTACTAATTTCTTTATGTTCAACATACCGTTTATTTTTATTTTTTCTTTAACGGGTTATATTTCCTTACTTTTAATATTTATTACGTCTGAAATCTGAACCATTGCTAAGGAATGTCACCTAGTGTTCGAGGTGAAGCACTTTGGTAGTAGAGCGCTTATAGTTATGTTGACCATAATATTATACCTTAACGTCTAGTATTATGAGCGAAGCAATTTTCTATCTTAAGAATTCTATTAGCTAATAAAAATAAGGAAAAACAAAAATCATCTGAATCAACTTTAATCTGCAATATTATTGTGGGCCTCTTTTAAAATTATACTATCCTCCCCCCCCCTTAATTAAATTTTTCGAATATATGTCTGCTAACTAAAATATTAAACAACAAGACGTTCTCCCGCTTATCAGTAAAATATTAAAACATTTTAGTCATTATTATACAAATTTCCGGTACTCAGCAGGTTTTTTCCTACACTATTCTTGTCATTTGTCGTATTTTAAAATTAATTCTTGTAGTATTGATTTTAATTTATGCATGTTCTGCTGAGAATTTTAAATATTTGATCTCCGGAGAACACAATTCTTCAACCAACATACCTTAATGGCTAATTCATATTGTACGTGGCAGAGAAATTTCCTTAAATGTGGTTGGAGGTGGCTCTAAATCTCAGCCTGGCACGTACAATATGAGTTTACCTATCTTAATATTTCTTTGAAACGTCACAACGTTTTAAGTGCACAATGATCATAATTCATAAGGTTCTTTTTAGCATATTACTTGTCCAAGCCTAAATTATAAATATATATTATACCAGTTCGGTTCCCGTCACATCGCTACGGAGGGTTTTATTTTTAATTTGATGAGTTTAATTTAAGGTTTTTCTTTCTGTCCCCCCCCCCCTTACTTTTCCGTCCCCTTTATTTTTTTCTTGATCCTTACAACAAGAACAACTTACAATAGGAACACAGAATTAATTACATCTGGATTGTTAAAAATTCAGGTATATTCTTTAAGTCTAAAGATTGCACCTCAAATAAAAGTTCTTAAAATAGTTAAGAAGCAAAAAGGAAATATTTAAGATTCTCATAACCTAATGAACCTTGCTCCATGTTAATTTAGGCGTCTAGCAGGGAAATAACCTAACCCATGTTGCTTAATATTCTTTATATATATTATATATACTAACTGGATTCCAGTGCTTCGCTACGGAGTATGTTATATTTAATATAATTCGTTATTTACTAAGAGAGAATATGTAGATGCCACAGAGTTTTCTAAATCTTCCCACCATATTTCTATATCCTCCCCTCTTGGATAAAATAATTTGTATTAATCATTAATCCCTAAACAGTAATTCTCCGACTACTAAGGAAACAGTTTTAAAAATTAACTTTCCAGAAAAGCATAGGTATTTTCTTTTATATCCCCTTCCTCTCGGCGTATTATTGAATCCTTGGGTTGAAATTGGAATTATCTTCTGTTAATATATAGGCTTACATCCTAAAGAGAAGTTTAAGTTTTACCTTTTTAACTTAAAAAAATCTGTCAGAACTCAATTCCCTCTCATCTGACTTTGCCTCTATTTCCTTCGTTATGAATCTAATTTCTGAAAATCCCTACTCGGTACTCGGTACACATTTTTATTTTAGAGATTATTACAAAAATATCAATGCTTTTACTTTCAAAGAAGTAGTGATGATAACAGTGAGGGGGTATGGCTCCAAGTACATATACTGTCGCCATCTTGAATCAAAATGGCCGGTTTTAAACACCTTTGAAGAAAGTTGTTAATCTCATACAAGGAAGCTAATTTCCAAATTTCAAGGTTCTAGTACATTATGTTTCAGAGATATCGTCCAGTCAAATTTTATATATAAATGACCACCATCTTTAATCAAGGTGGTGAATTGTTGTGGCAGAAAATTTTGTGGAGTATGCTATTTTTCTTCTAGATGCCTCAATTTTCACTCTTTTTAGTAGTTAAACTGACTAGATTAAATAAGAAGGCCTAAAAAGCATATCTTTGTTGAAGTTAAAGGCACTTAAACTGTTAGAATCTCCAAATTTGGGTCAAGAAAACCCAAATTTGGAGATTCTAACAGTTTCTAAACAAGAAAAGTATGTATGTAGGCATATGTGAAAGAAATGGTTATCATAAAATTGATATGCAAAGGGTCAGTTTCAGATGACTAAAGTCTAAAAAAAAAAAACAACAGGATATTTAGCAGTTATCCTTTCTTCGTAGTGTATAAGAAGTTAGTTAGATTCTGTTATTACAGACACCACTTGCTTTCCATAATTTGTTAACAACCTATAGCAACAGCTAAGTTAGACTTAGATATACTGTTGAAAGCCGGCATGGCTGTGAGAATTAAATTACTTACCACATCTGCTATGCCATCACTAAATCAATGGTGGTACCCCTGATGCTGATTTATATGGCTCACTAATGATCACATCATACTCGCTTCGATGGTACTATGAACAGAGGTATAATGTGTGAAGTGGCTGGAACTCACTACCATGGGGCTAGTAAAATGGGCCTTAAAGATGGCCTAATTGCTAGGTTTGAATAAGTGGTTTGTCCTACCCGTCTAGTACTATACTCGTTTTACAATTAGTATTAACTTTTAACAGCGCGAGAAAATCTAAAAAGTGTGGAGGGGAGCCAATAAGAGCACTTGATTTTGAATTCGAAAAGGTCGGTCCAACTAGGCAAATACAAATGCCACTGGCTCCACCCTTACCACAGACCTAGAGGCTTTATTTTTTTTCCTCATATAGGTTGGCCAATCTGAGTGTCAAAAATTAATACTAATTGTAAAAAGATTTTTGGACTAGGGCCTAACTACTACTACAGTAGAGCGTCAATTATCCGAACTAATGTTTTTTGGGGTGTTTCGGATAATCAAAATTCCCCCCAAAAATTAAAAAATTAGAAGGGAAAATGTAAAAATAATCAACCACGTTTATACAAAAAAGCATCTTTGTTTTATTTATCTAGTACATAGTGAAAAAAAATGTAAGTTGTATCACCTTATAGATTAATTTGGCATAAAGAAAGTTGTTGTATAAAACCAAGTGAATGCAGCATCTTCCAACAATTTTTCACGGATTTCAGTTTGTTCCTAGTTTTACTATATAAACTGCCCTCCCCACTGTCAAGATTAAGTGAATATGATAGAATCAGAATTATTTTGTATTCCCGTAATCGTTGATTTACCAACACCAAACTTGATAGCTAATGCATGACCCGTTTCACCTTTCTTCAGCTGCGTAATAATTTCCATTTTATCTTTAATGAAAGCACTGCTCATTTCCTTTTTGTCGACATGTTGAAAGTTTTACTTAAAATATCTGAACACTGTCTAATTCAATGTATACCTCAAAATGAATGATTTGAAACTGAGAGTATTGGCATAAATAACCAATATTTCCTTGTAAAAGTGGGGTTTATAATTTATTATAATGGTAAGAAAAAATATGACAATATAATGTTTTGACAAAAAAAAAATGTTTACCTGGATTTCTCTCAATGATATTAGAGAATTAGAGAAGAATAAAAAAATCAGCGATGCAATAAACTTAATTATTTATTGTAATACAGTTAAAGTATACATTAATAAAAGTTATAATATATTTTTTCCATCAATTTTTTAACATTTTTTTTTTTTTTTTTTTTTTATAAATTCGATACATTTAGTTTCAAGTAAATATATAGTTTATAAGGGTAAGGATGTGGGTAAAACTAATTACTAAACACACATAAATATCCTAACGGATAAAAAAAACTAAGATATCTCATCAAATTGACATTGATAATAACCCAGATAAGCACAGTTTCAAAGAAATCAGTGGGATAAATATAGTAAACAAAACAGTAATATGTCAGATGTAATAAATGTACTAATATAAAACATAAACATATAAGTAGATAGTCTATAATATTATTGTTTTAATATTTTTAAAACTCTACAAAAAAATAATAAGAGATCAGACTAATTAATGTAGTATACCAAAAACAATAATAACATTAATTTATGAATGAAGTTTAATAAAAGGCCAAATGAGTAGAACTTAGGTAAGGAAAGGAACACATAAAAAAAAACTTAAGATATAAATAACAAAAGAACATTAATTTCATTCACATATTTCTTTTTTTGAAAATTCAACCATCAATAAGACATTTTCACATTGAAACACATTAAAAGCATATTAACAATAGCACCATTCATTTTTTATAAAAATCTATAAAAAAAATTAATAATCTAAACACATTTTTAATAAAATACTGAGTAAAAATGTTATTTATCGTGTCAGAAGAGTTTATTTAGCTGAACACAAATTTTTACAGCAGATGACATTAACTTATTAGGTAAAGGTGATAACAGTTAGACATTAGTTTTTAAAACATATTTGATATATATTATATGTTCTCTATTTAAGTTTACGTATGTCCCTATCAACTCAATAATATGCTATTATAGGTTAGAGGGATCAGCCATTTGATACATCAACGGAATGTGAAGGTAAGGGGGAAAAACATGTTTCACCCCTTGAAATAAATGCAGCTTTTTAATTTTAACAGTTTTTTCTGGCCAAAAACTCTTACGCCTTAATAAAAACTATTGTCTCAAATACTACATCCTTATATTAATTAAATTTAAGCACTATGCTGATTAACTCAATTGAGTATCATATTACATTTTAATTTGGGGTTTGTTTAAAAAAAAATAGATTTCTTGAATAGAACTTGATCAACATACTTGATTTACTATCAAGAAACACACTTATAAACAGATACAAATAAACACGCGCACTTATAAACAGATACAAATGTATAAACCAACATATCTTTACAATTTTAAATAACCGATAACTGGTCATACACCTGATATAAAGTCAGCAATAACTGTAGCTCCAGCTTTATTTTATAAGATAATTTAGCACAATTGATCCCAGATGCACTTCTCTCCTTAATAATAATTGGCACTTTTCTCAAATACTTATATAATTATAAAGTACTCAATTAGTACCTGTACCTAGTACAATCTATTAGTGTCTATCTGTATGTCTCCCGTAGTAATTGATAATTATAATTTGATTTAAAGTAAAATTTAATCTTTCCGTAGTATGAATACTACCTAAAACTTTAGGTATTTCTATCTTAACTATTCTATATTCTAACTTTAACTATTTCTTATAGATTGTACTAGGTACAAGTACTAATTGAGTACTTTATAATTGTAAGCGTTAATTCTCGATCTAGTTCTATTGCCGTGAATATTTGGCTTGCTAGATTTGTAGAAAAGATTGAAAGCTTGGATTCGGGGAATTTGTATCGGTAACGACAGAGAAAAATCATTCTCCCGTATAGCTCAGTTGGTAAAAGCACCTGTAACGGATTAATAGGAGGACCCGTGGTTCAAGTCCCGGTGCGGGGGTCTATTTTTCTCTGTATGTCTCCCGTAGTTATTGATAATTATAATTTGATTTAAAGTAAAATTTAATCTTTCCATAGTATGAATACTACCAAAAACTTAAAAATTTGAACTTATATAATATATTATTAACCTTTTAAAAAGAATGTTATTTGTGCACACTATATAGAAATCAAAGTAATTCATTAGCATGTTATTCATTTAAATGTTGTAACTTTAAGTCAAGACTAATTTTAATTAATAAAAATCAAATAGTGGTTAGTAAAATATGCTGATAGTTCTCAATACTAAGTAAGAAGAGAAGCATATCTGGGCCAATAAAGACAGTAACATTGAATAATACAATAACATTTGATGGGTCTTCATTCATGGGAGGTACAGTTATATAACCATTTAGTTCTTTAGACTGTTACTCCCCTGTTTTTTTTATCATATAAATGACTTTGACTAAATAACTATTAAGACAAAGGGATGTTTAGTCCAATGTACTTTGGGGCAAAGGAATAACACGCTTCATGTTTTATAAGGGGGTGTAACAGTCTAAAGAAGAACATTCCGTAAACCTTCTTTAAATAGTTACTCCCCTCTATTTTTTTTTATAAGGGGAGTAACAATCTAAAGAAGTGCCACCATTTATAGCAATGGACCACTAGAATCAAAAATATATCATGTTAATGTAGCAGTTAAGAAATGTGGAATCCATCCCAAAAAAATATTTGGCCAAAATATTTACTTACTGCGCGATCTGGGAAACTATTACTAGATTATCTAATGGAGCAAGGTACATCGATTAGGTAGAGGGAAAACACAAAAAGGGCTTGGTTTACATAAAATTCTCATACACAACAAAAAAAAGTTTACATGGTTTACTTTAAATATGGGAAGTCTCACAAAGGTTCCGGGTAAGGAAGAAACCCATAAAGAAGATGAAGTTTACATCAAATGCTGAAACACAGCATGAAAGGTTCCACAGAGTTCTTAATAGTATAGATCAGGTAAACATGAGAAGTCTCACAAAGGTTCAGGTAAGGAAGAAACACATAAAGAAGATAAAGTTTACATCAAATGCTGAAACACAGCATGAAAGGTTTACACAGAGTTCTTAATAGTATAGATCAGGTAAACATGAGAAGTCTCACAAAGGTTCAGGTAAGGAAGAAACACATAAAGAAGATAAAGTTTACATCAAATGCTGAAACACAGCATGAAAGGTTTACACAGAGCTCTTAATAGTATAGATGAGGATAAGGGTTAAGGACACGTCTAAGTATTCTAGGGAGTTTCACAGGTTCAGGGTAAGGGATGGAAAGACACACAAATGGATAAAGGGATAGGAAATATTGGAATACATACTCGGTAAAATCACATCAAAGGGTAAGGAAAGGAACAAGTTTAAACATATACAAATAAAAAAAAAAGTTCAGTCATGGGGTTTTTGCAATTTTGCTTGACTGAAGTCCATCCCAGGGTACTGAAAAAAATAAGACAATAATTTTTATGTTAATATAAACTCTCAAAAATTAAGTAAAGATTTTAGGAAGAAATGAAATCAGGGAGATATTAGATAAACAAGATACAGGGAGAATAAACAACACCATATGATAATATTGGAATTGCTTTCCATTTGGAATCAACCTATAATTTCATAGAGCCATTTTAGTACTTTTTTTTTTATCTCTGTAACATTTTTACCAACTCATTGGTCATTTAACGTGTTATGGAAAACACATTGCCACTTAATTACAGTAGGAACGCCAAGAGAATGTGCGCAGAAAAATGAATCTTATCTTGGGTCGAATTTTCAAACTAGCTATTGACTTTACTACGAGATATATCGATGTTCCTCTGGGCAGAGTCCCCTCTAGGAGTTATGGCCTTTACTACCTTGCAATATTATACTATAGTTGACCCTCGATAAAACGTCATAAAGAAACTGGCGGATTCTATGGGTCAAATGCAACAAAAAATTTCGAGTAAGCATATACCCATTTCTCAATAGTTCTTGAGGTATCAATTTTTTTATTTTTTTTTAAAGTGTTTTACGAAAATTTCCAAACAATGCCTAATATCTTAAAAACTAAATGAGATAGAGAAATTAGGCTAAGGAACAATTTTAAAGAGCATAAAAAAACCTTTCAGAATCACTTATTTATTTCCAAATTATCACCTGCTAAGCATCTTTTAAATCCTGTTACATTTGAAAATTTGGATTTTTTTAAAATTCAACCACAAAATTCCTGAGCTTTCTACTCTTAACTGAGGCATGTTAGAAGTGTGGCGATTTCAGGAAAAACTTCTGCTTCGAATAAGCTTTCAAATTGTAACAGACTAGTTTTTGAATTATGGTGGATTGTGGATTGAATGTTGCCAGACATGAAAGTTTTTGGTCAGGATCACAACCAAATCTTGAACAAATGCAAAAAAGGTTTCCCCGAACGAAAAAAACAACACTTTGGGTTCTTTTAGGAAATTTGATGCTGAACAAAAAAGGTCCTATAAAAATGGACCCGGAACGGCTTCGTTTTCGAGATATTCACAAAAAACATTAAAAAAAACATCACTTTTGGACGTTTATCCTTACAATTCTCGCTTTTTACTATAATACGCTTTTTACTATAATACTCCTAGAAGCAAATCTTGTAGAGAAAAGAATTTTACGGTGACTGATATCAATTCCAGCTCTGTACAACAAACCCCTGATTTTCAGAGAAATTCCAAAATTCTACGTCCCTATCACTTTATTAGTCAATCCATTAAGTTGATCTTCATCAATGCTCAATTTTAAAGGATTTTGACGTAGAGAGCTAAAATTAGTTTAATTCGACTCTCTACAAGATTATATCAAGCTGGGATTAATATCAGTCAACGAAAAATTCTTCATTAACATCATTTTTAACACTAGTAGAAACAATCTTAGAAAATAATAAGTCATATTATTATAAAACCTATGTTTGCTAAGTAATACCTTTAAACGCATGATATCTTACTAAATTTAAGAAGTACTGTAATCTTTATGTGTATCTCTACACTAAATATTGATAAAGCATGAGCTACTTAACAGGTCGTAAACTTAGATTATAAAAAGCAGAAGAATGTAGGAATGGGATAAACCCTTTATTTTTAAACAACTGTAATCATTCATGAAGCAGGTGGTTACACAACAAATCACTGTATATTAATATACCTAAACAGAAAAACAAATCAATAAGAATTTATGTTTTTTTTTTTTTTTAACTTTTTCTAGATTAAGCAACCCCACTTCATGGAGAAATATAAAAGTACTATATTCATCTATTTTTAGTTCTAATTATTTATTATATAACAGTAATAAATTGCATAACTAAATGTACAAAATATGTACAGTATATACAAATTTGGCTAATTAAAAAGGTCTGCATATAGTTTTACAATATATGAACAAGTCTCATAATAACCACCACCATTGACTCATTGGTTTACTGGAATGAAATGTTTAAAATTTAGAACACAGAAAATAAGGTAACTAATAATAATTGAAACAATTCAAAATTAATCCATTTTTGATTCAATAATTACTGGCTACCATACTGGGGGAAAAAACAGTGCTTTCTTTAAATATTAACAAAGTGTAGCACTTAAAAAAAACTATTAAATAGATAGACTAGTGTAAATTATTGCATTGTGAAAGTACAAGCTATTATTTCTGCAATTAATGGTATAATGTACACTCTAATTATGCTACAGAAAAATTAAAACAAAAGAAATAAGGATCTAACACATTAAAAATCAATCTACCATTAATTCAATAATCAATGGCCACCACCACATTGGAAAACAGATCTATGCAATTCCAAATAAGCATTTGAATTAAATTATAATAAATAAATACTAGCTACATTAAAATGTAATTACTAACTATCGACATAAAGGGTTGAAACAACAGGTAATAAAAGGTGTAAAGCCCCTAGAAAATTTGGTTGTAGTAGCAATAGAGATAAAGGAATACAGCCCTCATTCTACAGCTTCCCCTAGATTGTACGTAAAGTGGAACTTGTGTCTCATAAGTGCCTTAGTACTAAGAATCACATACGTATTGATAATAACAATAAAACAGAAAATAAGAGGATAGCAAATTCAATAGTCTCAGATAGCAAACCTTTGAAATACCAATTGTTCCCTTAGAAGAGTTTAAGGGATTGTCTCTGAGCAAACTCATGACTTTTTGTCAGTCTGCTCAGACTTTAGAAGAATCAGGGAGAGAATTCTTTATCTAACCCAGGTTTTCGTAATTGACCCATTAAAGTGGTCTAGGTCTCTGGGTTTTCTATCCCCCGGAAAAAATAAATAATAGTCCCATGGAATGATAATAAAAAAAATCTGTCCTAAAAATTATAAAAATAACCTCAAATTGCCTTTGAAGCATTAAACGTCATGTTACATTAAAACAAGGTGTGATGTTTTTAATAAATCTTATCTAAGGCTTTGATTTTATCTTATCTATAGTAGATAAGAAATCCTGGTGTCCTTAGTGCCTTTATCTCTTTACTTATTATTTCCCTCTCACTTATTTCTTAACTTCTATTCTCTCACACATTTTAGTTCTGCTTTTTCATCCCCCTTATTTCCCTTAAAACACCCCCCCCCCCATTTTATTTTGAACTTGAAAAAAACCAAAAAACTTTGTAAATATACAGGGAGATTTAAAAGTTGTGCACATTAAAATAAACATTTCTGTAAATAATAGTATAGTTGAAGTTCGGTACTTCTTTAGATTGTTACTCCCCTCAAGTCAAAGGGTTTGTTTAGTCCAATGTACTTTGGGACAAAGGAATATCACACTTCTGTTTCTATAAGGGGAGTAACAATCTAAAGAAGAACATTCCGTCACCTTCTTTAGATTGTTACTCCCCTCTGTTTTATTTATTAGGGGAGTAACCATCTAAAGAAGTGCCTGAAGTTCTATCAGCAGCTGCAAGATAGCACCGTAAGTATTAATACAATAGTCCGTAGACGTCATTGTGGTGTGTATTGGTTACGTGATGTCTGCAGTAGTGCTTTTTTGTTCCTTAGTAAACATGTTGTTTTTCCAAGAGCAACTAGTATTCATTGTGCAAACTGGAAAAAAGGCAGAGGTAGAAGAACAAATGCTTGGATATAAAATGGATCTTATTACTGTTTAGGAGGTTAGGTGGGAAGGACAAGGAAGAGTTCACAAGCCCAAATACTCCCTAATTATAAGAATTTAAAGCAACTAATAAACAAATATGTAGAATAAGAATGAATGACAGATTTAGAAACATAACATTTGTGAACGCGTATGCACCAACAGAAGATAAACGGGAGATTGTAAAAGAAGAATTCTATTATGTGAAAGAGTGCCAATACCAATACATGACATGCCAGTGATTATGGGTGATTTTAATGCCGAAATTGGAAAAGAAGAATATCTTGGTAGATTAGCTGGCAAGTTTACATTACATGAGGAGTCAAAGGAAAATGGCATAGTGCTTGGCCAGATTGCAATTAGTAGGAATCTTGTCATCAAGAGCACACGCTTCAGTCATAGGAAAATACAAGTAGGCACAAAGAGATGCTATATCACAATGGAGTAGTGTGCCTTGCAGAAGGGGCTATTGGCAGTGCCGGATTTCCCACTAGGCACTATAGGCACGTGCCTAGGGGCGGCAGCACCAAGGGGCGGCAGCGGCCGAGGGGCTTATCGCTAAGATGGCTTTTGACGACCTTATAGACGAGTTTTCAGCAATAAAAGCAAGAAGAAAAACAATTTAAAGTAAATTTAAATATGTGTTGACAAGTGTGGAGTATGTTCATTTGTTTATTTTTTATTTAGCTATAGATATTTTTATTTGCGTAATAAATATTTATTAAATTCTTTTCTCTTTTCTGTAACGAATATTTTGTTTTGATATCAGGAAACAATTTAAAATGCCAAGTAGCTATGTGACCAGAAATCCATTTTTTTTTTTTCAAAAGATTTTAATAGGTTATGTACAATCGTAAAAATAATAAAATTTAAAAAAACTTTAACCGAACTGTTTGTATTTTCGTTAACCTATTTATTATAGGGTATGTCATTTATTATGGCTACGAGTATTATTAAGAAAGCATTTTAAAATTTTGGTCTGACAAAGGTGCCTGGTGTCTTGTGTGATCTCAACAAACAACCTTTAACCAAATATGCTACTGTACTCAAAAATCAGTTTGGCAACTTCTTTCGCAGGAACTGTCCATAAGTGAATAGTAAGTAGGTAATTTTTTAAAGGGGGGGGGGGGGGGGGGGGGGGGCAGTAAATATAGTGCCTAGTGGCGGAAAATTTTTAAATTCGGCCCTGGCTATTAGTGAATAAGAGTAAGACAAAATATATGGTTATATCCAACTCAAAAATAAGGAGAACATCCCAAAATCTTCAGGTGGAAGGAAAGTCTTTTGGAGGGGTGAACAACTTCACCTATTTGGTAGTTAGAGTTGTTAGTGATAACAACATAATATGTTGTTATTACTAAGAGTCCATCAGAAAGACAATCACGAAACAGATCATACTTTGCTAACTACAAGCAATTTATAAATCAATACATTTCCAGAAAAAGTAAGCTTAAAATTTATAAGACATTAGTCCACCCAATAATTACATACGGAGTTGAAAAATTAACTCTCACTGCAGCAGATGGCAATGCTCTCAGAATATTTGAAAGAAGAGTTATGAGAAGGATTTATTGAGCTGTGAGAGAAGGAAATGTTTGGAGTAGCAGGAGCATAGTAACAAGGAGCTTAACCAGCTATTGCAAGAGCAGAACATCAACAATTTGTAAAAGGAGAGTGACTAAGGTTGCTGGGACACGTTCAGTGCATATATGAGACGAGGATGCCAGATAAAGACTGCACTCGAGGACAGGATAGCCTTGTAACAGATGCATGGGCGGCATCCTGCAGGATTTAGCCATTATGGGCGCAAGAGGCTGTAGGTCCAAAGTAGATGACCATGCTGAATGGAGGTGAATTGTATAGGAAGCCGAAGCCCACTGTGAGCAGTAGCGCCGGATAAGTAAGTATAGGTTTCAGTAATTTGCTGAAAACTAAGGAATTGCAGAGCTTATTTGCTTCACTGATGAAATGTGGTGTCACCTTAGTTAGTCACTAAGAGAACATTTAGAACAGTAGAATTTGGGCATCTGAAAATCTAAATGTGCCACATGAAAAACCTTCACACTATCAGAAAATGGCATGTCATCAAATAATGGAAACCATTTTCTTTAAAACTACAGAGAACAGTGTTGTATACCGAGACATCATTACATAGTTTATTGCGTTTCTTGAAAATGAGTGTTGGTTACACATCAAACGAAACCATGTCACTTGATAACATAAGATCTTAACCAAATTTTTTTGGCACGCGTATAATTTCAAAAGGATAATGGCTGCCTCCCTCTCTCAATTTGTTGACCCTTGATTTCTTCCTGTGAGAGAACCTTAAAGGAAAAGTCTATACAAACATTCTGCACACTCAAGAGGAACTAAAAAAGGAACATTACAACGGAGATTAACAACATCAGCGTACAAGTGCTCCACAAAGTGGCCTTAAATAAAGCATAAAGAGCTCATGCATGCATTAATGAACAGGGTAACAATTTTGACCACCTATGTAAAGAATAAAATATTCACATTTTTAAGTATTAGTAATTTTGTTTTTAGTGTATTAAATTTTACTTGCTTACCTTAATGTGTACAACTTTTTCGATCTCCCGTAGTATAGAGTGCTGTTTAGAAATACCATTTACAAAATATAACATAGGGGTTTACCAGGCCTCAAAATCAGTTTTTAATTACCTATTTATTAGACAACTCTATGAAATCTTTTAAAATACGATTTTTTCATATTCTTCCTGATATCTTGTTCCCGATATTGTTCCTGATCTTGTTCCCTGTATTGTTCCTGATCTAGTTTCCGGAATTGTACCTGATATCGTTCTTGAAATTGTTTCTCATTTTGTTCTGCTCTCTCTTCTGGCCCAGTGACATAAGGCTTATAATAGGAGGCCCCAGTGTTAGAAACAGATGTTAGTTGAATTCATATAACGGTTAACGACTCTGTCAATATAAGATATCATTCTGGCTGCATATCCCCCCTATTTCAAGAAGGGGATTTGCAACATAATTTCCATAATGATAGTACATATCCTGAAAGGGATGGGAGAACTCAACTGCTGTAACATGTGAGACTTCTTTTGATTCACCTGCTATCAACTTAATTGACTTCCGCAGCGGTGAATCACAGTAAATATAGGCTCTAGGAAGAACATTCTTTCTTCTCCTACCAACGATTTATTCACTGAGGCGCCCGCCCGCCCCCCTGGCTAGTATCTTTGGAACAACCAAGTCTGTTAATGTCACCAGAGGTGGCTTGACTCTTGTCTTAGCTGACTGGAATATGTATATTAATAGGGTTGATGTCGGACGAGTTGCTCAAGAAATCCTGTTCTAGTTTCTAAAAAAGAAAAAAAAAAATACAAATAATTCACTACTGATTTACATAGATGTATGGTGTATATATATTATTTATAACATATTTCCATAAAAATAAATCAAAATCATAAACGAAAAGTTAATAAGCGGGTTTATTTCAGGTCCCAAAAAACAAAGAGGATTGACAATGGAGGGAGGTTTTAACCAATGTTTACAAACATGTGGCAATACTTAGCAATTCAAAAACGGGTAATTAATAACAATTTTAAATATTTCTACAGGTTAAAACTAATGGCTTAGGTTGGTCTAGGATCATAACTCCTGTTCACTTGCTCTATCCCAACTCCTGTCCACTTGCTGTACCCCAACTCCTGTCCACTTGCTGTACTCCAACTCCTGTTGTCCACTTGCTTTACCGCAGAGCATTGCCCGCTCGGTGTCCCACCGGGTTCCAACCGACTCTTGTGTACCAGCTATTCCTGCCCACTTACTGTATCACAAGCGAAGCATCGCTTGTTCGGTGTCCAGCTGTGATCAGCTGCTCTACCAGGTTCAGTAATTCCTTTCATTCCTTACAGCTCCTCTTGAGTGATTTTGCTTTGAACATGCAAAATAGTTCGGGCCCTTCTGATAAACACATTCAATACCATCAGAGCGCGACATACTATTTTACCCAATCTGAATGTTCATCCTTTAGCTGTGGTCACTTACTGTTAATCCTCTCAACTCCGCCTAGTCCCCCATTTTAAATCCTTTTCCATTTCCCTTTTAAATTTAGTTCCTACATCTATTTCCTAAATCAAACCCATTTCAAACTTCACTATGTTAAGATTGTAAGTTTAGTGTAGTACTCTATAACCTATAGTATATACCTTGATGATGTAAATAAATTTTACGAAACTAGTTGGTTAAACAATGTTATTTTTATTAAACAGTACTTCAGTAATTTCATTCTAAATTTTTATTAATTACAGGGATAAAACAAGATTGTGTAGTCCAGTTTTCATAATTACAGTAAAGCAAATTTAAAGTTTACTAAGTAGTAAAAAAAAAAATATTATTGATACATCATCCACAGCCATATTGTTTATCTCCGAAACTACTGCTACTAAAGATATCATACTTTGCCAGCTTCTAGATCTAACCAACAGAATAAATAACCTAATTTTGGCAAAAATGGACATATCCACTTTTGCCATCA
Organism: Gerris lacustris; assembly: GCA_951217055.1. NCBI lineage: Eukaryota > Metazoa > Arthropoda > Insecta > Hemiptera > Gerridae > Gerris > Gerris lacustris. The sequence goes on along the minus strand of OX578285.1, from coordinate 37,383,916 downwards.
AACATGAGTATTACAAAAAAATAAAAAATAAAAATGAAGAGCAATGCTATGTTAGAAAGCTATATACCTAGAGGAATTGAATTTAAACACAAACTGTATTAAATAAAATAGAAGTTCCTACTTGATATTATGTACTAAATTGAAATAATTGACTGTTAGAAGTTTCTCCATTACCAACTATTACCTCAACCACACTTAAGTTAATTAACATCACATTAGTACACTGTGAGGATAAAGCACAATCTTTGAAGTTCCAAATTTTAACCAAGCCCAATATGATTACCAGAACACCTCTAATAATAATCACTAAAGAGGTCTATTATAGCACAGGCTTGTGACCTGGTTTTAAGACCAAAAGGACAATCATTACTAACCTGAACCTGAAACGATTCAAGATCATTGTGGCGCACCAAATCTTTCATATTTGCTGGAGAAGCAGCATATTGTCCATCGGCCAAAATAGAAGGCCAGATTTCTCCTCCCTTGGCTTTTGAAAGAAAGAGTCTAATCACATTACCGTCTTCAAGAGACCAGGTAGATTCATCGGGATGGATAAAGTGCCATAATTCACCCTGAAAAATAAATAAGTGTACCACATGTGATACAAATTTATCAAAACTAGAATAATAAGTTATAATTCACAAAGAAAATATTTAGTCAATTTAATTAATGCCATACTTTAAATTTATGTTACAATTTTTATTATTATCATTTATTTTCTAGCAGTAATGTTAAGTCCTTAAGTTTATTTTGATTTTTAGACCTAGCATAATCTTCTTCAGGATAGTGAATACCATGATGTTCTTTGTGTAAATATTAAACTGATCTGGTCTAAATAGACTTGTTTTGCTCCGTAAATAAGCATTAATATAATAATAAACATCTTATTTATAAAAAAATATCAAAACGTAAAGAAAAGAACAATAAAAAGGAAAGGTGTGATAAGTGTGGTTCTTGTTGAATAGACGGGATCATAGAAGTAACCACGTATGAAAAGTAACCACGTATGAAAAAAAGATACAATTATGTACCGCCTGGAAAGTGGAGCCTAAAGGAGGTTAACTGGACCAGGTTCCAGCAGGCCTTCCCCAAGATTGATCTGACTGGTGACATGGAAAAAGATGCAATAGTGTTTACTGAAGCAATAGAAAGTGCAGCCTCAGAAGCCCTGAGGAAAACAAAACCACATGCTGGCACACACCATGTACCATGGTGGAACAAAGAAATAAGAGCAGCTAACAAAGAAAAAAAGAAAATGTTAAATAGAATGAAGAAATGGAGAACAACAGATAGAATAATTGCCTTTAAGAAAGCCAGAGCACTAGAGAGAAGACTGAAAAAAGTAGCCCTAAGGAACTCTATCAAGGAATTCTTCTCCACCATGACAGATAGGGCCAATGTGTCCGAGGTATGGAGGAAAATTCGGGTCATCTCAGGAAAAAGGATACCCGTATTCAAAGACACAGATGGAAAAGTAATAAGAGAACCCAAGGATGTCTGTAATGCCCTAGGAGCCCATTATGCACATGTCTCAAGCAATGCTGTGTACGGGGAAGAATTTAAAGCCTACAAATCAGAAAAAGAGACCCTACCCATAAGTGCTGAAGGAGAAGAGCTCGCCCTCTATAACACCCCCTTTACACCAGCTGAGCTAAAGAATGCATTGCAGACTACTAAGAACAGCGCTCCAGGAAAAGATGGGATCCCTTATGACGTATTAAAAAAAATTCCTTGTGAGGGACTCGCTACCATGCTGGCCCTCTTCAATGAAATCTGGCTGAATGGTGGCTACCGCAAAGCCATTGTGATCCCAATCGTGAAGGAGGGAAAGGACCCTGGCCAACCAGAAAGCTACAGGCCCATCTCCCTCACCTGCTGCTTAGGAAAGCTCCTAGAGAGGATGGTAAACAGACGTCTTGTGTGGATACTCGAGACACGACGAGTTTTATCTCCCTACCAGGCAGGTTTCAGGAAAAAGAGATCTACAATAGACCATCTGGCTCTGTTTGAGCAATATATTCAGGACCCTTTCCTTAACCGAGAGCATGCAGTTGGCGTATTTTTTGATCTAGCAAAGGCATATGACACAACCTGGAGAAGAGGAATAATAGATAAACTAACTGAATGGAATATCAAAGGGAATCTCACAAAGTTTGTTGCCAGCTTCCTAACAGACAGGAAATTTAGAGTTCGGCTTGGAAGTGCATTGTCAGACGTGTGGCCACAGGAAAACGGTATCCTAAAAGGCTCTTCACTTAGTGTGACTCTCTTTTTAGTGGCTGTAAATGGATTGGCAGATAACATTCCTAGTAGCATCAAGAAAGCCCTATACGTAGATGACCTGAATATTCTACTAAAAGGTCATAAGATGGATGAGATGAGCCACTCTCTACAACAGGCGATCAACTCAATTGAGAGAGAAGCCAGGATGAGAGGCTTTCTTTTCTCCCCATCAAAGACGGTAGCAATGCACTTCTGTAGGCGGAGAAAACAACATGAAGGACCTTCGTTATTCTTGGAGGAAAGGCCTATCCCCCTAAAGGAAGAGGTGCATTTCCTGGGTGTAATATTAGACCATAAGATGAAATGGAATGCACATATAGAGTATATCCTCACTCATGGAATGATAAATGCCCTTAGAGTACTAAGCAACCAGAAATGGGGGGGGGGGGGCGGAGCAAGTAGTTCTTGTAAGGGCCCTCTGTGCTCTGGTTAGATCTAAAATAGAGTATGGAATCCAAATATACTCGTCAGCAAGACCCTCAAGCCTAAGTAAAATTGAACCAGTGTTTAACAGGGGGCTAAGAATGGCAACTGGACTATACAGAACCACACCTACCCAGGTTCTATATAGAGTTGCCGGGGTACCCCCCCTCGCTCTGAGACGGCAACAAGCTATTCTCCGCTATGATGAGAAGATACGGGCAGTCCCAGAACACCCACTCCACATAGAACGGAGAACAGGAGAGACCCATGAAATCTATAGATGGTTGCCGACGAGGACTAGACCCCTAGTAGTCCGAGCAGAGGAACTAGTCCAGCGAACAAACATCGAGCGCCCCGAACTTGTGCCATACGTCGTCCCAGCAATACCACCTTGGATACTACACCCTCCAAGAGCAGATACGACACTAGCTAAGTTTAGCAAAGAAGAAACAGCTCCTGCGGTGTACCAAAGCCTCTTCCAGGAGGCTCTGTATAAATATGCAGGATGGCGTACCATTTATACCGATGGCTCAAAACTTGAGGACGGGGTAGGCTGTGGACTAGTTTCAGATAACACGAGAAAAAGGTGGACTCCACAAATCGGCAACAGTCTACACAGCAGAACTCTGGGGGATCATCTACGCGGTGAGGTACGCCCTAGAGGAGGAAAACAGGAAATGGCTGATCTGCTCAGATTCGCTAAGTGCCATTGAAGCTGCACAGGATGTGTTCAGTGCAGACCAGCTGGTCAGAATTCTTCTTGAAGAAATCCATCAGAGCAAAAGTAAAGGAAAAAGCATGGTTCTCCTCTGGGTCCCTGGACATGTGGATATAAAAGGGAACGAGGAAGCAGACAGGGAGGCCAGAGCAGCCGCGATGTCTCAAGGCCCAGTGACTACCCCACTCCGCCTAGAAGACCAGTTCCTAGCACTAAGGAAAAGTATTATAAAACAATGGGAGTCACTTTGGCAGAGGCAAGATACTGGATTTGCCAAACTGTTCCCAGGTCTTAATAGTATTGTGTTGCCTGAAGAGTTTGGTCGACAAGAGGTGATAAAGCTTCTACGAGTAGCTTCGGGCCACACCAGCCTAACTCAAAGTCATCTTCTGCTGGGAAGGATGAGACCTGGATGCCAGCGATGTGGGCAACCATTATCCATCCAGCATCTCACCGAGGAATGTGAGGGGCTGGCAGATCAAAGAAGAAGAGTGGGCCTCTCTGCAACTCTAGAAATAATGATGGCCTCAAAGGAAGGAATGATCAAGCTTATAGAATTTCTGAAGATCACAGGATATATATATTTGGGGGAAAAAAAAATAAATAAATAAATAATAATAATAATAATAAATAAATAAAATAAAATAAATAAATAATAAGGATATATAAATAAATAAAATCAAAAATTAAAAAAAGTGGAATAAGTAAATGAAGAAATGATAGAAGCGGAATAAATACATATTTACAATAATAATGGGGGGGCATGTGTTGCACAGTGTGGCATAAACGCGAATAAAGGGCTTAATAAAAGAGATATATTAAACAAAAAACGTAAAGGAAAATAGCAAAAATCGGATAATAGAAATTTAAGAAAGAGTAGGCGCCAATGGCCCAAGCTGTCGAGGCGCTCCTACCTTTCAGCCACGGGTGGAAGGTGGGTTTAAAAAAAATAAATAAAAAAATAAAAAGGAAAGGTGTGATAAGTGTGGTTCTTGTCGAATAGACGGGATCATAGAATTTGTGAATTCCAGCCCGGCATTCAAACTTATTGCAGGGCTCCTGCTCTAGGAGATACTCAACATCTCTACAAAGTGTTGGAAACATACAGAAGACACTTTTTAATCCGGCATTCAACGGTTCGATACTTTCTGTAATTCGGCAGCCAATTGTTGTGCTGCTCACATTCAGACCTTTTAAGGTGGATTCGTTGACCTTGACCAGCACAGTTGCCAAAAAGACTAAATACATATTTAATTTGTCGCATATTTATATCGTCTTCACAGGTTCAGAATGTGAGTGGACACATAAAATGCATGTTTTAATGGTTTGAATTTATATCTAGAGTGATTTATCTTTGATATTCCTGTTAAAACTATTGACAATCGATAATCGAGCAAAATCGTTAGCACGGTGGTGAAACGTGCTGGATTAAAGAGTGTTAACTGTATTCATAAAATCACGGTATAAGACAAATAAATACACATTACACATGTACGATTTCCTAAATTTTTCCTGAATAAACCAAAATTTTACCTAAACTTCTGGTTGGTGGCTTCTGACTTGCATTGGGAAGTAAATATCATAGTTTAATATTTAAAAAACAGAAAAAATACGGAAATCATCACGTCTAAAAAATCTTCATGTATATAATTATTAAGTATATTTTAATTTTGAAAACTCAACTTGCTTAAGTATTGGTAAAAAACAAAATCTTACAATCGGAGAAAGATCCAAGACTAAAAAATACAATTTAAAATTTTAATGAAAGAACTAAGGAAAATTAAAATTAGATGGCATGGATAAAGTAGTAATACTAAAAGACATTTTTTCTGTTTTCTTCTCTTCTTCAAGCATTGATAAAGTAATTCTTTAAAAACTACTGACTAGACAACAGCAACATTTAAAAACAAGTGTGAAATTAGCCCTTCAATAGTGAATAAAACTCAAAGAGAAAACATATTTTACACACAATCAAGATAGGACACAAAGAATAAAAAAAAATTTAATGAAAATTAATTCAGTATATGGAAAATTAATAAATATTTTAATAAAGACCGCTCGCATTTTTGTTCTCTACAGTCTCTGCCCCCACAAATATGTTTATAATGGACGCTTCGTTAGCATGTGATCTCTGCTTCGGTGTCTAGTATTTTATTAATTTCATTAGTTTTTCTTTTTGTTCATTATCCTTAAGCTCGAGGTGAATAGCATTCTTCCCCGAATGTCTAATTGCTTTAGGTCTACCTATAGTGTTGAGAATAGCTTTTTCTATTCTAAAGGGGATAGTTTGGAGAGAACATCTTTAAATTTAATTAAAAGGAATTTCTCATATGCGGGACTATTAAGATAGCTCTGTCTGGTTCGGTTTTTCTATAACCCTGTCCATAAGCCCTCAGCATAAGGGTTGGGATGGCTTGTGTAGTTTGTGGGTTAGCTCTTTTATTTATTTCTAATCTCTACTGGCTTCGAGAAAATCTGCAGTGGGGTTCTGACTGTTTTGTTTGAGGTTTTAAAGGGGGCTTCAGGGGACTTAAAGGGGGCTTCGGGGAGGGGGGACTTAAGGTGGGATCACACTCTACGATAAATCGTGACGATGTGATTGTAACAATTTATTGAATAAATATATTTAATTATCATAACCCTAACATAACAAATAACACAGCTTCATCTTCTCACATTACTCCTCCAGTAATTTGAAGTCCTTTTAACAAACAATTTATAGTGGTAATTTATTTTTTTGAAGCCGTAGTTAGGTTTTGTTTATTGTTATTATTAATATTTATTTTATAGGAAGAAATTATTATTTTTAAAAAACTGTAAAGAACTTTCACAATTCACCACATGACAATCCAATAAAAGAGTTTGTTTTTTTCAAAACATATGGTAAATTGAATTATATATATATATATATATATATATATATATATATATATATATATATATATATATATATATATATATATATATATATGTATTATTAAATTTATACAGTTTACAAATTAAACCAATGATATATCAAATCTCTCCTCTTTGCGTTAAGACACTTCTTTTAATCACTATTCTCTCGATTTCACTATTCAGGCTTCGTATAACATGATAAAGTGGCCATTGATGATCACTTTAAACAAGTTTTACAGTACAAAAAAATTGTATAATAGAAATTAACAATTTATAGAGAAACTAATGAAACAAATATTTTTAGTACATGCAATATAATATGGAAAAAATCTGTATCTCAGAGGTTAATAGTTATTGGAAGCCATTTTTGTAAGTAATTATCCTTTTACAGAAGGTATATGTAGGACCTGTGGTAATACTGCAGTTATCAAGCCACCTTAGGAAAAGTGGTTAGAAAATTGGGGGGGGGGGGGGCCTCACTTGAATGTACTGTTTAGACAAAGGGATATCATCTCTAAAATGTATTAATTATAGAGATATAAGCTTTCAAATGTATACATTTTAAAAATAAACTATTTTAACAAAGGGATATAATCTCTAAGTGTATAAATCAAGGGAAATTTTGCTGCCAAGCGATTCTTGGCCGTATTGATAACTGCACATTAGCCCGATGGGTTTATTAAAACTATTGTATTCCTCATCTCATAATATAATAATTCATTTTAATAGGAATCACCGGATTTATAACCAGGAGGAACAGCTCGAAGGTACCCAGCTTTAAATACCTTGAAGTTGTGATGGAAAGCTAAAGGAAGAACTGGAAACCAGGATATCAGTTACGGGCAGACTATTCCATGTTTTCTATCATGAACTATCCATTCTTCTTCATAGAAGAAGAAGAAAAACATGGATGGACAACAGGGTATCCAATTTGAAGCAAAGAAGAATGTCTCTTTAACATGCCTGGGTACTTGCCAAAGGACAGGAAGGCAAAGAAAATCTTTTGGTCATCCTCTACACCCCAATTATATGAGTACTTGACTAAAGGTGGGTTCATAGAGCAAGAGTTTTTTTACGTGCTTCAGAATTAATCTATGGTAGTCACAACATGACGCAAGAGCAGCTGGTACTACACCAACTTTCTTGCAATTATGCCAAGATGAATTAAAACCTTCCAGTCCTCTTCCCTCTTGTATAAATGTTTGTTTTCATCATCAAGTCATCCATTTACCTAATAAATATGAAATATCAACTTGTTTTTCATTTTCAAACCATCTTTTTAGAAAGTTAGTATTGGTCGAAACGTTGCCAACACCAAATCAAGTGTAAACGACTAATTATTTTACCCGAAAAAGGATCCACCTACAATGTATACATTAATAATTCATATATTCGTCTTGGTTTACAACCTGAACAGAACACTGAGCAAGTGCACAAGGAAGTAGTGGGGAAAAACAGACAGTGACGTCTCCACGGCGTCATCAATACATTTCTTTCTATACAATCTGAACAGAACACTGAGCAAGAGCACAAGGAAGTAGTGGGGAAAAACACAGTGACGTCTCCACGGCGTCATCAATACATTTCTTTCTATACAACCCGAATGCGCATAATAAACAAATGCTAGGAACCCACCTTAAGTGAGTATAGTTCAATAGGGATAACATCATTAGGTGTATGCAGGACTAAATAAATAATTTTTCAGTTCAGTTATCAAACTAACCCAGATCAGAGCATTTATGATTTTTATTAGGGAAATAAGGTCAATCAGGGAAATAAACTAATACAAAATATAATAATTTTTCTTTTAAGGGTGAGATAAGGGCCTTTCATTATCTTCCACTAATCTTGATGATCATGTTTGTTCGGCAAAAGCCAACAACTTTGGCTGCCTTTATTTTGTAACTTAAATTAAAAAAACATAATATATATTTAAAAAAAAAATGTTTTATTTAATTTTTCTCCATACCTAATATTACCTATAGTTGTTTTATTCCACAAAATAATTATTGATGAAGTTAGTTCAAATATGATCATTTTCATATTGATTAAGTTGTGAGTTTAATTAAATCAATATGCACTACAATTACCATTTTTTTAACAAACTTTATCAATAGCATTAGGGACGAAGAACATTTTTAATCAACATTCATTCCAATTTCCGTTCCTTACCTAAGGATATTTAAAGTAATTTAATTCCTGGTGCTTATACTTTTCAAGAATAGTATGTGCAATGGGAGTAAAATTACTTTAAGTATCATCGAAGGAACGGAAATAGAAATGAATTTTGATACTAATACAATTTTGATTAAAAGGACCAGACTTCACAGACCACATAAGGACCAAATTAGGTGAGACCTTATAAGTACCAAATTAGATGAAACCTCATAAGGCCCAAATTAGATGAGACCTCATACGGACCAAATTAGATGAGACCTCATACGGACCAAATTAGATGAGACCTCATAAGGACCAAATATGGTAGCACTTAATCGGAGTTAATCTACTCCCAGATTTGGACCAGATATGCCCCACTTTAATACATATCTGGCAGGAATAAGTTGCTCAAAAAACATTCAAACTAATAAATGGGTAATAATAGGGAAGTAAACAGGAAAAAATAAAAATAAAAAAATATGGGAAATAAACGATGATCTGACTTGGACCTTGAATTCTGGTTGTGACATACCATTATTTGAACCCTTTAATTTTTAATTTATATGGCCCTTATATTACCCCTTTATCTGTTCTATCTGGAAAACTGTGAAACGGCACAATATCCAATTGTGAAAAATGTTTGTATCCTTGGCATAAAAAACGGGTTACTTATGAAGAGACAAGCCTACGACAATAAGGAACTCAAATATCGTATTGTGGCTTAATATTGGGCCATGCATACTCCTAGCGTTATTTTTGGGCAAAGGGAGTAAGAGATCGGACTCGCTTGGAAGATAGACTTCAAGCTTTAGACTGAAGTAAGTGCCCAGTATATAAGACAAATTAATAAATGAACTGTATGAAATGAATAAGAGCACATAATGAATAACAGTACTTAAGTAGAATCAAGATATTTCTAAATGAAGAGAGTACTTACGTCAAGCTAGAATGACAATGGAATGAAAATATATATACCTCGAAAAATATTTTGTCGAATGCCGAGCAGTGAATTTTCTTGGTGCCGAGAATAATACATAAGTCCTTTGGAGAAGAGACTTGAGAAAGATGCACTTCTATGTTAATATCGTCGCGGGTTTGTGACCAAACTCCCCATTGAGTAGAAATTTCGGCAGGAGGAGATTTATCTTCGAAATGAGACATTACTCAACAAGTGAGACTAAATAAACTGTAAGCTAAGCCCAGGAAGTCGGAGTAATGTTAAGCTTTAGCTTAAGCAAGGACCGGCGCCGGACAAAATTTATCAGTAAACATTGATCGGTTCACAATCACGATAGTTAAATGATAAGCCGTTGGGTTGGCGTCTAGAAAACAGTTCATTGGGCGCTTTCGAAAACCAATCACTTACTTAATTAATTCAAATTGAAAATTACACAAAAAATATTAGACAAAATTGTTTAAATTAATAATAAAAATAAGTTTTAACATACATAATACATAATTTAAATAAAAAATGATAGTAGAATATATTGATCAAAACAGAAAGTGAAGGAAATATAAAAGTACGTATTTATTAAGTTTTAATTTAAAATAAACAAATAAGAAATAAGTTTTTAGACATGAAAACATCTATTAATACCACTTTTCTTTGAATATAATTATTATAAGTAGACTTGGTCATTAAATACATCAGAAGTAGGTGACGAAATTTTTTTCTGTTTGTTTACTGGTGTATTGGTCAACCTGGAAGTAAACGTAGGCGTTGCTTTCCTGAATTGATTTTTCAAGCAAAAAACATGGCGGCTTTACCACTAACTTTTACTTTATTAGACCATTAAGTATATATATTTATATTTATATTATATTTTTTATATATACATGGGTATTATAAATATAAATTATAAAACCAATAACAGGGGCTTGATGCATCCTCATAATTCAGTTAATCAGCTACAAATACACTGGTAAAAGTAACTGATTAATATTCGAACTCGTTACTTGACACACAGCGAATCGTAGTGCTTTATTTAAACACACTCGATATATTTTAGAACTGATACGATATATCGTTTGCCTCTACCTCGAAACTCGAAAGTGAATCAGATCGATAATAAAAGTTTAATCCCGGTGTGTTATGACAATTTCAGCTGGGAATGTCAATAAAGTTAATTCTTGTTTACAACTCTCAATAAATAATCTATTGCTTGTGTCACTATGGTAGAACTATGTATATTGGATATGTGCTTAGCTTAGCTTAAATATTTTGTGTAGCTTCTCTTCACTTAATATCTACAAAGGCGGAAAAGATGGCCGGGATGAAAGGTAAATCTTAACGATAATTTTTCCCCTCATTTACTTCAATTTTCAATATTAGTTTCGGGCATCTATTTTTAACAATTAAGTCGTTCGATTAAGAATTTAAACGTATAAGAGTACTTTTTCTTTAATTTATTTTATTAAAATTTATTTTTTTATTCTTTGTGAATCATTAAAGAACATCCAAAAAAAAGGACATTTTCTTTCGTCGTGAACGGAATTGTTTCTTCATGTTTTTTTAATCAATAATTTAATTTTTTTACAACAATTTAACCTTTTAACATTAATTAATCAAAAAATAAATTTGTGAAGATGTAGCAATAACACTAAAGATGATGGTTATTTTAGCTTTTAAAATAAATATGTGACTAATGCTAAAGTTTTGAAAGGACACATACTTTATGTAGACCTCTTTTAATAGTTTAGCGATTTACTTTAGTACTCTGCAGTTTAATTTAGTAGAGAGAACTTCCTCATAATAATATAAATAATAGTAAAATGTCCATGTGAAGAAAAAAAACATTAAAATTACGTAATTTTCGTCAATTTGTTTAAGTTTTATGCCAATACTTTAAAAGTCTTTGATAACTTAAAGTTAATTAATAAAATACTTGTTATGGGGGGAAAAAATGCATTCGTTATTATTATTCGTTTTAATAAAAGTAGAAATGATAAAACTGACCTTATTTTTAGTTAATATTACTCAAAGTACACAAATGATCAGCTTTTATAAAAAAGTTTTTGACATTCATTTATATATAAATAGAACTGATTGAACTGAACTTATTTCTAGTAATTATTACCCAAAGTACACAACTGATCAGCTTTTATAAAAAAGTTTTTGACACTCATTTATATATAAATAAAACTGATTGAACTGAACTTATTTCTAGTAATTATTACCCAAAGTACACAACTGATCAGCTTTTATAAAACTTTTTTGACACTCATTTACATATAATAGAACTAATTGAACTGAACTTATTTCTAGAAATTATTGCTCAAAGTACACAACTGACCAGCTTTTATAAAACTTTTTTGACACTCATTTACATATAAATAGAACTGATTGAACTGAACTTATTTCTAGTAATTATTACCCATAGTAGGTACACAACTGATCAGCTTTTATAAAACTTTTTTGACACTTATTTATGTATAATAGTAATAGTAGAACTTATTAAACTGACCTTATTTCTAGTAATTATTACTCAAAGTACACAACTGATCAGCTTTTGTAAAAGTTTTTGACAGTCCTTTATATAATAAGTTCACACATCGTTTTAAAAACGGTTTTGAAAACGATCCGCTTGTTCAAAACGCTGTGTGAATGCGTTTAACTAGTTGCCAAATGCTAGTTTAAATTCGCTTCACTAAAAATAGGTAATTGGAACAGGGGATCTTTTTCAAAACGCCGTATGAACATGTTGAGGAGGGGATCGAGATATCAGGTTCCTTTCCACTTTACCTTTTTTTGGTTGTTTGTTTTCGTAGAACTGAAATAAAAACTATAAATAACGTTTTGAAACAAAAGTTAATACTACAAGGAACCAGTAAAAACGATTGAATAACTTGTAAATAAGACATTTTAAAATTCACGGAATTATTTGATAACATTAAAGAAGGTTCTACTCGTGATGTCACCGTTATGAGTATTTTTTGTTGTGTGAACACGTATCGTTTTAAAAACTAATCGGATCCAAAATGCTTTCATAACGTTGTGCAAACGTAGTAATATATAATAGTAGAACTCTGATTGAACTGACCTTATTTCTAGCAATTATAACTCAACGTACATAACTGATCAGTTTTTTTAAAAAAAAAAGTTTTTGTAACTCATTTATGTACTTGGTTAAAATTGTACTTGGTTAAAATGTACTTGGCCCAAATTACTTTAATGTGTAAATATTTCCTTGTCTTAATTGTTGATTAGAGTAAGTGCCATCTTTACATACACAAGTGTGATGTTCCTTTGTCCTTAAATCCATTTTGGCCCGATCAACACCACATCAGGTTCATACTGGATCGGGAATTACTTTTCTCATCTACTTGTGATGATCATTGTAAAACATGTCTCACCTTATGGAATTTGAACTCTCTAATATTAGGCCATTCGGTGCGTGATTTCAAGGAAGTAGGAATACACTAACTATAAACTAATTCTTGAGTAGTTAAGTCTGAAAGATATTAAAACATTCACTTTTGTTATCAACTCTTCATAGGTTATTCTCTTAGATTGTGACAATAATGACAAATTGTGTAAATCTGCCGTATCCTACCCTACATTTTGTTTGATTTTTAAAAATAATTGTTCATTTTACCTTTTTAAAATAGTGACAATATCCCTTTGTCTTAACCATTCAGTGCTTGCACTTTGTTCCCTTAAGAGTCAGATTGTGGGGGATACAAAACTACCCCAGCCTAAATTTTTCCCCATTTTCAAGGTCTGAAATTGAATAAAATTGGAAAACTCTTTAATTGGAAAAAAGTTTAATTAATATCTAATACTTAAACAAAATATTTTTTATTATTTTATCAATGATAATTTAATATCATTTATAAAAAATTAAAATGTGTTAAAACTCAAATTTTAGGAAGAAAATTGTCATTAAATTTTAAGGGAGAGGAGAAGTGTCAAAGAGGGGAATTAAAACTTAAAAATTATTGAATTATCATTACTTGAGAACGTATAATGAGACTTCAATTACATTCAACAGTATACTTTAACTTAAAACTTAGGGGTTTGAAAAAAAAATGTATTTCAAGCAGAGGTGCACTCGCTAATTTTCCAGTACCAAAACGCCCTTGGGTCTGAGGGGAATACTTCCCAGGCAAGCGTAGGGTCGAGAAAATGTTGGAAAATATAACCTCTAAAAAAACATTTTTATGCATTCTAGAGGTAAAATTTACCATAGGGCCTCAACTGCCTCAAGGCATTATTAGTGATGAAGTAACAAAACTAAATTTACTGTAGGGGAAAGAATCCTGTTTATTAACTCGATATTTTAGTATAACTTTTTGATAGAGAGAGACTCCATATTACTCCCCATGAATTCTCCATATAAAAGTGTTTCTATAGAACAAAAATAATTTCTCTGCAACGAACAAAATTCATAGAAATAAGGATAAAGATCCGACCGACAAACTTCCTGTGAATTAATATTGGCGGAGTTTTTGCATTCCTTTATTTTCTTAAAACAATTTATGGACTTTCTTGCTCTAGCACTCTAATAATTTTTGTGTATTCTACCTCCATTAGTTTCAGTGGAATCGGAATCATCTTTACACAGTATAGAGAAATCTTTTAGTCTCAGTTTAGAATTAGTTTCAGACTTTTATAAAGCTCTTTGACTTTTTACAGCGTAATTTACTCATCGTACAAATGTCTAAAAGAAAATCATCACTCTCACAAAAAAATAATCTATTCAAAGATGTGAAAATCCTCTGACTCCTGTGTCTATAATTTTGAAAATCGGAATTCATCATTTAAACTGTAGAAAGCTAGAGCAGATTTTTTTTAAAAAAATCTAAGGGTTGAAGTATGAAGACGTAGATGAAACAGTTCTGCAATGGGTAAAAATGATACGGAAAAAATCTTCCTTTTTTTAGAAACACTCATTTTTTCTCTTCTTTTACTGAAACCATCAATTTCATTATATGGAGGTCCGACTATAATAATATTATGATTAAAGAAGAACGAGAGAAAATTTTAATAATTTTTTAATACATTTTTTTAATCATTTCTCAATGCAATAATTTTTAATTGATGGAACTAATTTTTATTTTATTTTCTGTTTGTTTCATGGTGGCGTTTTCTGTGTAGCGTGAGTATCATAAAACTCTATTTTAACATATAATATATTGTTTACTTTTTTCCTGTTTCTAACACACTACTATAAGTAACTGATCAAAAATAGTAAATGATTAAAAATCGATAAAATCAACTATGTTTAATATTGTACTGCAGAGTTTTATAAAAAGAAAATTATTTAATCCATTCAAATTTGTTATAATGTAGTGTCTACTGAATTAAAATAAATATTTTGAGAAGATATGTTAGAGAGATGCTGTCAAATAAAACACATTGAGAAAGTTGTTGCTAACATTTCGATAAATTTATTTCTATCAAGAGACCAAGAAACAAAGTATAAACAATAATACAAAAAATATGTTTATCTCCAGTAGGGAGAAAAAGTTATGATTTTAGATTAGTTCAGAGGGACTAAAGTAAGTCTTTTCTTCCCTGAACTCAACAAGTAGGGAGAAAAAGTAAAAGTAGGGCGAAAAAGTAAAGAAGGGAGAAAAAGAAGGATTGCCAACATAATTATTTTATAAATAGTAGAGAATGAATGGCTAATGCAGTAAGGTTGTAGAAATCAGGTTGGCGACACTGCTTTTTCGACCTTGTTTATCATTGTTTTTAAACCTGCATCTAAATAACCTTCTATTTGAGTTTAACTGCAATTCTTCTTTGTTTTTAATATTGGATCTCTTATATCTTCTATTAAAAGTGCTAACAATTATTGTTAATAAAAACTGTGCAATGGATGAAAATGTGTATTTTCTCCCTACTGGAATAAAATATTTTATGTACCTCGGGAGTAAAGTGCTATAATTCCCCTTGCCATTATTATCTCCCTCGGCTACGTCTTGTGAGCTAATTAGCGTTATTAGCTATTAGCTAATTTGCGAATTAAAAGTCTAATTTAGGGACCATTAGGGACTGGCTTCGCCTCAAGAACCAACTTATTCCCTCAAGAACCAACTTATTCGCTCAGGCAATAATGGCTTACTTTACTCCATAGGTGCATAAATAACTATTAACTTGTAGAGTCAACCTCAAACTTTTTTCTCAATGTGTTTTATTTGACAGCATCTCGCTAACATACCCTCTTATTATACTTGAACTGTCACGAATCACCTCAATTAATAAATATTTTAATACAGTTAGAGTATTTTTATTGCCTTTTGGATTTTAATTCTCTTTCAATAATTATGAAGTCCTGTCAAAAAGATTTCTTTCAATCTAGTTAATATTGATAAAAATAATATTGATTTTTCTGAAGAGAGGATCTTAATACATTTTTTTTTTCTGAAGAGAGGATTTTAATAAAAAAAAATTTAAATGCTGATTAAGTGTTGTTTTACTTTTTACAGGTTGGTAACTCTGGCTTTTGCTGGATCTGTTGGAATGACCTTTATCATTTTAGCATGTGCATTGCCAGATTACAAGTAAGTGAAATCCGTTTATAGATTGTTTGGCCAGTTCTTTAGACTGTTACTTCCCTTCTAAAAAACAGAGGGGAGTAACAATCTAAAGAAGGTGTTTGGAATGTTCTTCTTTAGACTGTTACTCCCCTTATAAAAACAGATGTGTGATATTCCTTTGTCCCAAAGTACATTTGACTAAAAATCATTTTGTCTTAATAATTATTTAGACAAAGGAATGTATAATTAATTACATCCATTTATATTCTAAATAAACATAGGGGGGTAACAATCCAAAGAAGTACCGATTGTTTTAACAACTTAATTGTTAGGAGTTAGTCATCTTTATTGTAAATTTTTTTAAACGAAGTTAAAAGTTACTTAAATCAGTAAATTGATTAGTATTAATAATACATATTTACTTTAAAAAAAAAAATAATAAAAATAAAAAAATGCAAATGAATTCAGTAATTAAGGCCTTTGATGGTTTAGTTTGGGTTATATTATAATTATTATTAATTATAAGATAAAAATTTGACATCCTAATCATAATCAACAAATGTGTAATAGAGGTTTTTTTTAAAAAAAGAAAATGATACTATTGTTTTTTTCTTTTACAGTATATGGTGGCCATTTATGGTAGTTTTATGTTACATTCTTGCTCCTCTACCGACATTAATTGCCAGAAGGTATCATGAAAGAGCTGGAACTACTAATGCTAGTATGGATATCGCCATTTTCATTACTATGGGCATAGTAGTCTCCTCGTTTGCACTTCCGATTATCCTAGCTAGAGTTAGCGTTGTAAGTACCTACATTGCATAGTTAAAAATGCCTAATATCTAAGCCAATGAGCTATAATTGATTTTTTTTTTTTTAAATTACCATAAGTCAAGTCAAATTGCTTAACCCATTCAATGCGTAATCCAATTCATGAACCTACCTCAGTGACCGTATATATCTAAACGATTTTAAAAGTTAATTTTAAAATAAATAAAAAATACAAAAAAAGTTTGGATCCACCATGGATACACACGTGAGCGGGCCTGACGGAGCCTTGCAAGATGGTTCTACTCAAGGCACGGAGAATAGAGCTACAGAGGGCTGAAAGGGAGGGCTTGTATCTTTAATAATAACCTTTATTTGTAGAGACTATACAGAATATAGTATTACATGAGTCAAGTATATACAAAAGAATTACATTAATAAATACTCATAGAGAACTAATGCCAAATTGCCATGATAAAGTTTGATTTAAAATAAAAACTACAAACTCATATCACATTTATAAATAAATTAAAACTTAAAACTACCTACAAAATAATATCATAAGACTTACATGCCAGACTTAAAACTAAAATGTTATCTACTCGGATATTCGATAACATTATAAGTACTTAAATCTAATATCACATGTATTCCTATGATCTAATTTGTTGAGACAACACAAACATATAAATAAATAATTGTATTATCTAAATAAATTAAAATATTCCTCTATACTATAAATAGGGTTATTAACAAGAAATTCCTTGACGATTCTGCAGAAATCCTCGTATTTCAGCTTTTTCACAGAATCCTCTAACCTATTAAATAATAATAGTCCCAGATTCTGGTGACCAGTTCTAGACTTATTCAGTCTGTGTTTAGTAAGCAGCAAGTCAGTCTTATTTCTGGTATTATAACAATGCTGGTCGTTCAAAGTAGCAAAGTCCTTTATATTTAATTTGATAAACTTCAAGCAATTGTATATATATAGGTTATAAAAAGTGAGTATGCTGAGTTTTTTAAACAAAGGTTTACAGTGAGCATCCCTTGCATCCCCCCGCCAGGCGCGTTAGCACGGCATGGATCCACCCGCATTGAATGGGTTAAAAAGAATCATTAAATGATTAACAATGTATTTGACTGTTTGTGGTTTCTCTAAGATTTTCTGGAACTTCCATATAGTGAACAAAAGTCACGTTTACTTACTCATTGTAAATTCACCTGTTAAAATATTATAGTAATAAGTTTATTGTTTGTAAACATAAATGTTGTACAATAGAATTTCCAGGCTTTAAAACCAATCTTTAACTCAGCAAGATATTTATACCATACTGCACTAAGTTAAAATACAAATGAATTCCTCTAGATTTAATGTAAAAAAAGAAGAAATTTTGCTTTACAAACAGGGAGGCAGTACTGTTCTTATATTTTCTACTTTCTTAAAATCCTCTAAGCAATTTCAAGCAAGAAGTAGACAATAAAGGTAATAATGGGCAATTTTCTTTTGGTTTTAAACCTCAATTACACAGGGTGAGTTTACTTGATACTCGCAGGCAAGTTTACAAGTACTTGTAAACTCGCTCTGTGTAAAATAGCTAGCTAGTTAACTCATCCATTGATAACAGAGTGATACAATACTACTGCCGGGTTTCAGATCAGTCTGACGCCACTTGATCAAATTTATTTGCTATTTAGTGCGTAATTATTGTATAAATTTAGTGCGTAATTACTGTATTCAGGTTAATACATTTTTATATACATTGATTCTCATACATTACACTCACTCTTTGTGTAGATTTATCTCTTAAAAACTTTACCAAGATCGAGAAAAGCAGGAGGCTTAATGAGTCACCTTACATAACTTCTGTCGATAGAGGGATGTCTGTTTGAAAATATACAAGCTGTTTGAGCACTTAACTTTAACTCTTGCACAGCTTCCTTAACCCTCTGCAAACAAGTTCCCCGCCTGATATTCTTTACTCTTTGAGCTGGTCAATAAGCATTTCCGGTACAAACCTTGGACATAATTTTTTATATCCGAGCTTTTCTGTGAAAATCGTGTTAATAGAGTTGCGTTCAACACAAAGTAATTTATCAGCCAAAGCATTAATCATCTATCAGATTGCAGTTTTTGGTCCACCTGTTGAATGATTTTATCGGTCTGGATACTTAATACTGGGCCTGCCACTCCTCTCTTCATCATGTAGTTCGGCCATTTTTGAAGTTTTAACACCATTATCTAACCTTTCACTCATTACCGTTGGTCCATAAACTTGGCACAACTCGTGATGAATTTGGGCCGTTGCTGATCCTTTCGCACACAAAAATCTAATTACAGTACGCACATCTTAACTGGTGGGTACAACAATTTTCGCAGACATTGTTGTCTGCTTTTATCGACAAGCAAACGACTACTGAATTAATAACTTCAGTGGCTTCTAATGATGGCACTTTTTTTGGTCAGCTTAGATAAATTAAGATAAGTCTTTCTTTGAATACTTACTAAGAAAGTAGTAATTAAGAGACGAGGAATGCTTTGTAAATGTATTCTTAATTGTTTAATTTTCTTCTGGTGACACACCTTTCTAATGAATTAAATGTTATATATTTGAAGTGAATCTATTAACCCTTAGAGACACGGGCTGGCGCATTGAGTGCACCACAAGTTAAAACGTTTCTGTAAATCACAGATTCACGATGCGAGAATAATAAACCTTCACTCTACCCTACCACTAGGGACCCCTATAACGGACAAACATTCGGCTTTGATTATTCTTCGTTCTGCATTGTTTTGCCGTGTTTATTTGTTTTGGTGCACTGTTTACACTGCGTCCGTGCCACCATGTCCGGTAGAGAAATTATGCCTTCCTATCAATATTTTTTGGTTTTGCATGAGTTGTCGGATCAGGTTGATGGTTGTGAGGAAGTTATCTTAGAACTTTGAGAACTAATAATAATTAATTAAGGTTGAAAGCCCGATACTAAGTCAGAACACTGAAGGAGTAATTACTGATTTTTTATAGTAATTTTTATAATTAAAGATATCATTGAGAAATAAATATGTAATACATTAATTGACTTTTTGGTTCAACATTTCCAAAAAGCAATCTAGATAATCTGGATTTGACCTATTAATGGTTTGAAAAATGCATTGGCTCATTAAGTTCGCTGCCCGTGTCTCTTTGTTTGTCCACTATAGCCGTGCCACGAAGGGTTAAAAAATGTTATTTCTGTCAGTGAGTATGTGCTTTGAGATTATTTTAAGTTTTGTATTGTAATTATAATTGTGGTTTTTGTTGCAGGTTAAGCCAGGTGCCTGCTACTTAACTATAACTGGCAATACAGTTGTCTACTTAACTTTCATCGGCTATTTTGCTACTTTATATCAATATGATAGTGACTATTCCATGTGGTGATAACTTAATTAAACATATTTTTAAAACTTTTTTTTCTTATATTATAATTAATTAATTAAAAAATTATTCTTGTATATAAAACTAAGTAAGTTTTTTTCTTATATATTATAATATTTTTGATTTATTATCCTTTAATTTATTATACTTCTAATACTCCAAGTAATCATAAATATTGCATTATTATTTGTATATGACTATTGGTATAAGTATTAATTATGTATATAATTAATTATAAATTATCATGCGTCTAATTTCATTAGGAATTATTTGTATTTCACTAAGATATTAATTCACTATCGTAATATAATATTAAGCTGAAATGACAGCAGCTGAACAACGAGAAGAGTGAGGAGCAGATTATGTACTTTTAAGTAAATTTTCTAATTAGCAACAGCTATCTTAATAATGGCTTATAATATAACAAATTATCTTTTTAGTTTTTTTTAAAAAGTCAGATTTTTAATTATGTCTTTATTATGTGTATTTTAGTTTTTTTTTTGTTAATTAAATAAAACCATTTCTTCAATTTATCTTTGTTAATGAACTTATTAAACCTTAATACTTCTTCATTGTGCGTATATACTGAAGTGAACTCTTAGCAGAATGATAAAATGAAAATTAAAAAAAGTATTAATGGATCACTTTATTAATTTTATTTTTTTTGTCAATGTCAACATTAGCTTGTGACAAATGTCATTGTTGTACGAATTTGAGAGTGATTAAAGATAGCTATTGTAGAGTACAAGGTTTTCTTGTAAACTCTCCTAGTATATCGCCAAAATTATCTCAGATATAAAACTGACAGACCAGTTATTCTTTTACTTTCATACGTTGTTCTGTGATCAGAGCCAAAAAAATGGTTTATCACTTAAATTGGGCATTTGCTGTCCAACCACTTTAGGTGCAACCTTATATATATTGGTGGGAGATTTCAAAGCTGATAAGGGTGTAATTTGTCTGTGGTATGTAACACATTATATTACGCAAGCTGGACAGTTTTTTTTTTAAGTTTAATATGCGTTAAAAAAATTAGTTTTTTCATTTTTTCCTAAACATTACTGTCCCCAGCTTTTTTTTATTTTTAGAGGAGAGTAAATTAAAAAATAGTGTTTACACTCTTACGATGATTTTCTTAATTCTATAATTTCAACTAAAACAATACTTACACAAGTAGTAGAAAAAGAAAGAGCAATGGCGCCCCCCTCCCTGACGTCCACTTACTCATCAAGGTCCCCGCAACATCGCCCCCAATTTAGGGGAAAATATTTCACATGCCCCCACCTCCTTTTTGTCGATGTCGCTGCGACCAAAATCCTTGGAATTTGGACTGATCCCCTGACTTCGGAAGCAAATCCTACTTATTCATAGAGGACATGACAAAATACCTGCACACAATAATAAAAATGTTTAATTTGATTTTTTTTTTTTTTTCATTAATTTCCTTTTTATTTTCTCATATCGTCACTGAGAGGGACACACCCAGGTAGAAGCGCATTCTAGTGTTGGGACATTGATGTCGATATATCGAAAATATTTACATATCGGACAAAAAATATCAATGTTGATATTTCGATATCCCAACCCTAGACTGCTTTCTCCCACCACCATAGTGAAGAGTAGCAGTGTGAACGGGCTTAACATATAGGAAAAGGAACCTTCCAAACTACTATCACACTATTATTTATTTATTTTATTATTTATCTCTGTATCACACTACCACTCTACCTAAAAAATCTCTAGTGGCCTTTCCGTAACCAGTGACAAATTTAATAGCTTTAACTAAGTCACTCCCATGTCAGTGATAGGTGACACAGTTGGAACCCTACTTTAAATTGTGCTCATCCTTACCAATAATACAGTAAGTACTTTTTATTTATTAAATTTTGTTTGCAACAAAGACACATACTTAAATTGATAAGGATTAAAGCTATAAAACTATAGTGTGTAATGGAAAGATATGATTTAAAAACGTAAGTTGTAAAAAGTAAAGTTGAAATTTTTCCAAACAAATGGATATTATAACTATGGTAAAAGATCTCTTATCAAATCTTGGTTCCAGCTGGGAGTGACTTTTTACAACATCCTTGTCATTCACCTGGTATATAAAATATAGAAAGCTCTGTTTTCACTGCTAAATGAAGACATCTGTATATTATCTTAAATTTTGGTTTAACCAGCCATGGGTTCAGTCCGTAGATGGCCAGATAAGAGGAGACAGAAGTAGAAAATCCTAAACAAATTATGAATAGCTATCCCAGGGTTTTATATAAGACACTACTTCCAGTCTGTTGTAAAGAAGGTGGAGGGGGTAAGAGGATTTTGGAAAGTTCACCCCCCCCCCCCCCTTGAGATTGCTTTATTATTTGCTCTTGAGATTGTTTTATATTTTTAAGTTGTTTTTTTTATATTTTAACCGTTTACTTCTTTAGTTTAAATTTTTTAATATCTGTAAATTATTCAGATAATGTAATATATACACCCTTGTAATTCAATTAAATGCAGTGTAAGATGGCTATAAGGTGTAATAAAGAATAAAAATCATTGACACTCTCGTATGGTGATTAGTATTTAAATTTTCGACGTGACAAATGAAATTTGTAAGTATGTTTTACTAATTATTATTATCATCTAGAGTTTGTGGAATTTAAATCTTAATGATTAAGTATTATATATATATGTTTATCAAATTAAAAAAGAAAACTGAAAATGGCTAAAAAAGTGATCAGTTTATGTAAAGTTTATAAAGTTATAATAAAAACTTGTTGATTAAGTTGAATAAACTAGGATTCATTTGTGAAACTAAATTATTTGTTTCAGTTAATAAAGGACTGAAGATGACCTTAATAAGGGTTGTAACGTTTCCGATGAAAAAATTATTTTTATTCTTTATTACATCTTATAGCCAGCCATCTTACACTGCATTTAATTTATTTAGTTTAGTATTAATGATATTGATTTTTTAGATAAAATCTATCATTCTAATATTTTATAATAATATTACAATATTTAGACACACACAGAACTCAAGTGGACAAGTGGGGTCACTTCGAAGACTATAGAGATAGGATCCATTGCCAAATTCTTTATACTTAATGCACCAGATAATAACATAAACTCCATGGTAACATTTTACTCTGATTAGGAATTGTATCTCTCATTCTACAATTACCAAACTTACAGGTCAAAAAAGAAGACAAACTTTTTTAATTTCAAGTAATAAAGTAGGGTTTAATCTCAAATGTAAAATACTAGGGCAAATAACATACTTTGTAAAAAGAGTTAAAATTAACTTAGTCAAAATATAATTTTATTTAAAAAAGAAAGTAAAATGCTACGAACATATTGAACATTGAAATAAGGAATTGCATAGTCTTAGACAAATCACATGGTAAGTATGACCACATTTAAAACTACGAATTCCATCCTGTATCAACTTTTCTGAATTTAAAACTAAAGAACATTTTGAGCAAACATCATAATTGACATCAAGGGTAATGCCCCAATGTTTCCGATCTTTACTATGCACAACATTCGGCATAAGCCCTTCGCTTGAGTCATCACTTGATTCAGCTTCCCACATAGATACA
Organism: Gerris lacustris; assembly: GCA_951217055.1. Classification (NCBI taxonomy): domain Eukaryota; kingdom Metazoa; phylum Arthropoda; class Insecta; order Hemiptera; family Gerridae; genus Gerris; species Gerris lacustris. The sequence continues at coordinate 37,360,184 of OX578285.1, read as the reverse complement.
ATGCCAATCTACAACAATAATACAAATAAATTAATGATAAAATACAATTCTTATCTCAAAAGACTAGCATAGAAAAGAAGAATTAAAAAAAAACTTTCTAACAAAAGAACACTAATTCACTGTTCTGCAAAATTTAACGAACTTTCGGGCTCCAAGAAAATGTTTTCTGAACTTTAAGTTTTTGAGGTTGCTGAATCCGAATCTGAAGTTAAAATTTCTCCTACACGTACAGTTTTCCCAGAAAATGTGCCTAAAGTTCGGAAAAATTGTGTTTTGGGGGGTTTTCGACCCAATTGTTCGCCCAAAAAAATTTTGTTAAAAAAAATATATTGGGCGTTTGAATATCTTCACACCATGAAGAACAAGAATCTAAATTAAAAAAAAATCTGCTGACCTTACTTTTTAAGAAAATTAATTTTTCCTCATATTGTCTCTTTGCATTTCTATTACTTTTTTGGTTATACAAAAAGTTTTGTGACTTTTTCTCATTTATACTGACATTATTCTAGATTAAAATTTATGTGACCGAAAGGGGAGGACGCCCAAGGAAGACAGGGGACCAAGGGGGGGAGGATTTTATTTTAGCATATCATATATTTAATTGAAAAAAGTACATACAAGTTGTGGTTTTTCCCATTTTTTTATTATCCCCCTCCTTGATTCTTGTACCCCCCCCCCCCCCCCCCCCCTCGGTCACATATATAACAATTCTCTAGAATAATGTCAGAAAAAAGTCACAACATATGTATTATATAACTGAAAAAGTAATAGAAATACAAAGAATCAATAATGAGGAACAATCAATTTTTTGTTTCTTATTTTTCAATTTTCTTTAAAAAAAAGTAAAGTCAGCAGATTTTTTTTTTTTACTTTAGATTTGTGTTCTTTATGGTTTCAAGATATTCAAACGCCCAATTTATTATTTTTTTAAACAAAATTTTTTTGGGGTCGAAAACCCCCAAAAACACAATTTTTCAAAACTTTAGGCGCATTTTCCGGGAAAACTGTACATATAGGAAAAATGTTTGACTTTAGATTCGGATTCAGCACACAAAAATACTTTAGAAAAGGACATTTTCATTCTGAAGCTTTTTTTGTAGAACAGTGATTGGTTGATCAGTTGCTCAAGAGTCTGATAAAGAAAAATTATGATACTCTAAGATCATATTATGAACCAATAAAGCTTGGAAATGATTAAATAATACATCAAAGAAGAATTATTTACCTGTGATAAATGGCTATCAATGGGTTTCTTGATAAATTGACTGTGATATGTACTCATAATATCTTTGTATGAAGTATCCTCCAATGGTTTTGATTCCAACATATTACTTAACAATGCAGTACGATAAAAACTAAACAAAAAATAAAAATAAATAAGTAAATACATGATAAATAATAAAAAGATGCTTTTATGCTATGAAATATTCTAAGAAAAAATAAAAATAATCTAAAAATTGAAACAAATTTTTACCTCAAACCAATTTTTCCAGGAGGTATAACTTTAGAGTAATCCATGAGTATTTTTATTGAAGAGGCAGCTCCCAAAGATTGTAACATAGCTGTAGCTAGCGAATTCCAATCCACTTCATCAGAGGAAGGCTTAAATGTATGATGGCAGATACAACACACACCGTGACTCATTTCTTTATAATTTTCACAAAGAGCTATCCAATTATCATTGTTTAAAGAATTACTAAATGTTTCGACATTATTGATTAGATTAAACTGAGCAATAAATTCTAAAATGTCACTAATCTCACAACAATTTGACTTAAGTAACTTAACTATAACATTTGGCATAACTTTCACTAGATTAATAATTTTTTTAACAGATTCTTCACACATTTCTTTTCTTAAACATTTGTATAAATTGAACAGTTTGGTGTTTGAAGTTTCACTACTACAAGTTTCAATACAATTGGTAACGATACCTTCCTGTTCCGTTAAACATAATACATCCTTATCAGATTGATGAGCTTTTTCTAGTAAATTGGCATCGGAATAATATTGGAACAACAGTTCACCCACTAAATTGAAATTATTTGTTTCAGTCTTTTTTTTAGCTACTGGAAAATTACAATTATGGCACGAATTAATATCGGAAACTTCGTCGATAGCGTTTTCAATATATTTTACAGTTTCAGAGCAAAAGTCTTTTAAAATATCGATATTGAATTCCGTTAAACTAGACAAATATTTTAGGAACATGTTATGGCACTGCATGTAGCTTTCTTTTTCTTCGACACCGCTTGATTCGAGCTGTAATTGGAGTCTAAGAATAAGATAAGAAATGTGTTTAACAGAAATATGAATCTCTTTAGATATATAACAAGCTGATTCGACCTGGTCTAGCCTTAACATTAAAAATATAATATTTAAAATTACAGGAAGAGGCCAGTCGTTAAATTTGTACGACTCTTGAGGTATGGTAATGTAATCGAAGGTGTTGTCTTGATACGATTGAACAACAGCGTACCAAGACATAAATGAACAAGGTAAATTGACAGATTCGATCAGTTCTAAAATATTGAAAGGGTCTAAAATATCAACTATCATAAAAATAACATTGCTCAAAGCAATATCTAACTCTAAATCAGTTGAGCAGTGTAAAGTCAACAATAATTTAGGATATTTGGCAGGTAACATTGCGGATTTCATGAATTCATCAGGCAAAAGTTTTAAACATTTTAATAAATCCCCTGAATTCATAATGTCATTAAAACATTCGGTTAAAATTTGTATACACTGTTCTGGTAAGTATTTGTTTATCGGAAACAATTTAAATTCCTGCGACTTGTTTTCATTGATTATTAGTTTTTTGTACTCATTGTTAACGACAAATAAATGTTTCAGGAACTGAGCAAACAATTCTACTTTACAACTAGCATCAGACTTAATGAATATATCACAGATTTCTATTAATGCAGAATAGTCTATGGCTGAAACACCCGGTGATCGTTTCTCCTTACTTTCTCGGCCGACAACTATAGATTCATCACTGTCACTTAAATTCACCGAAGCCAACTCTTTATTAAGCTGTCGCCTCTCGGAATTTTTTACAAGATTACATTTCTCTTCGAAAACTTCCCATTTGTTAAGAAAATGTTTGGTCCCAAATTTAGTTTTTCCATTCTTTCTCTTTTCTGCTTCAAACAAAGATAAATAAACATTTTGAGGCGGAAAAGACAATGAGACGTCAGGAGAACTTTCGTTTGAAACGTATGAACTTAAGTTATTGTCCACTAAAAATTCATTATGATGTATATTATTGTCAAGGTAAGAGATAATGTTGTCCTTTTTATTATCGCTAAAAACTTTGTGGACACAGTCTACATTTTTAAACTGACAAAAACAAGAGCTAATAACTAGATCGGAAGATTGTGTAATATGACCATTAGTGGAAAATAAAGAATTTGATTTATCACAGATTTTTGGTAATTTAAATTTGGATTCTAAAGAATCGTTTAAATTTATCTTGAAAGATTGTACATTACAACAGTTATTCAAGTTAACGAAAAAGCTCGTTAAATTATTATTCAAATGCAAATTGTCAATATGATCTGAAAGACCTAACAACGGGCTTAACATAATTAATTTGCTATAATCAAGTGCTTCGATATACCCAACGAAATGCTCACAAAGCTCGATACAAAGACTGTAGGCACCTCTAAAATATAAACTTATTAAACAATTTTCAACAGGAGTTAACATAAATTCTTTTAGAACCCCTTTAGAATTCCAAGTATAAATTGTATTGGCTATACATCTAGCATCGACTACATTAGAGTACTTATTGCATTGAACTATTAGTTCTACTTTTTCCGGATCAAATATATAAAAACTGTCTTGTTTGAAAGTAAATAAGTACTTATCCATTACAGGAAAAAGGTATGGAAAATTAACCGCTTGCTCTTGCCAGTATGGAAATTCGCTTTTATAAAGTTTATTATCAGGTAAAGAGATAGCAACACTAGGATTTAATGTTAAAGCTTCTTTAAATTGGTGAGTGCACAAAACCGAACCGTCTGAATCTACTTCCCATAATCTTGATCCAGGACGGGCACAAAACGCTTTGACAACACCATCTGGGTACTTGATAAAACTCGCACCGAATACACCTTCTCTTGGTTTTGTTCCGATTTGTTTATACTGCTCTTTAACAGTGTCACATATGTAGCAGCGAGTACGTGTCGATGCCAGTAATAACTCTCCACAACAGCTGACTTGAAATATTTCTGAATCTAACTTTATAATGACATGTGAAGGTAACTGGAAAATACTTTTATTCTGAAACAAAATCATAAGAGGTTATTATAAGATGTCATAAGAAATGTTAGAAAGCTTAAAAAAATTCATAAAATCAATTAATTGCACTTACAATAAATAAGGAAATATTAATAACGGAGAGTTGACCAGAATTGTCAGCTATATACAACTGGTTGGAGGTATCAGACCATGTTAGTGAAGTAATATCAGCTCCTCCGTGTTCCTCTGATCTACTAATTAGAAAGGCACCTCCTTCATCACTTCTCTCAAGTACAGCGGCAATTCCTCTAGCAGTGGAGAATCCAATAAATTTTTCATCAGGAGATATTGATACATTATTTAAAGATCCATCCTGAAACATTTTTTCATTTACTTTACACAGAATTAGATTCTAACAGAAGTGTATAACTTTAAAAGAAAAAAAAAGAAAAATTGGTCATGGTTAAAGCTAGAATTATATTTTCTCTTTTTTTTTGCTTCTTTACAAGTTATTTTGTTTTATTGTTCTCTTGTCAACTTTTATATAAGTTAACATGTTTACTATTTACTTTGTATTATTATCATTATAGATGAGTAGTTCAATACAAACAACGTCTTGAATGATTATATTTATAACAATCCAACGGTATCGGCTGTTCTAATGCAGCCTTCTTCAGACAATTTACACACATAGTAACAAACTTAAACTTAAAAGAAGGTGAACATAAATTGTAATTAAGTATTGAAAAGAAAAATGAAAGATTCCATTGAATTAACAATATAAAATGAAAACTGAAATTAATAGAATACAAAATACCTGTTTGTTATTGCAAAACATAAAAAAGTGCAAATGAAAGGAAAGAGTAAGGCTAAGCTAAATGGCTGTAAGAAGATTAGAGTGAAATGGAGTGAGTGAAATGTACCTGCTAAGGTAACAGCACATACACATTCTTTTTATTTCATTATTGTACTCTTGCAAATTTATTTTTACTAATTTTAAACAGATGTTTTTGGTTTTCTAAAAAATGACATAAAAAGATTTTGTAGTTTTAATAAGTTTACGATTATTTGTCTAGTCTTAAGTACACTGTCTATATGTTGTTACTTTAACAGGTACATTTCGAAGAATACTGCATTAGAACGGCTCAAACTAGTCAATTGTTAACTTGCTCCGTAGGCTTCCGCGGGTAGATTCGTCATAAACAGCTTGGGTTTCCGGTGAAATCCGCGTCACGAAGGAGTAGAAATCCGACGTTTCGCTTCCACTACTCGAAGCACCTTCAGGGGTGTGGTGCATCGTGGTGTTGTAGTATATCCTGTGTTAGCTTCTAGTCAACACCACGATGCACCACCCCTGAAGATGCTTCCAGTAGTGGAAGCGAAACGTCGGATTACAACCCCTTCGTGACGCGGATTTCACTGGAAACCCAAGCTGTTAAGTCAATTGTTAAAAATACAATCATTCTGTGTGAAGACATTATTTGGTTATTGAACTAAACCTCTAAAATGAAGAGTCGCTATCACATATTGGAGGAAAATACAGTTGAGGATCTAGAAGTTTTTATTTTATTTTTGTAGTTTGAACCTTTTATATAACATAAATTGTTCGTTTTGTTTGGTTGACCTTAATTAGGGTTTATATAAGACATTTTTTTTTCCTTTCATAGCTATGAGGGTCTTCTGCAAAGTAACTTCAAATTACACATGGGGTGGTAGCGCCACTATTCCTGCACAGACAATAACTCAGTAGGGATCCAGCCGTTCTAGTAGGAAGGTCGTGCAATCGCTAATTTGCCTGCTGTGGCTTCCCAAAATGAAGTGAGCCCTGTTATAAGGTTTGTCACAAACAAAGAAATTCCAGCGATAGACATTCATCGTGAAATTGCCCTGAATAAGCACCACATGTTATGAGTGAAAGTGGTGTAGAACTGTAAAAGTGGAAGAACAAATATTCATGACAAGGAAAGAAGTGGCAGGCTATCTGTGGTTGGTGAATAATACACTTGGTTCAGAAAATTGACCTTTCACTATCTCGGAGCTTTCCAATTAATTCCCGCAAATTTCCAGAACTATTTTGTACGAGGTAGTGTTAGAAAATCCTTTCTGAGAATCACAAAGCAAAACGAAGGGCTCTGCTTTGGATTTACTTGTTATGACAAAGAAGGACAAGCATTCCTGAACAGATTTGTAACCGGCGATGAAACTCGGATTTAGTACGTGAATCTGGTGACCATATACAGTGCAACAAAGTTCATGATAAATCTCTATCCCTAAAATTTGTTTTGCCATCACAAACCCTTCTTTCCACCTCAAGGTATTTTCAATTGCAACACTAATTTCGGAAAGCTACAGTAAGTGAACTAACGATCGCCTAACCTTCCCACAAGCACGGCTGGATCCCTACTGAGTTATTGCACAAGTCTGTACAGGAATGTGGCACTAACGCCACTAATTTCAGCACAATGCATAAATGGAAGTTACTTTCCAGATGACCCTTGTATTAAAAAGCTAATCTAAATAGCCAACCTAAAACAGGTCAACTTCACAAAAAAACAAAAACAAATTTTTTATTGTTATCTTGTTAAGTAGTTGAAACGTTATCTTATTTCTTGGTTTTACTTTTATCTAGTTGACTTGTTTATTAATTTACCTGTTAGCTTGTTTACATTACTCTTTACTTAACACTCGATGGTGTTAGATTTAGAGTAGCTGTGGTGCTAAAGTCAATAGTTACTTCTACTCAGTCATATATGAATCAGTGTTGAGATCACACATTCCATCCTATGCACTTGATATTTGCTTCTTGATACAATTTCTAATTTAAAATTATTACTTTTATGCAGTGTCCACTATCCTCCTTCCCCTTCGCTATTGCATCACGTGTTGTTATTATTTAAGGGAAGTACATCAATACTTTCTGTGAAACACAAGTGACAATCCCCCAGTGAGGAAGCTAGAAATAATTATGTTGTCACAGGTCTAAATAAAGCTATACAGGTATATTATTTCGAATAAATACCTGCAGTTTAAAAACTTAAAAATAAACAACTATAAAATGATTTGTGAATCTCATATGTTGAATTTCATCACATTGTCGTTTAATTAGTTTCCTACATTTTCCTAACATATTACAAAATAATAACAATCATAACTACCTTGTTTGGAAGTAACTGCAAGAAGTGGCATGGATCTCTACTGAAGATATATAAACCACCACTTGTAGCGCCAAATATTATAAAATTTTGAGAAACATCGAAGCAAGTGTACTGGAAAACAAAAAAAGAAACATGAAACAGCTTATTAACTTAAGGTAGTTAAAACAGGAATATAGAGACTTCTGAGAATTATTGCTATGAACTTAAAGTAAATCAGTGGAGGAGAATAACATATGCATATAAAAGAATATGTAATTTTGAGTGTAATATCATGAAAGTTAGATTAGAAATAAAAGTCAGAATTTTAGGAATAACATAGTTTGTTGCATCAAAGCTTTCATCATTGATGTAGTCAAGGATCTCCAAACAAAGCTTTTAATCCAATAACATATTCTTACTCTAAAAGTAGGACTTAAATTTTCAAACTAGTTCGCAGAAGATAGATGAGATTATAGAATGCCTAGATGTGGCTCATAAATAAGGATAGTAATTAAAAATAATTGATCAATGTAATTTGTGTATGGTCGAAGAATTTTAGGACCTTATGCATGTAGAGCTAATTAGAAGTGGTAGAACTGATAAGCAACCGAAAAGAAACACTAGTTAATACAAGCATGAGCTACCTCCTTGAAATATACAAGGTGTGTTCAGAAAATAACAGGAATTTTTAAATTTCGTGGGTTTGAAGAGCCTGATTGTCAATTTTCTTTTTTTATTATGTTAGTATACATGCCCCTGAAGTATAATAAAATTTGCAGCTGTATTCATTGTTTACTTTGTCTGTGGCAGCCGCTAAGGATAGACGTGTTTCTATAAGCTTGGCGATTTTCGTTTGTTAAAAAAATGGATCAAAAAATGTTGCGTAAAAAATAAAATAAAAAGTAATAAAGTGTGTGAAATGTTAACTAAAGCCTATGGTGAGTCTGCTATGAGTAAAACAAGAATTAACGAGTGGTATAAATGTTTCCAAGATGGACGTGAAGACGTTGAAGATGATGAACACCCCAGCACATCAATGTGCTGGGTGAAAAGAAAAAAATGAAAGAAATAGTTATGAACGATGGCCGAATCACAGTCAGAGAAGTCGCTGATGAAGTTGGCATATCGCAAAATTTGTTTCAAAATTGTTGAATTTTCAATAAAAACAGTGGCGAATGGAAGTTGCTCAGGTGTCGCTAAATGAAGTCAACGACAATGCAGAATTACTGAAACGTGTTGTAATAGGTGACAATAAGAGTGACAATAGGGTTTACAATAAGAAGTTGAAACTAAGGCTCAATCAAAATTTGATTCACTTTTCAGATCAAGACTTTTTTGCTTGTCAGAAAAAAAATTGAAAATAAAATTTAAACCAAAAAGAACATAAACCGTCTCAGAAGACAGAAAAAGGTCGACTTCGTTGGAAAAAATCAACCTTTTTCTACTAGAGAGTTGGTGTTGACAGCTTCTTTGAAAGAGTGGGTGTAACTTGGGTCCCTTAAACCCTATGGGGTCCTGTACTCGTTGCCGTCCCTCTCACACCCATTCTCAAGCCGAAGCCATGCTGGGCCGGGGGCTTGGCGTGGCTTTGATTCTCGCTGTTTCTCTCATTACTTAATTGATACTGTCTATTTGTTGAATTCTGTATCTTAGTTTATTGCTACTATTGTTTGCAATTTGGACAGTATAGACTTCAGGCTACTGCCACTATTACATCAATATTTCTGCAAGGAAAGACAAGTAATGTCGCTAGGACTGACATACAAAAATTCCTATTGGCTCAATTTGTTTCTTTCCTCGTCTAATTTTGGTTGCTGACAGTCCATCATTCCCTCATTAAAGCTAAAATAATTATACAGATTACAGTCCAACATTACCATTTATGTGCATCTGTTTCATAATTGGATAAGGTATGCGACCTTATTACTTTCCTGATGGATATCAACATTACTTTTGCTCTAGCAGTACATAAAGACCTACATATTAACAGAATTGTGGTTTAAAAACTCCTCATATTCACATGGGCAGCTGCAGGTACATTTTCATAACAACAATATTGATAAATACACAATACACACTGGATAAGGGAGGTTTCAAAGTTACAGAAGAGGTCCTCTGGTTCATCGGTATACCAATTTGTGTATTAAACTTATGAAATGTGCCATTTTATTTTTCATAAGAGTGTTTTTTATAAGTTAACTCAAATCTACATGTTATATACAGAATAATAATGAGGTAAAACTGCAGTTATCCAGCCACTTGAATAAATAAAGTGAAATTACGCTGCCAAGCGATTTACGACTGTATGGATAACTGCAGATTAGCCAATAATGCAACTAAATGCTTTCATAGTTTAATCTCTTTAATGCTTAAACCTAGTTAATAAAGACATGAGAATCAGTCTATTAAATCTAGCAAAAAGCTTTAGAATACAGTTACCAAGCCCGCAACACATGTTTTTAGTCTATTCTTAACACTGTTTTGACAAAGGGATATAATCACTCTTGTATTTTTATGTTATAATATTCCTTAATTTAATAAAAATTATAGACGAAGGGGCATAATCTCATCGAAATATCTCAATTTAGAAGTTTAATCTGGTAAAAACAGTGTAATGCGGGCTTGGCAACAGCATTCTAAAGCTTAGCCAAAATTTGTATTGACTTACAAGCATTGAGAAACACTTGAGGGTATATTATAAATAATCACAGATGAGCCAATGGATTGATGATAATCCATGTAAGAGATAAGGAAAAAGAAGAAACGATTAACCTTTGAACCTTGGTGTAATAAGTTTATATTTTAAAATGACCATTTTACTAAGAGCTTTTCCGTTTATTCTTAAAGCTAACCTTGAATGATTTAACTCGTAAATCTAAAACAACAGATACATATAAATAAATCAGTGTTATAGTTGTGACATCATACAAAAACGTCGAATATTTGTAAAACATAGTAATGTTTTAATAAAAAGTTACGAAAGCAGACATATTAAGTCGTATCTAGTATATTGGGTCACTGATTATCTAACAGTAAACAAGTCCTAAATATAAATAAAACTAATACATAATAAAATAATAATCAAAACACTGACCTTAATCCTTTGAGTTGCTTTAAGCGGTGAAAGAATCGTATCTAAAGAGTTGCTTTCCAATAAAACATATCTAGTCGAATATTTATCTTTGGCCATTTTCACCCCTTTTTAAACAAAATAATAAATAAAGTTTCAAACCTATAACCTGGCAAATAATGTCCTTCGCCCAGCCCTGCTCAGCCAAAATGTGTGGGCACCAGGCTTTTTCAAATCGAACTGATAAGCTTCGAAGGTAACATCGTACTCAAACCTGTTCGCAGCGTTGTTTTTTATCTATTACATAATAATATTTTGAAGGCGTTTTGTCACCTGATTTGGGATCTGATAAACCCAGATTCGTTTTTGTAAGTCCACAACATATTTTTAGCGGGAATGTGCAGTATTATAAATGACACATTACATTTTAAGTACAGTTTACACACTGCATAGTCATGCTTATACTTTATAGCGTAGACATTTGTTCAGTAGATTTCGGGATACAAGCCTCTCCTGCTGTGAGTTTATTGTGCTTATTGTATTACTACAGTTACTACCTAGGCCCTGGCTCTGGCAAAGATATAAAAACCTTGATCCAACGTTTGAGTTCATGTTATTACTTATTACTTCCTTGTAAGATGCTCGCTACACTGGGTGCGAACCCTATCTGGATCTAGTATTTAAGCTGGCAATACACATATCCCAGTATATCTGACTGGTAAACCTGTGCAGTGCAGCTAACCTGTACAAGTAAATTAGAGCGTGAGTGTTTGTAAGTAATGACATAACTGCTCAGTTATGTTAGCACACATACTATGGTTCACCCAAGGATCTTATATAAAGGGGATAGAGGGTTGAGGCAAAAAAGTGACCCCATGAAGATATGTAAAATGTTGGCTCCAATGGGACAAATTACCTTCCTCTTGGTTATAGGTTACCAAGAATTTGTTTATAGTTGTCAGGTTATAACCTGTTAAAAAAGGTAATTTGTCCCAGTTCAAAGGTCGTGGAGCATGCGCAGTATGATTTTTTCTCCAATTTCTCTTACCTTCATGGGGTCACTTTTTTGCCTTAAACCCCTTCTTAACATTACATCCGCTTTATATAAGATCCTTGGGTTCACCTGGACAGGTTACCAGCAAGGACGGTGTATAGAGGATGTCTAGATTCGGGAAGCGAGACGCGCCCCTTTAATGTGTGACGTCACTTAAGACCCTCCCCTCTAAAAATACTAATTATGTATAAGATGAGTAAAATAAATTATATCAAATACTCTTAAAAAAAATACTGATGCATTAACGTGTATGCTAATAATATTGGTAATTTTTTTAAATTTAATTTCATACTAAGTTCCGTAGTATGAATACTACCAAAATCGTAAAATATGAATTTCTAATTGATTGTACGAGGTACAGGTACTAATTGGGTACTTTATAATTATAAGCGTTATTTCTCGGTCTAGTTCTTTGTCATTAATGTTGACTTCTCAGACTTGTTGAAAAATTGAAAGCTTTAAATTCGGGTCAAGGTATCATTAACGTCAGAGAAATTCATTCTCCTGCGTAGCTTAGTTGGTTAGAGCGCCATACTGGAAATATAGAGGCCGGTGGTTCAAATCCCCGCGCTGGAATCTATTTTTCTCTGTCTGTTTCCCGTAGTTAATAATAATTATAATTGGATTTAAATTAAAATTTAATCGTTTCGTAGTATGAATACTACCAAAACGTAAAATATGAATTGGTAATTTATATTTGTGCTTCTTTTCTACGGTTCCACTTTTT